>JACEVL010001014.1:1532065-1959565 GCA_020284085.1 Aporrectodea caliginosa
ATCCAAGGCTCGAAAAAAGCTTTGAAAATGATGATGTTAGTTGTATTCGTGGCCGTTCCTCAGCAACCACACAAAGTGTACGCACACAACTGAGATTAACACCTCGAGTCTGAAGTGCAATTGTTGATGTGCCAAGACCTTTTGTGCACAACTCCATGACCCCATAGGAACAGAATGTGTCACGCACTGAAATATTAAATTCATTAAAGTGTCTAATGTCTATGACAGCAAATATTTTATGAATGCATGGAGTCAACCTAGAGAGGCAGATTCTATCCCCGGGCTTCTTAGTCTGCTTGTGAAGTCTGTGGAAATCTTTAAGTAATTGATATCAAATCGAACAGGATTTTAGCATGATATCAAAAATAATTCTTGTAACTTCTATTTGGCCATTTATAATAATGCACACTCTCTCAATTTAGGGAACTTAGATTATAATAAGAGATGGATAGCAAGATTAAGGAAACAAGCTGAAGGTCATAAGTACTCAACCCTAACAGAGGCTATGGTCATTGCAAGTGAAAGAAAGAAGCACACATGGAAGAGAAAGAGAAGGATTTTATTGTTTTCCCTAGTCAAGGTCAGCTGGGTCAAGCCAGTCCAGTTACTGGTGTAATAACCCAATGCAACGATAGTTTTGGGGGTTTTGGTGCAAACATGAATCTTGTTTACAAATGAATTTTGAACAAGCCTATGTTGTTTAGTTGCTTTTCAATTATTTCCCAATGTGGGGCGCGGTGGTGTAGGGGTATGTTCGTTGCCTTGCAGCCGGAGGGTTGCGGGTTCGAATCCACCTCAAACCGCCGCGTAAGGACCCTGGGCAAGTCCTTCACTCGCAATTGCTCATGCGCTTCGGCGTGAAACTCCGATTCAGTCAGTGTCCGCGCTGTAGTCGGGAGCGCCTCTGAGTAGAAATCTTGAAGGGGCGCTATATAAATATCTGAAATGAATGAAATGAATTTCAATCATTTATTTCTGTAACCATCAGAAGAGAAAAAAAACGAACAATGAAACAGTAAGGCAACGGTTTGACATATACTGGCTACAAGGAGGCCCAGAAGGGATCATGGATCCCGCTAAATAGTGACACCTAACCATGTAAAAAAATACAGATAGGGAAAGAAAGACAGTCAATGATACTTAGAGTAGAGTAAGCCTTGGGCTCAAAAAACAAAAAAAACCAAATAAAATAAGACGGATCCATCAAAAATCACATTTTGTGCTTGTTTTTGAAAAATGACAGGTGATATGTTCTGCTATGACATTCATGTCTCACCACATAATCTATCTACATTCTGCTGCTGTTTTAAATGAATATATATGTTAATTTATGAGTCATTTTGTCATTGCTAGTTTGATATGTAAACCATCATTTCTATTTCTGATTGCAACATTGCACCTTTCAACAATCACTTCACAATCTGGGTGGTGCACAATCTCCAATGGCTATTTAGATTAGGTTGAAGCATTATCTCTGGGAGATGCAGAGGGCATAGACATGGCTTTACCATTTCTGTGAAAGGACTTCAAAATCTGATCTCAAGCCAAGCATATCCAGGTAAAGTTATGTCATCCAGTATAAGCATTTTTATAATTCTTATAATTCCTAGAGCAGAAATTAATTCTTATAATTCCTAGAGCAGAAATCCAAGAAACTCTGCTTTGTTTAAATCTAGGTATCACCAGCTTAGAGCTCATCTCATACTATGGAAAAAGTATTGTGACTAGGTTTGGTGATAATCTGAGCAACGTGAAACTATGAAAATATATCAAACACTAAAAAGTCTTTTGTATTGGGGAGCGGGCCAACCTTTCAGTAAAATTTTATCATCAAGCCTTTATCAGAGGGGGTGAAAAACCTAATCTTTTTCATGCAGTGTCGTCCAACACTGCTGTTGTTATCACTTTCATTATCGCTTGAACGTCCTATAAATCTTTATTATGACTGTAACATACAGAACTGTTGGTTCCTTCAAAATGAAGTCTGAATTACTGAAAATCGCACGTCAAATTTCGTTTTCGTTTGTCATCGCATTCATAACAAGCAATCATCAAAAGACAGGGAGACTTTTAAGTTTAATATCTCCACAACTATCCTAAATATGTATAAATACTTATAATCACCCTCTTTATTAAGTATACTTTTAAAGTTGCAGTTTTGCACCTACTGCCTTCACAGCAACTTGTGTAATGTCACAATTTTGCAACCATGGCATGTAAAGAGTTAATCAATTAACATCACCTGGTCTGGTGAAGACAGCCATTGAAACATAATTACAACAATAAGGTACAGTGAAATGTAATGTCCTTACAAAACTGAAGTTAAGAATGACTTCCAATAAGTTTTCAGAAAACTTATTTTCTTACGCATGCGTTTAATGCCGAGGATAGATAGCACACCAAAACTTTTATGACATGTTAGGTTAGCCCAACACATAAATGTGATTCTCTTGTAAACCAAAATGCGGTTAGCAATTGGTATAATAAAGGATATACTTACTTACTTACTTTATCATTATTGTCATCAGTAAATTCTTCAACCATGGAACTACTCTGAGGACTTAATGCCAGACATACCATGGATGAGTATATCTGGAAATATCTCAAAATTGCATCTAGTTTGGCTTTCTAACAGTTTAAAAAACGACTCAAGATGAACTTAGAATGTTTTTCAGTTGTTAGTGTTGAAGGCATTTCTAGTGTAGTGTAGATTGTTTTAGTATGTCTGGCTTGAATGTTCTTTTCAGTATGGTTATGCCAATGGGCCATTAGACAGAGCTCGGAAATGAAGCAAATATTATATTCCAGTCTCAGAAGAACTACAGTTAACTGACTTCAGAATTATCTCTAATGCTGTATTTAAAGCAATTTGATTTGAAATAATATTCGTCACTGATTAAGACATTACCTATACACAGAGACTGAGTGTGGAAACCAATTGAGTTCTCAGGTTTGACTTACAGTCATAAATGTTTCATAATAAATTTACAATTTTGTACAGTGTTTTACATCTGAAGGCAATAAAGCCTACAATTATGGTTAAGATGTTTTCTAGAAAGTCAAACAAACCTTTGTTCTGGCTGACGATTGTCAGCCACAGCGCTGGATTGAGCTCAACTTCAGTTGGTGGTATCAAAATGGAATGATGACCAGAATGTACACTAATTAACAAAACAACAGGTCTATTATGCATAACTTCCATATTTATTTACATTCTCTGAAAAATGAACTATGTATGCTTGCAAGAACAGGATACTTGCTATGAGCATCTTTTAAGTACCTCACAAAAGTGCTGCCTGCACTATCTGATATGATGCTAACTCTAATTGGGGCAGGGAGATGGCTGAATGGTAACACACTGGCACGAAGATCAGAAGGACGTGAGTTCAATAACTGCTATCCCCGTAAGGTTGACTCAGCCTTCCACTCCATAGGGGTGACTTTAAAATGAGCAGTAGGATAGAGGGGCAACTTGCATTCAGTTAAATTGACCTCTGTTAAATCCGTTATTATCATTAATTAAATAGAATTCAATACCCTGGTCTTCTTCAGAAGCACCTATGTGCATGAAGCAGACTTCTTGCCGATGAAGTATTTGGACAACACAACATGAAATCTAGAATACAGCCAAAGGTCTCCAGCGAGTGTCCTTTGTACGTTTTTGTTATTCCTTTTATCAATTTTGTGCTGGAAAGGATATGGTACGAAAGTTCGTGGAGATGGAGATGGTCACCAGTAAACATACGCGTAACAGTAAGCATATTTTTCTGGACGTTGCCACAGTTTATTGATAAATCTTATTTCTTATCACAATATATTTGTACATAACTTCATAGCAGAGGTCTTGGTGGCCGTGATGAGAATATAAATCATTAATGTGCCTGACATTAATGAAAAAGTTTGTGCACCCCTGTCCTATGGAATTATTGGTCAGTATCTGGAATGGCTCTGTTCATTTCTTAATGGGCGGACTATGATGGTGGCAACTGCTTCAGACACATTGGAATGGGCTACAGTTTCATTCGGAGTTCCACACAGTTCGGTTTTTGGGCGCTTCTGAACATCCTGTACACAGCCAAGATCATCACATGTCTTGGAGCATGGGTTCACCAATAAGCTGATGACATTCAGTTGTAGAAGTTTTATACATGCATTCAACTGTGTGTCTGAAATGCGAGGAACTGTGGCCAAAGGACAAAACTGGATGTCTTCAAATTGGCAGAGGTTGAATTCGACGAAGACACAGTTCATTTTGGTTCGGTACACAATACAGAGTGACAGGGTAATTTTCCCTGCGGCAAAACCGCGGTAAATCCAGTGGTAATCGGGACAATTGCGGTTTTACTGTGGTAATGGGCAATCTTCCAAATTTTCTCATGTTTCAAACTTCATGAAGAGATACTGCAACAGCTTCTGGTTGAGAATCGAATTACACTCGAGGTCCTCTGGCTCCGTGAAGTGATTTAAAGACATGTAATGTTGGTTACATGCGATTCCAACACCAACCTTGAATCAAGAGTCACACTTACATGATGACACTGGCAGAATCCACAGTCGGACTGGGATCGTTTTGGGGCCTTGCCACTCAATCATGCAAGGGGCCCCAAACTTAACATTTGTGTATCGAAGTAAAATTAATTCCTTTCTGCACTAGGGGCCTCACACGCTGAAACCAGAGGGGCCCACGTGCTATGGCACAATGGCTGAATCTGTATTCAGAAAATAGGAATGACAGTCATATTCGATCTGGAGGACCACATCACAGAACTTCAGTTTTGTTCATGTTAAGAATTAGTTTTGAAACTTCCAGTCATGTACTGCACATAAACGTTTTGACATAGTTGAAGACAGTTTAAATAAATAAATAAATAGTAGCCAAGTAAACTAGACAACATGAATACAGTTGGAAGTCACCAGTATATAAGTAAGTAAGTAAGTATATTCTTTAATGAGAAGCACTAGGAACTGCACAGCACTGCAAGCTTAATACATTCAAAAACAAAATTTCATATATACAAACCAAGAATTGAAGAAGAGAAGTTATAGTATATCAAGGGGAACACAGAAGAGGAAGAGTAAGGTTTAGTCATAGGAAAAAAAATGAAGAGCAAGATCTAGGGAAATCTTTATTTTTAGAGCATCCTGGCAAGGAAGCATTTCTCAGTCAGCAAGACTATATTGATCAGATGGTGATATACATAAATTCTCATTACCTATTAAAGATCACCGTAACTATATGTCACATATTCTTTATAAGAACATCTACTAACATATTTGATCTTTGTTCTGTGACGGTCTCCAGAATGCCCTGAACAATATTGCCTGTTTAAGTTGCATCTGTGTCAGCTTAATTACCACAAATAAACGAATTTGATTGATTTGATTGATTGAGGAAAAGCAGAGGAGCTGTATCTACAAGAATAGTAAGAGACCTGGAACAGAACCCTGTGTAATATCCCATGCAAGTGGTGCCAGGCAGGATAAGCAAAATTTAATGTTGTATGATCAACCTGATGGACATGTTGTCAACCAGACATGGAACTAACTATGGGCAGCTACCAGGTAGTCCACAGTTAATTCCGAACTTGTGTGACTGTTTAGTTTACCTGCCCTGCTTGAACGACTGCTCATGATTGCACTCATTGACAGTTCCTGTCATGATTTTAGCAGGATCGGAAATTTTTATGTGTGCTCATTGTGCTAGACTGTCACACAAAACTTCATCCAATTTTGTTGTTGTTGTGTAAAATAGACAATTTACAGTGACCCATCTTTCAGCACTAATGATAATATTATTTTGATAGGCTCTGAAATATGTCTCATTTTGTTTTTTGTCATGGTGCTGATGGACTCGAATATGATATCTGAATCAACTTGGACTTCAGCATTGGATGACTTGGGCTTGACTTGGACTTAAAAACCACTGGACTTTGACTCAACTTGACTACCTCACTGCCTAAAATCTCTCCTATGCTCCCCCACTCATTTCATCTTGACACTGGTTAGGGTTCTGCTAGTTCGTCCATGATTATTATTTATTTTTGATGACAGTCATCAGGAAAAGAACCACAAGAAGATAGTACCCTGCACTCTTCCAACATAGATGACAGGGTGTGGAAAAAAAGAGGAAATTACATGCTAAATACTGCTTGAGACAACAGCTCAATAAAAAAATGAATTGTATCAAAAAACAATTCTGTGTGACAGAGACAACTTTTTTAACAAAATTACAAAAGAAACTCACAAGATGAATAAAGACTAAACAAACCTGCTGAGACACCAGAGGACAAAGCCGAGTCCAGAGTACGGGTCAAGGCAGAGGGCCACTTCACGTGATGGATATAATTCACATTGCATCTTCATAGAACGGCAAATGGCAATTGAACATGCATGGGATATCTAAAAACAAGCAGTTTTTTTTAATGAAAAGGCAGCATCGAATGATGATACAGTCAAAGTATTCATTTATACCTGATTGTATTGGGTGTCAGAAGAATGAAAATCTTGAAATGTCTTCCTGACCTCTGGGCTGACAGTCCAACATGCTAACCACGGCTTACATGCATGGCACCCTACACTGGCTCCCTATCTACGTGAGCTTTGTTGTCCTGTATCTGATGTACTAGCTCTCAGAGCCCTTCGCTCTGCTTCTAGCGTGGAGCTTTTGGTCCTTCGTGCTAGAACCTCAACCTGTCAGCGTCATGCTTTCTCAGTTGTAGGTCCTACTATCTGGAATGGTCTCCCGTTGGAGATACGCCTGTTACCTAAGATAATTCAACTACGTTCTACAGGCTGCTTGTATCACCGAGGTTGGACTGGGAGCGCCTCTGAGTAGGCTTCTTGGAGGGGCGCTATATAAATTCCTGAAATGAATGAACAAGACATTGCATAATGTGCAATCAAAACCTTTTTCACACATAATTTGAAGCATTTTCATACAGTCAAAAAGTATACATGAGTATCAGTCAAAAATTTGTCCACCTTGAAAATAAGACCAAATGTTGAGGTAAACTTATACATGGATTAAATCAGGACTACAATGACACATCCAATCAAGATGGCACAGCATATCCTTGGGAGATCGCTCAAAACATGTGGAATCTTTGTTCTGTTTCAGGTTTGGCTGGCCACAGATCCTTTCACTCCACAACTGGGAGGGGGTTTAGGTGAATGGTTAACACTCTGGTACAAAGAGCTGTTGATGTTGGAATCGCAAGTAACCAACATTACATGATCAGCATGGACGTGGGATCGATTCCCGCTACCCTCCCAAAAGTTGACTCAGCCTTTCATTTGCCAGATGGCATTGGTAAAATGAGCAGTAGGACAGATGGGTGCCTTTCATGGCTGCCATACAGTTAAATTCGACTCCTGTAGTAACTTGTGATCATCTGTTCATACTATGACTTGTAATCATACTGCGTTCACGTCAGTTTGAATAAAAAAACGAAGATTATTGTTATTACTATTATTGTTAACATGAAGAGAACTTGCTGTTCTTCTGCATGTACCGTATATACTCGCGTATAAGTCGAGTATTTTTTGGACAATTTTGAAAATCCAAAGTTGGGGGTCGCCTTATACGAGGGGCAAACTAAGATTGCAAGATTTATCTATCAGAGATCACAAGAAACGTGCACAGGAGGTCAACAACGTACCCGTCGGATAACGATATACCCATCGGATATCGTATGCCACAATGAGAGACACATCCATGAATGAAATAATGAGAGAAACGTCCATGAACGAAATAATATAATGTTATAAACACATGATGCTATAAAGAATAAATTTTTTGCAAAATGCTGACAAATATCTGATAGAATAAATAATGTTGTGTTAAATTTAAACCATGCCGGCAAATAACGTCAACAATGACGCTGGAAGCGGTTTCTTTCTATGCAAGATGTTTTATAGCGCATTTTAAAGCTATGCCCGTATAGGGTTCCGGACAATTCCCCGGTCAATTCCCCGGTCAATTCCCCGTCCCCCCGGTCAATTCCCCCCCGGCGTCAATTCCCCCCGGTCAATTCCCCCCATTAAAATGAACAGTTTATAACACACGAAATTATTTATGTGCATATAAATTATATAATATATAATTAAATTAATATAATTAATTATATTAATATAAATAATATATATATTATAATTCAATTTATAATTAATAATATATATAATAACAATATAATTAAATTATTATTATATTATTATTGTAATTCAACAATATTTATTCTCTCAATCAATCAACATCAATACATCAATAACAATAATAACAATATAATTATTATTATAAAATCATATGATATTAATAATATTAATATATTTATATATTTATATATATTTATATATTATTAAATATTAATATAATTATATAAATACCTATGTAGGCCTATATGTGTATATATATTATATTATATATAATTTAATAATTATATATTATATAATAATTATATATTATATAATATTAATTATTATTACATATTATATATTATTTTAATAATTATATTACTATATTAATTGATAAATATTATTATAATTAATTATATTATAGTTATAATTAATTATATTATAGTTATAATTAATAATTATAATTAACAATTATAATTATATTAATTATAATATTCTTCTTCTTCTTCACGTTCTCTGCCCTCAGGCAGGTTCATATGTCCAACGACGCCATTTTTCTCTGTTCTCTGCTTCTCTTTTCAGTCCGCTGTATCCCTCCTTTATAATTATAATTATAATATTATATATTAATAATTATAATTATGATATATTATTATATATTATTAATAAATATTATTTATATTAATATAATTAATTATATTAATTTAGTTATATATTATATAATTTATATGCACAAATATAATTATATAATAATATAAAATATATGTAATTATTTTATAATAATTATTATATATATGTAGGGGAATTGACCGGGGGAATTGTCCGGGGAATTGACCTATTGAAACGCCGGGGGAATTGACCGGGGAATTGTCCTAGACTCGCCCGTATATTACATAGAGGCAACATGGATAAACTGCTACTATTTTACCTGACTTCATCTATATTCCGGATTCCACTGAATCAATTAATAAAATTAGGAAAATGTGGAGATGATGCAAAATCATTTCTTATGTTTTACAACACTTAAATCAAAAAGTGAATTACAAAATATGAAATAAAAGTTATTGGGAATTCTGCTCAAGAACTCTTTGAAAAGTCTGTTTGGATGCTAACTGAAGTCAGTTGTTAGATAAATTGTCAAGGACTGTTCAGTAACAAGAAACTTTATAAGAGAAATGTCTCTACGTTAGTCAACTTGGCTGGGATGACCTGCGACCAACTCTGGTAACTGTTAGCTCATAGTTAGCAAGCAGCCCTTGTAGTTGTAGAACATCCATATGGAACTTTGTGGGATCAAACCTTAGTGTTGTTGATGATATATGATGCTCCAGAAGGTACACTACAAGCCACTTCCACTACTTTTGCTGTTGATATCTGCTCAAATTGTACCACTGGAGCAGATCTGAGCTGTCAACAACTTGCACATTCCAAGTGTAAAGTTCTATAGTCGCCGGATTGTCAACTATAGGCTTCTGATTGGTAATGGACTTCATACAAACAGTTTTTTGAAAGACGAGATCAGGTTGACAGACTCCTAGTCAAACCAGGTAATATTTAGAAGACCATCACTATCTCTCCCACTGTTACAGTCACACATTCCTTCTTCAGCTTGGTGGACCTGATCATCCGTGGCACTCCCATTTGACTCGTTGGGGAGACTCCATGTGTCGCGGTCGAGCCTCTCGAACACGACGACGAACAAACGAAGGAAACTTAAAAGATCTTTATTAACAGAAAGAATCAAATAAGTTAAATTTAAGTCAGCCCGTCAAAAATCACAATCGCAGACAGCACCCAGGTTGGCTGGTCTCGATTGAACTTCAATCAAATATCGTTACAAGAGCACTTTATCAACGTGCATAAATCTTCGTCAACAGGCTTCTTTGTACAGACGCTGCACCTTATATATAGGGTTCTGATGGATTCTAGAAAGTTCTATGACGTCATCGTACTTTTCCCTGGAAAGTCCTGTAGAACGCGTAGATTATTGATACATGCATTGGTCCGCTGTTGACAGTCCGTGGCGGAATTTTCCCTTAGCTGTAAACAATGTTGTTGACGCACAGCGGGTATTTTCCCCAGCCGCACGTGTCAGCGTAGACCACGACATTCCCTCCGCCCTCAGATGATGACACGTCTTCAGCACCATCTCGAACGGGTCATCACGATCAAGCCGAGCCGTCGGATCCCATCTCGCCACAACATGCACAAACAAAACAAAACACACCACTAAATCAACCCATCCACACAGCCCTCAGGCTCGATCCTCGGGCGCCGGGCTATTCCCCTTTCCCTCATGTCCCGAGTCACAACCGAGAAAGGAAATCAGCTACCGTGTTCTGACGCCCAGGACGATAACGGAAGTCTACGTTAAATTCCTGCAATGCTAAGGCCCAACGAGTCAGTTTCGCGCTCTTGGGGCTTGCATCCGTAAGATAAGACAAAGGATTATGATCCGAATAAATGATTATCCTTGATAAGAATATCCACGACCGGAATCGTTTAAGTGCCCAAATTACTGCAAAAGCTTCTCTCTCAATTGTAGACCAATGCATCTGTGTGTCCGTGAGTTTAAGACTAGCAAAAGCAATTGGTTTCTCGTGACCTTCTTCGGTCCACTGAAACAAGCAACACCCGACCGCGGTGGCACTTGCATCTACACTTAAACCAAATTCCTTAGTGAAATCAATGGTATGTAATTGTGTAGCTTTACTGAGATCATCCTTTAACTTATCTAGTGCCTCTTGATGCTTTTGCTCCCAAGGCACTTTCGTAGGCACGTTATCTCGTGTCAAGTCAGTTATTACTCGTGCTTTCTCAGCGAGAGCAGGTATAAAATTTCTAAAGTAACTGAAAAAACCCATAATCCTTCTAACGTCCTTTTTTGTCGTCGGAGGTTGGATATCATTGATCGTAGCGATCTTGCCTGGATCAGGTTCGATACAACCTGACCCTACTATATGGCCAACAAACTTTATTTTGTTCTGTGCAAAATTACATTTCCTTAAATTCAAAGTAAGTCCTGTCTCCTCAACAGTTTGCAAGAATTTCTCTAGATGTTCCAAATGGTCATTCCAATTCATTGAAACCACTGCCATGTCATCAACGAATGGTTCGGTAAAACTTCGGACTGGATGTAAAACTTGGGTCATAGCACGAATAAAAGTATTGCTAGCGGATTTGAGTCCAAACGGCATTCTTGTGAACTCAAAAAGTCCTGCATCACATACGAATGCTGTAAGCCATTGATGTTCCTTCCGAACCGGGATTTGCCAATATCCTGATTTTGCATCGAAAACACTAATGAACTTTGCCCGTCCCACCTTCTGTAAGACGTCAGCAATGTCTGGGGTCGGATAACAATCACCTAGAGAATACTTGTTAACATGGCGATAATCGATTGCTAAACGAACGCCATTTTGACCCTTGGGTCCCTTTAAAACACAAACTACCGGACTGGCCATTTCACTTTTCGATGGTCGAATTATGCCTAAGGACAACATTTCTTCTATCTGGCGTTGCACTTCAGGTTTAAGTAGCTCCGGGACCTTATATGCCTTTAAACGCTTAGGAGTGAAATCAGGAGTTATTTTGATTTCATGTTCTAATACTGGACAGTACCCAGGTTTATCCACGAATACTGCCGAATGTCGATCCAAAACCTCAAAGAGTTGCTTTTGTTCCTCTTCTGACAGATGCGCCATGATCAAAGGATCAATACGCTTACTCGGGCTCACTTGTTCACGTTCTTCCTGATCTACAACCTCTACTACACCAAATTCCTCATCTTGATCAACAATTATTGAACAGCTATTAATCATTGCTTGTTCGAGTCGTTCATGGTACCGCTTGATCTTATTAGCGTGTAAATGTCTTTGTTTTCCCTCTATTTCTACTATATAGGAATACGGGGATTTAACTCTGACCACGGTTGCAGGTCCTTGCCATCGACTATAAAATTTAGAACTACCAAAATCTGGTGCTAATACTGCTACTTTATCTCCAACTTCGTATTTTCTGTCAGTACTGCGCAAGTTATAATAATCTGCATACCGTTTCAATTCTATATCACTATAGTAATCCGCATAAGCTTTCGCAAATTCGAGGTTTTCTTTCAGTGATTGGAGGTACTCTTCAGGTGATTTACCTAAGTTAAGAGGTAATTTCCGTTCGCCCGCCCATGATTCCTTCAATACACTAAGTGGACCACGAGGAAGAGTTCCATAAACCATAGTGAAAGGCGAGATATGAGTCGTGCTTGAGGGTTTTTCTCTAAGGCTCCAGAGAACGAAGGGTAGCAATTGGTGCCATCCACGAGGATCAGATTGAGCGAGTTTAAAGATCATGGTTTTCAAGCTCTGGTTGCATCTTTCAACCAATCCGGCTGCCTCGGGATGTCCAGGGGTATTGAATCTGGGACTACAACCCATTCGCTGCAAGAATTCCTTCGTCAAACGGCTAGTAAAGTTGGTGCCACAATCCGAACTAATGATTCTTGGAATAGAAAAAGTTGTGAAAACTTGCAACAGAGCTTCACAGACTCCCTTTGCGTTCAACGATCTAAGGGGATAAGCCATCGGCCAACGAGAAAATTTGTCCACCAGAACTAAAGCATAATTGTACTTAGGTTTCGATTTATTAGATTCTCCAGTCACTACCATAGGGCCAATACAATCCATATTTAAATGGTTAAAACAAAGTTCATCTGCCCTCGGAATAGGAGTAATCGGGACTCGATCTGCAACTTTAACTGGAGTTCTAAGTTGACAAATTTGACAAGATGCACAATACTCGCGAATTCTCTCATCCATTCTCGGAAACCAAAAGTTTAATTTGATCCGGGCTCTCGTTGCCTTAAAAGCCATATGCCCAGCACATGGGGCATCGTGTGCTACTCGCAAGACAACCCCAATTCTATCCTCCGGTAGACACAATTGATTTACCTTATGTCCCATAATCTCCCCTTTATGGTACAGGAGATTATTGTCTGTGAAGAAATTATTTTTATTCTGGTTCGCTTGTTGCCAGCAAGGCCTAAGATTGTGACAATTTTGTTGCTCTCGCAACAAAGTATCATTATCCGCTTTTTCCTCACCAGATTTAAACTCTGTCGACTCAACATCGAGGAAATTATCTGAATCATCAACTGGTTGCTCCTGGGAAGATTCATTCACTTCCTCATCCTTAACGTCTGACTGCAGGGATTCGTTGTTGTTATCCTTCTCAATTTTATCTTCCTTTACCTCTTCATTTACCTGTACTGATCGATCTACACCAACCGCCATCACTACATATTCCGAACTCTCCATTAATAGGTCTACAATATGGGGTGTTAGAATAACCCGTTCATTTAGTTCAGGGACTACAGCAAACATGACGCACAAAGATGGCGCAATATTCGTCGTTCCTTCCGATGGATTAGCTAATTTCAATTGTAGGTATACCACATCTGCCTTACATCCTTCTCCCTGAAAACCAATTATGTTAATCCGTTTAATCACAGGCAAGTTTAGTGACTCAATTAACTTCTTATCAATACAACAAATTTCTGCTCCTGAATCAGATAACGCTGGTTGAGAAGGGAGATCTTCAATCTGTACATGGATATACGACCTCTCGTGTAGTCCATCAATACTATTATCGTATACTCTTACAGCAATTTCCGATTTTACTGGTTCGAGGTTGTCCAATAAATTCCCTTGCCTTACCTGTTCAGATACCTCATGTGCCACGTTGACCTTCTCCACCAATGAGTCGATCACCTCCTTAGTTGGGTTCCCAACCATACAAGCACCCACCTTTTTATAACTTCGATTGGTCGGGCACTCCTTTGCCCTATGACCCTTCTGATGACACAAGAAACAGAGACCCTTCACCTTGGCCTCCTCCTGAGACATCTTCGCACCTATCTTGGCTTCACCCCTTACTTCCGGTTTGAAAGACTTGGGTTGAGCTGTCTGGTTATTGACTTGGACTTGTGGTTGACTTCTCGTCCAATTGTTATACTTCGGTGTCGGATGACTACGGTACACCAAGTCACTCCCACCATCATGCGACGCTACATAAATGTCAGCTGCATTAGCTATATCTTCACAGTTCAACCACTCCTCTTTTTCTTGGGCCAAGATATAATCCAAGCAAGCCTTCGACAAGGACTCCTTGAGCCGATCCGCCACCAGTAAACTTACAAGTTTATCAAACTCGTCAGTTATCTTTCTGCTTTTCAGATAATACATAAGAGCAACACGCAATTTGGATGAATAGATCGTAAAAGATTCGTCCGATGCTTTATGCATCGTCCAAAATCGGGTTCTAAGGGTTGAAGGGCTTATCTTAAATTCCCTTAGCAAAAACTCCTTCAAGAATTTGTAATCATTGAGCTGTTCCTTAGTTAGGCGCATAGTTAATGCCTTAGCTCTTTCACTCAAATTAGCCAACAATAATTTTGCTCTAACATCTTCATCCACCTCATACACATTAAACAAACCATCCAAGTGATCAAAGAAACCTGGAATTTCTATAGGGTCGGAGGGGAATTTCCAAAGAACATTCTTAAGTGCATCACTATAACGCTTAGTGCGGCTTGCTAAAGAATTTCTAATAGTTTGTTCTTCCATCTTTTCCTTCTTTTCCCTTTCTTCCTTCTCTTTCCGTTCCTTCTTTTCTCTTTCATCCTTCTCCTTCTGTTCCTTCCTTTCTCTTTCTTCCTTCTCCTTCTGTTCTTTCTTTTCTTCCTCTCTCCTCCTTTCCTCCCTTTCTTCCTTCTCCTTCTGTTCCTTCCTTTCTCTTTCTTCCTTCTCCTTCTGTTCTTCATATTTACGGATTTCGAACTCCAGACGGCGCTTCTGCAGTTCGTAAGCGGTCTCTTCTGGAGATGCTAGACTAGCCTTGAATTCTTCTTCCTTCTTTCCTATCTCCAAGGCCCATTCTTCCATCAATGTATTCCTATCCCAAGTCATAACCTCATCTTCGTCCCTTCCTGCCTTTATAAGATACATCCTAAGGCGCTCAGACGACCTTTTATGAATATTCGCCTGCATCTCTGCTGTCAACGCTTCCATTTTTACAAACAGTCAATCAACAGTAGACAACCAGGAAACAGACACCACGCAGGAGACACGCCACACAAAAGGAAAATTCCACACAAAACAAAGTGTGACTACGCAGTAATTCCACACCACGCTAACTACGCAGTAGCCAAAGAAGTGCACTCGCCAAGTACGCAAAAGCTACACAAGCTCGCGCAAGCCTGGCCTCGATCCTTACGATGGATCAAACTACAAAGAAACAATCAGCAGAAAATAGGAAAGAAAGACAATAGCCGCCCCAAACTCGGCTGCAACTCCACTTTCTTCTCTCCTTCCCAGCCCGACAACACCCAGGATCTTACCCGTATGTTGACTGCTGTCTTCTGCCGTCTCAGCCGAACGACGCGCTTCGTCCGTCAGCTGTCGTCTGCCGATCACCCGTCCTTCACGGTAGAAAGGCGTCTCGATCCGTTCACTGTCTGAACAGACCGTCTCTCGATCCGCCCGTTGCCTGAGCAGACCGTCTCTTCGGGTTGACTCCTTCCTCCTCCGGTTCGCTTCTTCTTCTTCACCGGATCCAACACCGATGATCCCACTTCTGACACCAGAAATGTCGCGGTCGAGCCTCTCGAACACGACGACGAACAAACGAAGGAAACTTAAAAGATCTTTATTAACAGAAAGAATCAAATAAGTTAAATTTAAGTCAGCCCGTCAAATATCACAATCGCAGACAGCACCCAGGTTGGCTGGTCTCGATTGAACTTCAATCAAATATCGTTACAAGAGCACTTTATCAACGTGCATAAATCTTCGTCAACAGGCTTCTTTGTACAGACGCTGCACCTTATATATAGGGTTCTGATGGATTCTAGAAAGTTCTATGACGTCATCGTACTTTTCCCTGGAAAGTCCTGTAGAACGCGTAGATTATTGATACATGCATTGGTCCGCTGTTGACAGTCCGTGGCGGAATTTTCCCTTAGCTGTAAACAATGTTGTTGACGCACAGCGGGTATTTTCCCCAGCCGCACGTGTCAGCGTAGACCACGACACCATGGGAGTGTCACGAACACTCAGTTTCTCTAGGTGGCACTGAGATGAAGTAAGTAAATCCTTTATTATACCAATTGCTAACCACATTTAGGTTTACAAAGCAGTCACTTTTGTGGTTATGGCCTTTTGTTTGCCAATCTCTCGACTAGTTGTCGCCTTTGAGGATAACCTGTTGCTAGTTTTTAACCACTTATATCTTTGTGTTTTTCCTTGGGAGTTTTCACTGGTTCTTGAGGCACAGTGCCTGTAATGCATACAGTATGGATTCAAGCCTCGTCCGAGTAGACACCTTGAGCAAGTCCTTCACTCACAATTGCTTAGCGCCACTGATGCTCTGTCACATGGTTGACACTGTGGTCCATATCACCAGATCACGTAACATGGTCGACATTCTGCAGTGTGCAAACCGTATTATAAACATTCTATGTAGTGGCTGTCATTCACATTATTCGCTGTAGCTTGCTTGACACTCGTTTAAGTAGTAAAACCATTAAATGGCTGGTTGGTGCATCTGTAAGACTTTGATGTTAGCAGAGTGAATAGAGGTGCTTAAATGACTGGAAAATAAGATTCACTTTAACTGAATGGTTACTGAAGGCGTTATATGTACAGTTGTACACTCCATCTTTGTTATTAAATATCAGTATTTTAGCAATATTACGCAGTACATACGAACCTCTCTTATGTGGAAATAATCAGAACACGATCATAGGAGATGCACAGTCCAAGTTCAAACAGGCAATTCACCAGTTCCTTCTTGTAAGCTTTACTGTGGATCAGATAGAGAGGCAGAGGTGTCTCTCTTTCTTGATTGTGCCTAAAAGTGTCAGAGATACCAACTCGGCAGCATGCAAAGGTGTTGAACACCTTCGCAGTAACTGTGATATCGTCAGTGCTGCTTGAGGTTATGAAGAGTGGCTTGACTGAGTTTTGATGTTGGGACCGTCAAGATCATTGAAACCAATGCCATAATTGAAATTGGCTCTGATGATTCTTGGCACCAGCTGTTAAAAGTTCAGGTGAACGATGTCTTCTTGTTGAGGATCACTCTGCAAATAATGTGCAAGTGAATGCCATCGGTGTCGGCATCATGCTCACATGCCTTCCTCATTGCCGAACCAACATCTTCATCGAAGACAAGAAGGACCTTCCTTATGAGCCTGCAAGTCCGGGAAATGAGCAACGATCCTGTTTTTCAAGTGGTAGAGTTCCTAGATCCAAGCATGTTCTTAATTGCTCGACTCTGGTACATTTTAGTACAATTTAACAAGATCTGCCAGTTTGAATATTGGCACAAATTCATTTTCTGCTCAGGCATCTTCGATATATGCAACTAGTTCAGCAAGAGCTATGCCCTGATTAATGACGCCGCTGTCTTCTTGCTGATCGGAGCCTTTGCTGTGTCTGTCTCTGTTGTACAGGGACACAAGGCACTGGATATGATATTTGGGCTCCAGTGCAATGGCTAAGTTTAGTCAGCAGATTTCAGTCTTGTAATTGCATGGCTCATTCTCTAACAAGGGCGTGAAAACCAAACATTGAGCCATGGTGATGCAATTCCACATCTCTTGCACTTTCCACACAGAAGAAGCATTGTTCTGTCTCATCAGTGACTGAACTATGACGAGTGAACTTCTTATGTATGGGAGCATCAGTATACTTTCCACCAACTGTGTCTGTCGCTTTACAGCTCGTTCGAGTTTGGTTTAGTTATACTGTCTTAGACAGCTCTTATGCCATTTGGCCTTATTGGTTTTCAGGGTTTCTTCAAGGTCTTGACCTTCCGTTATCCGGGAAACAATACTTGATGGCAGGCAATTTATCTTCTCCAAGGCCAAGAGTCTTGTACCCTGCTCAATCGGTGCTGTGCCTGGAACTTGCTGGAGATTTCAGAATTTTATCAGTGAGTTCTTAACAAAGCTCACCTTTATCCCAGTCTGTGTTCCTTTCCACAGATGCTAGGCGCGTGCCATGCTTTTTCAATTGGGAGCCCTTCCATGTGGAATGATCTCCCGCTTAAGCTCTGCTCTTTACTTATGAGCCATCCGGCAGGGTTCTACCTCAAGTCTTTTTCTTTAGTCGTGGCCTGGCTGGCAGTGCTCCTGAGTAGGTTTTTAAAGGGGCGCTATAGAAATGCCCTTATTGAAATGAATGAATGCAGCTGAAGTGCTATGCTGCTGTGGAGTTGCTATTTTGTAAACTTTGGACATTGTCTTTGCTACCACCACCAGCACTTTACCACCACCTTGATATACAAATAGAATTATAAAATAGTATAACGATATAAATTAGCTACCGTAGCTTGGAATATGCTATAACTTAAAGTTGATGAGTCGTGAGCCTATCACAGTTGATTTTCATCCACCTTTCCCCCCAAAATGACGTCCCTGTCTGCAAATATCGTGTAAATAAGTGTTTGTAATTAGTTCTATTGGAATCCTTGGCCCTAAATATGTATGTTTACAGACCAAGATCACGATTCTAAGCGAACTAGAAGCTGGGGAAATTGAAAAATCTGTTTCGGTCGGCCATTTTGGAAAATGGCTGCCAATCTTGTCATGGACTGTACTTTAGCATAGACTATGTATTGTCATGTTAGAATCTCCATGCTAATATATGATCTATGTTGTGACGTCAGTCCTCCTCGAGACTAGGGATCGGCCATTGTGGAACTTGGACATGTCAGCAGTTACTCGCACGTTTGCACTTAAAGAACATACTAAGCTGATAAATAATAAAAGTGTTTAATAACATAACCTTACGAGCTTTAATTAGAGACATAACATAACATGGCGTCGTGAACAAAAGTTGAAATTGGCTGAACATTAAAAACATCGACAATGGAAGTTTTCAAACAGCCCATTCCGCTGGACTTGAACAGTCTTAACTTGGAGGAGTCGTGGAAAAACTGGAAACAGAAATTCAAGAATTTCATGAAGGCGTCGGGGTCCGACCAAAAGCCAGACGACGTTCAGTTGGCTATCTTTCTTCATATTGTAGGAGACGACGCAATAGCAGTGTATAATACATTCGCTTTCACGGAGGCCGAATCTGAAAAACTCGAGCCAGCGCTCTCCAAATTTGAAGCATATTGTTCGCCTCGCAGAAACGTTGTTTTTGAACGCTACAACTTCTGGAAATCGACTCAGGCACCGGGTGAGTCGATTGATGCATTCGTCACTTCACTACGTCAAAGAGTCAAGTCCTGTGATTTCGGCGCTCAGACCGAAAGCCTGATTCGTGACCGTGTGGTTTTGGGATGCCCGGATGCTCGTCTTCAGGAACGTTTACTGCGCGAGCCAGATCTCGACCTGCAGAAGGCACTTCTAATCTGTCGAGCAGCAGAGTCGACAAAGACACAACTGCAGTCTATCCAAGGTGAGACGAGTTTTACTGCTAGGATAAATAATGTCCGCTCCAATGATAATGCCTGCTCAAAATGTGGAGGTACACATAAACCCAGAGCATGTCCTGCATTTGGAAAAGAGTGCATGAGATGTGGAAAACCAAACCACTTCCAGAAAGTGTGTCGATCCAAAGAACTGGGTCATAAAGAACCTAGTCAGTTCAAAAGTCCTCAGAGATCGAGAAGCAAGGGAAGAGAAATCAAACATAAACCGAAACAAATCCCTACACAGAGAGTGGTTTATTCAGTTGATGATGTTCAGAACTTCTTCGTGGGAGTACTGTCAGTGGGTCAGAGAACTGATGGATGGTGGAAAGAAATGGACATAAACGGTGATATGGTTCAATGTAAACTGGACACCGGTGCTGAAGCAAATGTAATGGCACTGTCTACGCTGAACAGTCTCGCTAAACGTCCAAAAATAAAACCATGTAACACTACACTCACTGCTTATGGTGACAGCAAGATCACTCCAGTGGGACTAGTCTCTGTTACTGCAAAGACCAGTAGTAGAACTGTGGAAGCTGATTTTTTCGTTATTGAACAAGATGCTCCAACTCTCCTTGGTCTGCACAGCTGCGTAGAACTGAACATTGTGCAAAGAATTGATTCTGTGTCAGAGCCACAGAAAGCTTCGAACATACTGGACAGCTATAAAGATGTGTTCACTGGACTAGGAGAGATGCCAGGTACATACCACATCATAATTG
The DNA here is from genome assembly GCA_020284085.1 of Aporrectodea caliginosa. Classification (NCBI taxonomy): domain Eukaryota; kingdom Metazoa; phylum Annelida; class Clitellata; order Crassiclitellata; family Lumbricidae; genus Aporrectodea; species Aporrectodea caliginosa. The sequence continues at coordinate 1,552,396 of JACEVL010001014.1, forward strand.
ATAAGAATATTCCACCAGTTGTTCATTCCCCGAGACGAATTCCACTTGCACTCGAAGAGCGATTAAAGAAAACACTTGGTGAACTGGAGAGTTTGGACGTAATCAAGAAGCAAGATCAACCTACTGATTGGGTCAACAGCTTGCTCGTAGTTGAGAAAAAAGATGGCTCCCTTCGCTTATGTTTGGATCCAAGAGACCTTAACAGAGCCATTAAACGAGAACACTATCGCATCCCTACTTGTGAGGATGTCATAGCTAAACTGTCTGGAAAGTCTGTCTTCACTGTTATTGACATGAAGGATGGATTTTGGCAGATCAAGCTCGATGAATCGAGTAGCCGCTTGTGCACCTTTAACACTCCATTTGGTCGTTATTCAATGAAACGCATGCCGTTTGGAATCTGTTCTGCACCTGAAATCTTCCAGAAGAGAAGCAATGAACTATTTGGTGACATTCCAGGCGTGAGCATTGTGTTTGATGACCTCATCATAGCTGCAGTTGATGACTCTGAACACGATCGAATCCTAAAACAAGTTTTGGATCGAGCACAGCAAAATGGAGTGAAGTTCAACCGAAAGAAAATACAGTACAAGGTTGAGCAAGTCAAATATTTGGGTCACATTTTGTCTAGTACTGGTGTACGTCCAGATGAGGTTAAAGTTCAGGCAATACTCAACATGCCATCTCCAACCAACCAGAAAGAGTTGCAAAGATTCTTGGGAATGGTAACGTACTTGTCAAAGTTTATACCAAACTTCTCCTCCCACACAGACATACTACGGCAGATACTAAAGAAAGACATAGCATGGCATTGGTCAGACCAACATGAAAATGCTCTGCAAGTCATCAAGAAATTGATCAGCGAAGCCGCAACGTTGAAGTATTATGATCCAAACAAAGTCTTAATGATACAAACTGATGCATCTTCCTCAGGCCTTGGGTCGTGTCTACTGCAAGATGGACAGCCAATAGCCTATGCATCCAGATCTCTAACAGCTGCAGAGAAAAATTATGCACAAATAGAGAAAGAACTGCTTGCTATCGTGTTTGCGTGTGAGAAATTTTCGCATTACGTTTATGGCAGAAAGACAGTTGTCCAGTCAGATCACAAGCCACTTGAAGCAATTTTCAGAAAGCCAATATGTGATACATCACCTAGGCTTCAAAGAATGTTACTCAGACTGTTGAAATTTCAGATCACAATTGAATATTTACCTGGAAGTAAAATGCTGATTGCAGATGCCTTGTCCCGAGCATATATTACAGGTCACAAGGAAATTCCAGATGAACTGACAGAAGATCTTGAGGTTCTTGTACATGCATTGATCAACAATTTTCCAGCCAGCCCACAACGTCTGGAAGAATTTCGCAAGGAGACTTTGAACGATGTCGTTTTAGTCCGTCTACGAGATCTGGTTCAGGAAGGGTTCCCTGAAGCTAAAGCAGATCTACCAGTTGAGTTGAAACAATACCAGAAACTGGCTGCAGACATTTATGAACTTGAGGGACTATTGTTTGTGCATGGAAAGCTGATAGTTCCACAGACAATGCGTCTTGAAATGCTGACTTTGCTGCACGAAGGACACCTTGGCATAGAAAAATGCAAGGGTCTTGCACGTTCATGTTTCTTTTGGCCAGGACTGTCAAAAGACATCGAGCAATTTGTTGGTAAATGTACCACCTGCAATTCATTCTGCAGACAGCAACAGCAAGAACCATTAATTCCTCATCCAGTACCTGAGCGACCTTGGGAAAAAGTTGCTGCAGATATCTTCCAGCTTTTCGGAAACGATTACTTACTGGTGGTCGATTATTTCTCAAAATACCCGGAAATTTGTCTGCTTCAAGGAAAAACAGCTAATTCACTGATACCACACTTGAAGTCAGTGTTTGCTCGCCATGGAATACCGTGCGAGATGGTGGCAGATAACATGCCCTTTGCAAGTGCAGCAATGCAAAAATTTGCAGCATCGTGGAACTTTAAGATAACGACTACAAGCCCACGTTATGCTCAGTCAAATGGGATGGCAGAAAGGGCCATACAGACTGTGAAGACACTTTTGAAGAAGGCAGAGAAAGATGGTTCCGATCCATACATAGCACTGTTGCAGTACAGAAATGCACCAGTCTCAGGTTTGCAACATAGTCCTGCTGAACTGCTCATGAGTCGCCTTTTACGGTCAAAGCTTCCAGTTATGCCCTCTCGTCTACAGCCGATGACAAGGAATGCCGCACCAGAACTAAAGAAACGTCAATCAAATCAAAAGAAATTTTATGATAGACATGCGAAATCACTTGTACCTTTGGACAATGGTGATACCATTCGTGTGAATCGAAATGGTATCTGGCACTCTGGCGTGGTTCTGGATAAACACATAACTCCTCGCAGCTACATCATAAAGACCGAAGATGGGTCAACCCTTCGTCGTAATCGTCGTCACTTGGTTCACACTGATGAACCATCTCCAGACTGTCGGCCCTTCGTCGAGGATGAAACTCATTCAGACTGTCAGCCCTTCGTCGAGGATGAAACTCATTCAGACTACAGAACTGACAACAGAACTCCAGTTGGCATGCCTCCAAAGGACTCTACTCCAGTGGTCATGCCTCCAAAGGACTGTAATCCGGTTGTCATGCCTACAGTGGACTCCATGCCAGTCATCTCATCTCCACCCGTTAAGAGTTGCTTACGGACAACTCGTTCAGGACGATTCGTCAAACCACCTGTTAGGTTTAGGGACTTCATCACTTAAGAAGGAAGGTGTCATGGACTGTACTTTAGCATAGACTATGTATTGTCATGTTAGAATCTCCATGCTAATATATGATCTATGTTGTGACGTCAGTCCTCCTCGAGACTAGGGATCGGCCATTGTGGAACTTGGACATGTCAGCAGTTACTCGCACGTTTGCACTTAAAGAACATACTAAGCTGATAAATAATAAAAGTGTTTAATAACATAACCTTACGAGCTTTAATTAGAGACATAACATAACAAATCTCGTTTAGATAAGTGTTTGTAATTAGTTCTATTGGAATCCTTGGCCCTAAATATGTATGTTTAGACACCAAGATCACTATTCTAAGCGAACTAGAAGCTGGGGTTATTGAAAAATCTGTTTGGGTTGGCCATTTTGGAAAATGGCTGCCAATCTCGTTTCGATAAGTGTTTGTAATTAGTTCTATTGGAATCCCTGGCCCTAAATATGTATGTTTAGACACCAAGATCACGATTCTAAGCGAACTAGAAGCTGGGGTTATTGAAAAATCTGTTTTGGTCGGCCATTTTGGAAATGGCTGCCAATCTCGTTTAGATAAGTGTTTGTAATTAGTTCTATTGGAATCCTTGCCCCTAAATATGTATGTTTACACACCAAGATCAGCGAACTAGAAGCTGGGGTAATTGAAAAATCAGTTGTGGTCGGCCATTTTGATAAATGGCTGCCAATCTTGTTTAGACAAGTGTTTGTAATTAGTTCTATTGGAATCCTTGGTCCTAAATATGTATTTTTAGGCACTAAGATCACAATTCTAAGTGAACTACAAGCTGAGATATTGAAAAGTCTCTATTTCGGTTGGCCATTTTTGAAAATGGTTTCAGGATGGCAAACCTGCGATGGTCCTGTATCTAAAATTTGTCCTCAGGGTAAGTCGCTACCATGTACCAAATTTCATGTTTCTATCATCAAGTGAGCAAGTTTTACACCAACCTGTTTAGCTAATTGGCAGTTTTATGGTGAGGATATGACGTCATGCTAAATCGTCCGCTAGGGGGCGTAAACCATGAAAGAAAATTGGCAACAAAATTTTTCTGCTTCAGAACTATCATATCACGAATTTAAGCTTCATTGCCACGATTCTACGTAAATTTGTTCTTTCCTTACATAAGCCGACGGAGTAATAGCCGCCTGGGGACAGTGCTTAGAATGTGTTGATTAGAGCTGGAATGACCATTGAGTAACTGAGAATAAGCAAACCACTGCTACTGCTCACCTTAACACCTGCCAACATGCCAGTAGTTGACACACTGAAGTCAAGGTAACACATGGTTTCAGCTGATGGTGGTCTGTACATATTACTTGGCTTGCGTTTTGCTACATCATCTGTGTCCAGAAGTGTTGGCCAAAGTTTCAGATCAACTACTCCTGTAGCCTCCTGTAAACAGGTTTAAAAGATAGTCTCCCTCATATAGTATTACAAAACGAGTGTTTTTATATATGTATGTACATACGAAGCATACATGTACGTCTAGCCAGACATTCCAGTCAGTCAATGCATAGTAAGCATACAGGCAGTATTCTGTATCTACATACTGTCACACTTCTTTCAAGCTGTCTATTATCATACATTTTAATAGATCTTTAGAAAATCTTAAATGCTTAACTGTGGTATTCTGTTTCTTCGTTTGAATGTGAAAATGGTGGATAGCAGAGAGCCACAGCAGCCCATAAGTTTATAGTAGCCAATGATCATTCTTCCATCAAATCATAAGTTATTATCCAGGGTTTTCAAATGTTATGCCAATTGACAACTTATATACAGTTTTATTGGAAATTTATTCCATTATCATACATAAGATTTTGTGGATGCAACATTCTGACTTAACAATCAGATTATGTAGCATGCATTTCAAACAACATTTTATATAAGTAAGTAAGTAAGTATATTCTTTATTAACCAATTGCTAATCGCACTTTGGTGTACAGACATCTTATACATGCAGTTAAAAAAGGATCCTAAGAATAAACGTTTTTCGCATTAAGTAAGTTAGTGACAAAATCCCTTAATAAAGCAACAGCACCTTGGTGCACAATCATTATAGTCCCGCATATATCTAAGAAGTCAGCCAATGTTGATCATACCTTATATATCATCCTAGTGATGAAATTTGTACGCATCAAATTATCTGCGGGAGGAATGATACGGTCATGAGCTCGGGGGCGGAGGGAATACTTAGAAGTTTTAATTGGGGGAAGCAATTCATGTAAAACATGCCCATTATCCACCAGGATCGATGAAAAAAGGCGGGAATCAGCCTTTGTGCACAGTTGCTCAAAAGACAGGAAATCTCTAGGAAGATAGTGATCCTTTTAAAAGTGTCATCGCATATTTTATGTAAAAGGTACCCAAGTGAAGGTAACACATTTGTGATGTGACACTTCTTACAAGCATGGTCAAGGTTTAGAAGGATCATGTGACTGAAGCACATGCAAACATGACCACAACAATTACAACAGGACACTAAGTCTTCCTTAACCACACAAAATTTGCACTTATTTATGGTGGGATGAACATGACCATACATACAAGAACTACCCAAGCTCACTGTTGCTTAATGTATAGCAATAACAATGGTACCAGTCTCTTTAAGAAAACAATGAAAAAATTATTAATCTACAAAAAATGAAAAAAATGCAGACAGCAAACCTTCGACTTGAGCATTTTTATTATGACTGAAGTTGACATCATGGCTACTGATTTGCTCACATCAATCACCATACGAACTGTTGGCAACGTGGTAGTAATATTCTGAGGATGTGGAGGCCGGATCGTCACTGGTACAATACCTGCAAACATCCTTTGGCAATATAATATGAGAAGAAGATGGCCCTGAAGCTAATCCAAAGAGGCAGCCTTGAGTATGAAGTGTTAGTGGCATAATTTTCTTCGGCCTGACATTTGACGGTGCAATGGCCAGTCACTGCCCAATCAACTACTAGTGGACACATCAAATGCAAACAACAAATTATCTAAACTAATCTGATGACGTTTATAGAACATTTGCATAATGCATCGATTTATTGCAACTTATCCAGGAAACCACAGCCCACAATTCAATTACCGTATATAATCGCCTATAAGGCGAGTTTTTTGGACAATTTTGAAAATCCCAAGTTGGGGGTCACCTTATATGAGGGGCAAGCCAAGATCGCAAGATTTATCCATCATAGATCGCTCGAAATGTGCAACAGAGGTCAACAACATACCCGTCGGATAACAACATACCCTTCGGGTATCGTATGACACAATGAGAGATCGCACGACACATCCATGAAGGAAATAATATGTTATAACAAATTATACCATAAAGAATAAATTTTTAGCAAAATACTGATAGAATAAATAATATTGTGTTAATTTAAAAAAGTCATGGATAGTCACACCCGACGTGAGCCTACACAAGGTACTCAAATACACAACGCCCGCTACCCCATTGGCCAATGTTGACGGGCGTGATTTGAGTTGTTGAGGAAGCACTAACATCCGGCGGGATATTAAAGCTTGCAAAAATTACTAATGTGGCGGAAGCTTTTTCTAATGACGACACTAACCCTAACCCTAACCGACCGTCACGACGCCTAACCTGACCCTAACCGACACCTTAAAACTTAAAAGTTGTGAAAACGTCGCCTATTTTGATGTCCGCCATTTCAAAATCCAGGTGGTAGTTAGCAAGATCAAGTGACATGCTTTTTAGCCAATATCGTGACAGGCGGTCTTGGTCTCGGTCTTGGAGTTTCGGTCTTGTTCAGAGTAATCCAAGAGTCAGTGGTGGCAAGTGCTAAGCATACAAATGAGTGTTTTATGACTCAGTATAAATTCAAAAGCCAGAACTGCCCCACACAAAATTTTATAGGAGAAACAGAAGTGAATTATGTTGATGAGATCTTTGACTAGCAAATGTATGGCACCACCACCCAACATAGACACCATTTGTTCTGTTTTGGTTTTAAACCTTCAAATGCCAGACTATTTATCCAGCAATTTATCCGGTGCACCACTGGATAAATTGCTGTACTTGTCTCGGCATACCTGTGGCTGAAGTGCTCCAACTTAAGGCGCTAGGAACAACAAAGGATCATCATAATTTCCACATAAGTCATTCCATTTCAAATCAACACACAGCCTGACATGACTGCCTCTGATGTTGTTGAAATGTGGCTGTCATTCATATTTAGAAATTTTCAAAACTAAAATACAGAATATTTGGTCCACCCATTCTTGCCATATGGGTCATTGAACTAAGACCACCACACTTTGGCCTCTTTGGGCTAAACTGCTCTATCTCAGGTTCAATAGCAAATATAAAGATAGCATTGAATACCAAACAGACGGCAAATGCTAGTCCCTATCTAGGCACATTAACTAGAATCATTAATATTAATTTACCAAAAATGCTGAGCAAGTTTAGCCTATTAACACTGATCACTGATAATGGTCAGCTTGTACAAACCAAGTTTTGCTATTTTTTGATGTAATCATCATCATGTTGTGAAAGACTGCTGAAAATGTCAGAATCAGTCTTCCCATGGTTTATTTTTGTGATTTATTGGATGCAGTTGCCTGTGATTCGTGAAAAGCGTTTAAAATCATGTCATATTCAGCATCATCAGCAATGCTATTGCTATAATTTTAAGGAATACTGTTTGAACATTATTTTCAGAGTCCAATAATCTATAAAATCCACTTACTGCATAAAATCTAGTCACATGGATGTGCCTTAAAGAAGGTTGTTGTTTCAAGTCCAGTTCTAAATTGACCAACTGACTACTTCTATTACAGTAATGAGTTTACTTTTTAGGTGTGTTGGGGGTGGTCTTCAGCCATCCCATCCCACCTTATCGCCATCATCATCCTCACACGTGCACTTGTTAACCTTTAGTTAAGCCACACCCCGTTTTCTTAGAGTGCGTTTCTGTGAATCAGGGAGCCCGGACTTTTAGTTAAGTAGATTTGTACGTGCACCCTCGTGTGTCACTCTTGTAAACCCATGGTGGTTCGTTATGAGAGTAGACCCTTTGTGGTTACTTCTCCTGATATAGCCGGTTCTCCATGTTGTGCGTCTTCGATTATGAATTGACTGCAGCTGTTGTATTGCCAGTCTCGGCTCTGCATCATCCCTCCACGTATGACAGCAAGTGCCACTTTACACTCCCTGTAAGCTGTCAATTTTTTTACAACTTTCCGTTATGAAAGGTCTTCCTTTCACTCTAAGCCTTCTAACTTCATCAGGCGCTAGTGGCACCTTCTCTGTAAAACGACTTACATTAGTGATTACAAAATATACTTTCATTTCAAAGCATCGATCAATTATAATTTTTACCAATGCTGTAGGAGTCTTAAGAGATTAGATGAATTTTCAGTGGAATCTCTTGCAGTCATCTAATACAGATATGTGACCAAATATGCAAGTGATTTTGAAATATGACCATTGATTATGCCTTGTGCATCACGAATGGCATCATAGAAACTTTCAGATTAGACTAGCAGAATGATACAATTACAATCCACCCAATTAGAGTACCCACTTGAACTAACTGTCACTTACACAGTAAGCCACTCTCTAAAGTTCCATAAAAATTTTAAATACTAACCGGCATACAGGCACCCATAGAAAGCAACTATCAGGTCAAGGCCTGGTGGATATACAAGGGCAACATGGTCGCCTGGATTCAGCTTTGCCTTTTCTGTTAACAATGCACCAATGCGTTCCGCCTTTTTATGAAGCTGTAGACAAGTCAGAATGGCATGAGCCTGGCCCTGCAAGAACACAAATTACTTTATACACCACAAAATAGTCACTGCTGAAACCATAGTAATGAAGCATCAACAGAAAATAAATCACACTCTAGCACACCATAAAAGACTTTTAACAGAATTTTCAAGAAGTGTAATGCTGACTGCATTAACATGGATAAAATTGTGCAATAGATGTGTGTGTGTGTGTGTGTGTGTGCGCGCGCGTGTGTGTGTGGTGTGTGTGTGTTATAGTTAATTTCCATAGCAGTCTCCACATATGAAATGAGATTTATGACAAAGCAAATCTTGAAAGCACCTCATTTTGTCTAACAGTCACCAAAATTCTAAAAACCAGCATTTTCATCATTTTGTTAGGTACTCAAAAAGCACCGTATGAAATATCTAAATATTATTATGAATTGCTATTATTAACCCTTTGAACCGCAAGCTCTCCAGCAATTTGGTAGATATACATACGCTCCCTGGCAATTTTCAACAATTTGAAAACTTCCTTTTCTCTTTGAAATTATTTGTTCCATAACTAAAACTTTAAAACATGTTACAGATTGACTTTGCATATTGTTACAAAACATATTATTTACATGTTTGCTTGTTTTACTAAAAGTTCCATACAGCATATGATAACAGATTTTGTTTTACAGGACCTCAATGGTTCAGACACTTTTAACACTACCATATTTTCCGGACTGTAAGTCGCGGTTATACACATAAACACAAAAATGAATGTCCATTGGACTGTAAATAGAGCCAAGTCTCTGAAGATCATCATATGAAGACTGTAAAATTTTCAATAGAACTTTTCTAACCTTTGCATTTATGACACTAAACAAGATGTGGTCAGGAGTAGACTGTGCTCTTGATCGTAGAAAGTCAGTAATAAACTGTTAATAAAACAGAACACCAATGAAACATTAATTTGTGTCCTCTTTTCTTTTATTTTCACTCATCATTATGCTCAGTTGGAGTGAGAGTAAGGTTTCCACTTTGCACATTTTAGCTGCATTGTATTGTATTGTATTGTATTTATAAAGCGCCTTTCACAGTTAACACCAATCTGAAGTGCTCCTAGTGCAAAATACTCCGAGTGAAAAGAGTGGTCTTAAGACAGCGAAAAGAAGCACCTGGCCCACCAGATAGTATCAAAGAACGAGTTGATGAAGGGAGTTGGTTCCATAGTGAAGGGCCAATGAAGGCAAAGGCTCGAGATTTAGAAATAGCAGTCCTAGCTCATGGGACAAGAAGGTCAAGGCGATCAAGTGAGCGAAGCGGACGGTGAGAGGTGGCGGATATATGTCGGCGAACGAGGCAACAGAGGTATTTGGGAGCTAGGCCAGAATAAGACCAGCAGACAAGAACAAGGACCTTAAGCTGTGAGAGGGAGCCAGTGAAGTTGTTCCAACATATAGGAGAAGATGTGCAAGAAGCGAGGCAGTCGAGCTATCAGCCTGGCAGCCGCATTAAGCACAGACTGAAGAGGGGAGAGGCGCACTTTAGGAAGGCCTACAAACAGAGAGTTGCAGTAATCAATGCGGGAGCAGTTGAAGGCATGGACTATAGACATAAAGACCAAGGAGACAGAACATCGAAATGCTCTGAGACGTCTCAGGTGGAAGTAGCAGGAACGGGTGATATTCTTGATGTGTTCTGAGAAGGTGAGTGTGCTGTCAAGGACAACGCCTAGGTCACGGACACTGGATGAGAAGGTAAAAGAAGGAAAGGTTTGTGCAAGAAGAGTGAAGTCGAGCTTAACAAGCTGCTGTCAAGTACCAAACCAGATCAGTTGAGTCTTTGATGAATTAAGTGAAAGCCGATTGGAGGACATCCACAAGTGTAGGTCTTGGGAGAGAGCATTAATGCGATCAGTAAGAGCAAGCTGAGCAGATGGGGGTCCATTGACAAAGGCTTGCACATTGTCCGCGTAAACATGGCCGGTTGACAGGTAAACATTTCTACAACATAAGTAATTACTGCCCAAAACACTGGTATAATGTATTTATGTACTTATATAGATATTCATGCAATACCTTTATAACAATCTCCTGAAACTGCTAAAATGTATTACAAAATCTTGCAGTTCAGTCAAACTATTTCGGTAAACAAACAAATGTTGGAAATGACCATCAATCAACATACAAACCCTCTCTGCAGGATGCTGTGATGTCATTAAGCACATCATCTAAGTTGTGTATGTATGTGTGTCTTTGTGTTTGTATGTGTGTCTTTACATATGTATGTAGTATGTATGAAACTGTGTGTGCAAACTAGGCCCTCAAGCTGTTTCAAGTACTACAAAATAAAGGTTTATTCATCAGTAAAAGGTACTATCTAGGTGCTGACAATCAGCTACTAAATTGATTATCATTATTAATTACAAACATTTTTAACACGGGCACGGTCACACAGAAATACAAGTCTGAGGCGCGAATGAGCAGTAGGTTGTCTCCTTCATCTAGATGCATACAATGTGGAAGATTTTTTTACATTTCTGAGTTCAATTTCTTGACTGAATTTGGCAAAGTGAGGGCAACAAAATTCAGTAAATGTAGAAAGATTAATCTGACAATGAAACCCAACAAGTGGATAAAACAGACAAAATGAATTGGTTATGGATCATAGGCACTGACACTGACTTCGACAGATGTCCGACACCTGTAAAGTGAGAGGGAAATTGGGTCAGTGGAAATGGGAGCTAACTATGAAACAAAATCTGCATAACCTGTCATTTATGGAAATACTTGCAAGATTAATTTTTATTATCTCCAACAACGGTTTCTGCAAGGTCATTTAACTAATGTTTTCCAATAAGGTTTAAAACAATTAACAGTTTTCTCATTGTGATACAGTTTGGGGCAAACGGGGTATCCAAAACCTGTAATTTCAAAAAATTGTACACACAAGAGATACATAAAAATTATGCTAATCCTATGTTGTCAAGTGAATTCACCAAAAAATCACAAGTTAAAATGCTTACTTTTAAAGTCTAATAACAGTAGTAAACTGTCCTGTGTTGATTTTTGTGATGGCCTAAATATTCCTACCTTGCGAGAAGTGTCACTGTCATCTTCAGTAACACCAAGGTCACGTCCCTGAGCCCAAGCCAGCCTGACACCTTGAACGATGTTACCAACATGAACTGCTGAAGGTGTGACATCTACCAGAAATATAATATTTGATTACGATATATCACCTACTTCCCAAAGCTTCAATCACAAAACTATGGTAATAACAGTAACCAGATCCACATGCAAATCCATTGATAAAGACCACTGACCTCTGCATTAAAGTGTTTAAACTAATCCTATAAACTACAGTAAAAATGCTGAAAGGATAATCAGAATGGCAGAGCTGGAAACGGCGGAGGAAGGAGTGAAGATAGCAGGGCAGATACTAAATAATCTAAGGTATGCGGATGACACGACGCTTCTGGCTGGGAGAAAAGAAGACCTTGCAGAACTAATACGGAGACTAAGGAAGGAAAGCGAGAAAGCAGGGCTTTACTTCAACATCAAGAAGACTAAGATCATGACAACGGCAGAATGGGAAACTTTTGAGATAGACGGAGAAGAAATACAGGTCGTAACGTGTTTTTTGTTTCTGGGCTCAATGATAGAAAGAGAGGGAAGATGTGAGACAGAGGTGAGACGCAGAATAACACTGGGAAAATCCGCAATGCAGGGAATGCGAAAGATATGGAGAGACAGGCATGTGAGTATGGAGACAAAAACAGGGTTGGTGAAATCAATGATCTTCCTGAAAGTGTTATACGGAAGCGAGACGTGGACAAAAACAAAAGCGACAGAAGATAAGATTAATGCATGCGAAATGTGGATATGGAGAAGATTGCTGCGGATATCGTGGAGAGAAAAGAGAACAAATGAATCTGTCATCCAGGAGATAGGGCAACTAAGAGGAGACTTGACACTGCAGCAAAGGGCCATCACATGTACTTCGGACATGTGATGAGAGCTGATGCAATGGAGAAGGAGATGATGCTGGCGTGCGGAGAAGGGGGAAGGAGAAGGGGTCGGCCGAGGACTCGATGGATGGAGGAGATACACAGGAGGACAGCGATGAACCTTGCGCAACTAAGGGACGCGGTACGAAGCAGGGAGGAGTGGAGGAGGCTGGTCATGGCGGTTGCTAGAGTTCCACGAACTGACGGCACAAGGTAACAAGGTAACCTTGGAAAGTTAGTTGCAAACCGCCTGAGTAGTTCATGTCATTTTAGGTCACAGCTGTACCTTGTATAATCTCTTTTTCAGGTAATCTCCACTCTTCTGCAGTACATGCTGAAAATACAAAAGCTGCTTCTGTTTGATCAGTGCGAGCATACTCCTTTCCACTCCAGCACTCTCTGACACCCATTCATCTTTGTCTTCCTCACAGTTCATGTGAGGAAGAATCTGTTTCCTTTAATGTGTTAATTCTTGCCCCTCATCTTTCTGAATGGTCCAGCTCTCACAACCATATACTGTCACTGGGAAAACAGTAACTGGGCAGCAAGTATACTATTTCTATGAAAAACTATCTATGGCTCGTCTTGTGAAATTCTTCCGCAAGACCTGCACAGTGCATAGCCACTTACTTAACCCTTTCGCTGCGACGGCCTTGTAATCCCGTGTGTGCCATGTAAACCCGAAATCTATAAGTAGGCTATATCTGGAATTTTCACAAATGTAAAGTTTTTATGCCGAACCCTCTTGCGTTTCGCAGGCAAGTATTGTTTGAAAAGCATACACCCTTTCCAAAGAATAAGCGATTGATCAAGAGCTATGTTTTGATCAGGTGTGTAAAATTTACAAAAATTTTCGTTGAGATCTTCAATAAGTGGCCTTATTTTGAACAATCGATCACGATGACATTTCTTTCTTTGAAACGGCAACCCAACTAAGAACTCTACATTTCTCTATGTGAAAATTTGCTGGATTCTGATCTATCCAATGTTCAGCACATCAGTTTCTTTAAACAACAAAACAGTTCAATAGATCATCATCTACAAATGGTATAAAAAAACCTATAACATGAAAATTTGTTGTATCTATTTGCAAACCAAATTTTCCAACCCAAAGGGTAGTCCCAATAACATTGTCTTCATCTGATTCTACACTGTCATCTATGTCACCTTGGTGGACATCTTTGTGTGATTGATCATATACGTCCTCATCATCAGTGGTGATATAACCCACAAGACTCTAAACTGCTAGGCCTACCTTCCTCTGCTAAAATATCAAGTACCTGCGCAGCAGTCATCTTACATTTATATTTTGACATCTTTAGCAACACAAATAAATTTCTCTATAATAAATGTCTTTATAATTATGTTCATTCACTGATTTTTTGGAAAACTCAATAACTTCATTGACTTCACGGAAATACAAGTATTGTATTGTATTGTATTTGATCATTTATAAAGCGCTTCTCATAGCATAAGCCAAGTACTTTTATCCCATCTACATGTGTAATAAATGACGTCATGATTGACTTTGAACTTGGCCTGTTCTGACATCTAGGTCTTACATATAGTGTAGAAGTATATTTCTGACATTTTGCTGTGCGGCAATGATTAAGTCTAGCGTGCGGATTGCTGCCTACTTCAATACATTGCATGCTGAAACTCACTGGTCAAAGGTTACATGTACATGGCATAGGCATTTCCATGACGAGACATACTCGTCATTCGCAGCGAAAGGGTTAAGCTTGACATCTGGTACTTATTTTGTCTGTTATTATATGTTTAAGCAATTCCATCTTTGATGGCCTGCAAAAGTTTTTGTTGCACATGTTCTAGTTTGTCCTCTGAAAACTAGTCTAATATTCTACGGCCCAGTCTAGGAGTTTCGCTATTGTTGGTCCCAATAGCTGGAACCAGTTACCTCAGTCCCTCAGGACTGACCTTTTTCTATTTCTTTTGACGAGTTCCACAAGCGCCTGAAAACCTCCCTTTACCAGTGAATAGACTGGCTCGGGTCGGGAGCACCTCTGTTTTGAGTGGCGCTATATAAATGCTTGATTACGATTACGATTCTCACATAGACTTATTAGACTATATACAACTTCATGTTGCAGAACAAATAATATTCAAAGCCCACTGCAGGGACAGGCCTCACTTGCCAGCAGTGTCATAGCATACATAGGGAGCTTTATGTTCCCATATCATGTCAATTGGTTCAACGAACACTGTGTCGTCAAGACAGATATTCTGCTACTGCACTTCCACGCATAATAATAATCTTCGTTTATTACATCAATTTGAGCTCATCTCCTGTGCAATATCATCGATTTCGAATAGATTTCTGTTACATACACACATATATCCCGTTTATTATCGTCTGCCACAATTCTCTCATATCTCTACATTCATGTTTGAACAACTACATTGGCTTCCTCATACTGCACGCATCCAGTTAAAGGTACATGTCCTCATTTGCCGATCCTACCTAGGTCTTGCACCTGTAAATACCTCTGTGACTCAACATGTCGGCCTACCTCGGCTGCTTTCCTTTGCCCGCTCCGCTCTTCGGATTGTCTTGACCTTTTTGTTCTTCATGTAAGAACGGCCATAGCCCAGTCCCATGTCTTTGCCTGCATTGGCCCTTCGCTATGGCATCAACTTCCCTCCTTTGTTCACTCTACCATACTATCCGATGGTCCTGCTACATCTTTTCGCTACCTCAAAACTTGTCTTTATTCTCCAGGACTTTCGCACTGGGAGTGCCTCTGATTGGTGTGCACTGTGAGAGGCGCTTTATACATTTTGAAATACAATACAATACAATTATTACTGACGTTTTAGATTACATTGCTTCTTGCTTATTGTACATATTTAATAGGTTCCTCACAGAGGGCCACCTCCCAGCATCACAAAAGCGGGCTATTGTCTTCCCTGCCTTAAAAAATCAAACTTTGACCCAAATGTTTGTCAAATCTATCTCCAACCTCTCCTTTCTCTCCACTACCCTTGAGAGACTTGTCTCTCTCCAGTTCCTACCATATCTAGAACAATCTGGCCTCCCACCTTCTAACCAAAAGTTCTGGCTTTAGGGGCCATCATTCCATGGAAAATGCTCTCTTATCTCTTCTCTCTGAAATCTATTCGGCAATTGATAAGTTACATCTGATGCTTTTGGCACAAGGTCTCCTCTGCTTTAGATATGGTTGACGATGATGTCCTGCTATAACATCTGCAGCTATCGTGTGGCCTTACCGGACCTTCTCTTCTTTGGTTTCAATCTTATCTCACGGGCTATACACAGATGGTTGACCTTGGAGACTCTAGAGTCTAGAATGCCTTGGGTTTGGGTTGAGTTTGGCGTCCCACAAGGATTCGTCCTTATCCCAATCCTTTAAGTTCTCTGTATTGCCGATATTCCTTCCCTTCTCACTGAACATCTGGCCATCAGTCACCTGTATGCCAATGATGTACAAGCCTATGTGTTCATGCCCTCCTTCAGAGCAACTCGCTCTTGTTGGATCTTTTGACTCTCTTTTTCACAATCTCCATCTCTTGATGTCTCCTAATCAGCTCTGCCTTATCTCCACCAAGACTCAGTTGATCTGGTTTGGTATTAAACAGCAGCTACTCAAACTTGATTTTCCAATACTTTCTGCATTTACTTTCTTGTCCAGTATCCGACATTTTGGAGTTACCCTGGGCAGCAATTTAACATTCTCTGATCATCTTCTGAACCTAATGCGTTCTTGCTACTACCATTTGAGGCACCTGCGTGCTATTATCAGAAGATCTGTATCCTCCTCTGTTTTCACAGCCACAGTCCATGCTTTCATCTGCTGTCGCATTGATTACTGTAACTAATTACTAGTTGGTCTTCCAAAGGTACGACTATCCTCCCTTCAATCGGTCCTGAACTCGGCAGCTAGGCTCATTGCCCATCTTCCTCGCTTCTCTCATATTTCAACTTATATGATTGAAAAACTGCATTGGCTGACCGTTGTTTCTCGAATCCGGTACAAAATCTTGCTCATGGTTTCAGAACTCAGTAAGGACGGGCTCCCAAGTACCTTTGTGCTGTTGTGCAAGCCCACCTCTGGTTTCTCTTCATCCTCTCCACTCTCTAGACCGTCTTGATCTCTTTGCCCCTCAAGTAAGGACTGCTATGCCTCAGCATCGCGCCTTTGCCATTGTGGGTCCTTCCTCTTGGAATGACCTTCCCCTCTATACGCTCATCTGCCTGCTGCTTAAAGACTTTTTGATTCCCTCAGGGCTGTCATGCTGAGAGCACCTCTGAATAGCTTATACTGTAAGAGGTGCTTTACAAATTTTCAAATACAATACAATACATCAAATGCTAAACTGACAATCCTCAACATACCTTTCAACTGCTCGTAAGTTTGCACTTGTTTAGAGCAGTTACATAACCAGGTGGCACACTGTTTGAAAGGTGCTTAAAAGACACTCTGCTTAAGAGCTTGAAACATATATAATTACAAGCACACACACAAACATGCATACTACTTGAATTTGATAAACATGTGCCAAGGCTCTGAACACGAGTGTCAGAGTAGTTATTAGATTAGACAAAAGTGGACCACAAAAACGTACATTAGGACAAAACTGATTAACAAATCAGAAACTGGGTAGGAGTTTTTCTTAAGCTACTCGAGTCATGAGTAACGGAAAAAACTCTACATTTCAAAGACTCCACATTCTAACTATATGCAGTATTTCTATCTTCTGCCATGTGAAAAGTTCACACACACACACACAGTGAAGCTGGTTGGGCAGGGCAGATTTTCAGTGTCTTTATTACCTGTGTTATGCAGGTACTGCACACAATAATAGGCTTGTGAATTGCTGCAGCTGAATTAGTTTTAAGTAGCTAAATATTGAACTTTAACTACTCTAACTACTAGAACAAAGCAGGAGAAAACACCAAACTTCTAGACAAAATCAAAAAGATGAGCATGCAAAAAAGAACTAAATGCAAAGCCATGCCAAGCAATTATTGTACCGGTAAGCGTATTTAGTAAAAGAGTAACTAACTTCACATAGAAAGTACAAATCCTGTTAAATGCACTCAATGGTAGAAACTAACATCATAAGAAATTGCTTTTAGCTTTGGCTTTTTCAGCTTTCAAAATAAATTTCTTTTATAAATTGCTGACTTCTATAGTGCCATTATCAATGTCCAAGAGCTTCAAGTGAATTCATAATCAAAGGTCATAATCCATTGGAGAAGTCAAGTTAACGTCCTGTAGATCAGAGACACCAGAAGCCTGGACATGGTGAGAATTACAAGTTGAAGTACGAGTATTAAGTTTAGATCTAAATGACATAAAACAATTGACAGAATGAACTGCAATTGAGCAGTGAATTCCAAGCTGTGGACCATCCACAGCATAAGCCCAAGAGTCCAACACATGTGTGGTGGCACATCAAGAGTCACCGCATCTATTGACTTAAAAGCTCATGATTGATATTTGTATGAGCAGTGAGGAAGGAGATAAAGGCTGGTTGGTCACAATGTAGTATTTTGTAAACTGTATGGCAGATTTTGAAATGGATTTTGTGCTCAATGGGCATCCAGTACAATGAATGCAACACACTGGGAGGCATAATATGCTGATATTTACGGGTCTTTGTCATGGCACAGGCACGACAGTTTTGGACCATTTGTAGCTTGTGCAGATTTCCCTTACTGATACCAATGAGAAGTGAATTACAATATTCAAGTCTGCTGGAAATTAGCCAGCAGGACCAAGACAGTATGAGGCAGGAGAGCTGATTCTATGAATATCTTGCATATGAAATTGAGTTGATCTATGTAATGCCCAAACATGGTTATAAAAAGACATGGTGGAGCCAAACACCATGCCATAGATGTACCTACAAATACATCTAGGACATGCCAATGTTGATGCTGTGACCAAGTGGTCAACATTGGACATGATGGGCACCTTGCATGGCTGCAGTAGTTGCTTTAATACACTCTAGTCTTATCATACACCACACGTCTCTAAACAGCAAAGCCTCAGACCTACTGATTGCTGAGTGGACTGTTTGTAATGACTGGGCTTATGAGATGTTTTTAATTCAGCATCCCCTTTTGTAAAGTGATGCATTCTGTCACATAGCAGTAGACTGCGGCTGGGGTTAAAGGTCCTTGTGCAGCTCCACAGACACTGGAAAAAACGGTAGCAGCAGCTGACTAACAGGTCTGTATTAACCTCATTAAACTGTATTTCTGCAAGCATTGTCAAATGCATGCTAGTCATTACCAGACCATAGAAATATGGGATGCTCTTGATCTAAACAAATGGTGCCAGTGAACCTGAAATTCAACGCTGGATCATGATGGCCCAGTCTTGTGAGGTCTCTCTTCATGAATTCCGGAATTGAGCTCAGATGACAAGATATAGTTTGAGTAACAAATGTGTTTGAAGCTCCACATTTCTTGAATTTCCAAGGGATGAGAAAGGCTGTGGAGCTCAAGCCACAATTCCTGCAGAAGACGGTTTCAACTAGAGGGGGCCAACATAGGCAACACGTCTAGATTGAGCTGTGGCCCCACGCATGCTGGGAACAACCAGAAGGCCCCTGGCGGCTAAGCAGAGACTGGAGCAACCAGGAGTGAAGAAACCGAGGTAGAAACGGTCTTGAAAGAGCTACACCGACCAAACAGTTGCGCATAAGAGTTAAAATTTTGTACTGGATGCACTGGGGCACATGAAGTCAGTGAAGAGTGTCCCAAGGGCATGCAGATATGTGGTATGGATCTGGCGGAGGTCGTAAAAGCAAGAGCTGTTAATGAAAGATCCCAGTCTATGACAACTCCAAGATCACCGACTGTGGAAGAGAGAAGAATGTCTGGAAACCTCTGGCATGGAGATAAGGTATCGATTTTAGCCAGCTGAGCATGACCACCAAGCCTAATGAACTGGATTTATTACAGTTTAACAATTTAACGACAAGCTGCATTGGTTTCCCAGCCACTTTCAGTACATGCTCATCGTTAAATTTTAATTGGAGGCAGTTGGAGGACATCTACAGACCAAGGGCAGATGTAGCATCAACTAAAGAAAGAGCAGCATCCGCTGGGCATCCGTCTGCACACTGATGGGCAGCAAACCACACAGGAAGGAGAATCCGTCCCAGGTCATCAGTGTACAAGAGGTATAGAAGAGGGGCATGACAGAACATTAAGGAAAGCCAACAGGGCTTTAGGGTAATGGTAACAATCTGGCACGATGAGCAGAAGATCCGCATGGATGCGAGATCGCTTCCCACTACTCTACCAAAGGTCAACTCAGCCTATCATTCACCAGATGGTGTTGATAAACTGAGCAGTAGGACATGATGGGCACCTTGCATGGCTGCCAAACTGTTAAATTCGACTCCTGTAATAACTTGTGATCATCCGTTCATACATATGAATTGTAATCATAACTGTGTGTCAGTTTAAAATAATAAATGAAGATTATAAAAAAAGGCAGAACATGTGGGCCTAAAGAGAACAGAGTTGGAACGATCCAAGCGGAATGACTGAAGCCAAAGAAGACCAATATCGGTTATGACAAAAGACTTCTCCAGAAGTTCCAAAAAGGATAGAGTGATATGTCACGGCTAATAAGAAGGGTATCGCTGGCCTATAATCTTCTTCATCTAATGTTGCATCCACTTCAATGGCCCTTAAAAAACTCTAATACTAAGACTATATGTATTGAAATGGACTTTAGTTGCTAACCAATATACACCGTGTCTCAAAATAAACTGTGCAAAATTGTTTCTGTCAGAACTTCGTCAAATTTCCACCAATTTTAATAATTATTGGTAGGTAGATGGCAAAATGGCTGAAATTGTATGCTATACATAAATTTTCCACCTCACCTGACTCATATCACCACACTACCTTGTTAAACACAGATGTACCAATTTTCATATAACGCTTAAATTTTAACAATTAGAGTGCTCAGATTTTGTTCATCAATTCCGTTAGAGGGCGTCAAAGTGAATGGGGCATACTATTGCGACAACCTTCTTGCCCAGAAGCTACTGCCAGACATACGCCGGATATCCCAGGGCGACTTTTTTGGCTTTCAACAGGATGGCGCCCCGGCGCATTGAGCACGCGACACTGTCTTTTCCTGGAGCGAGAAACGCCTGACTTCATACCTCCAACACTGTTGCCGCCGAATTCACCGGATCTTAACCCAGTCGACTATAGCATATGGAGTGTGCTGCAGGAGAAGGTTTATTGCTGCAGAATAGCCAACGTCGACGAACTCAAAACGCGTCTGATCGACGAATTGGCGCGCTTTGACCAGTCGATCGTTGATGCTGCAATCGGCCAGTGGCGTCGCCGTCTAATCGCTTGTGTACATGTAAGCGGGGCACATTTCGAGCACCAATTCTAGCACTTTTAAGCAGATCTGTCATAACAATTAAAACCTCTGCTAATTAAACCATATTTTACTTTACTGCGTGCTAATTAAGTCGTCAGATAGTTTATTGCATGTAATAAAATTTAAGCGTTATATGAAAATTGGTACATCTGTGTTTAACAAGGTAGTGCGGTGATATGAGTCAGGTGAGGTGGAAAATTTATGTATAGCATAAAATTTCAGCCATTTTGCCATCCACCTGCCAAAACTTATTAAAATTGGTGGAAATTTGACGAAGTTCTGACAGAAACAATTTTGCACAGTTTTTTTTGAGACACGGTGTATATGCTGCCTTTTACAGCCTTTACAGGCTTGTAAAAGGTGCTATGCAGAAGTTCATATGCAGTTATGTACACATATGAAACCTAAAATAATGCAATTTCTGTCTTGGGATTCTCTTTTCTGTAAACTAAAACTTATCATCCAAAGTTTATTAATAATTTAATTTCCTCAGCAGCTCTAATTAATTTCTTATTTGCCAGACGAGTTTCTTATTTGCCCACGAGTTTCTGAGAATGTGACATGTCTCGTGCCTCATATCACGGACAAAACTGATTGAAATGAATACACGTGAAGATCCAAGAAAGATATAGTAACAAGACCTGCAGTTCCTATTCCTATTCACAAAACACCATGTTTAAAATCCTTTAAACTAATATTATTGCACACTTGTCAAGTGTGACCAATTTGTAGGTCAGACAGGCCAATTTAAATTTTATTCTGAATTCAACAGGAAGCCAAAGGAGTTGATGGAGTAAAACTGAGGAACTTGTTCAAAGACTTTCTAATTAAGTTTCACTTGGCTTTTTAAGCCTTAATTATAAAAAAAATCTAGTTAACATAATACAACAAACTAAGCACAATGCTGCTACTTCTGTCCCCAAATGTTAGAAAGCTCTTAAAATTACCACCTGCTTAAAAATGGCATGCATGAAACCTAAAGATGAAATCACACAGAAACATGCAACTAATTCTGCAGCATTAATTTATAAGACTAAAGTGTTTACCACCACCAATTAATACCTCTGTCTTCTTTAAACAAGACATCCGTAACATTCGCCATGGCAAGGGGTTTTTGATAAGTAAAAAAGAAAAACAGCAGAGTTATACATGACTGAGAATATGTTACAGCATTATTATTATTATTATTAAATAAATTTGTAATGCGCGCGTGGTCACACCGAAATGTGAATCTGAGGCGCGGATAGTTAGACACCAGGATAAGATGCAGTTAGATATCCAAGTGCTTGAAAGCCAAGGAGAAATAGCCCCTTTTGAAGGAAGGAAGTGAATTTGAGCTACGAATATAGAGTGGCAGTCGATTCCATTCCTTGGGGGCAGAGGCATGGAATGCACGCGAGCCCATAACTGTTCTGCATCGAGGCTCAGCTGATGAACGCAGTCAACGAGGAGGAATGTAAGGAGTCAGTAGTGAATGAAGCTAGGGAGGTGTGCTGGTGTTGAGGGCTTTGTAGGTCGGACAGGCCAATTTCAATTTTATTCTGAAATCAACAGAAAGCCAATGGAGCTGATGGAGTAAAACTGAGGAACTTATTCGTAGTGGAACATGCTGCACAACGCGAGCCAAGGAGTTTTGGATGTGTTGCAGCCTGTTGAGCTCGAGGTCTGAGTGACCCACAAAACCGAATTAGCATAATCAAGGCGAGAGGAGCCAAGGGAACAGGCATAAAAAACAGCATAAAACATAAATATTTAGAAACTCAGTAATGAAAGCAATCACAGCAAAACGTTGCTTTGATGTTATAGGGACAGTGTGGCTTCAGCAAAATACATGCAGTTATGGGCGGTCAAGGATCATGGCTACTAAGTAAGCAGCTATAAAAACATGACACATAAAAGGTCAAGAAACAATTTTCAAATCCTTAAACAAGTGTCATGACATCTACAAGATATTTTCTAATAAGTAAATTACAAACTCTATTGCAAAGCTAGCAGGCCAAATACCCAAACATATGGATTACATCAAACGGACCTCTGGTTACAGGACTTAAATATTATGAGAGCCATTGGTTAAGGCCTCTGGAACACAATTCCAACACTGCTCAACAGACCATACCGAGATTCTTGTTTAGCTCTGGCAAGGATCTCTAAATATTATCATATTATGCCTATATTGCATTTGTAACATTGGCTGCCCACGAAGTTCAAAATCTGTCTCAGTTCACCACACGATACATTGTATGTATGTATGTATGTATGTATGTATGTATGTATGTATGAGCACTTGTTATAGCGCCCCTTCAAGATTTCTAATCAGAGGCGCTCCCGACTACAGCGCGGACACTGAATCGGAGTTTCATGCCGAAACGCATGAGCAATTGCGAGTGAAGGACTTGCCCAGGGTCCCTACTCGGCGGCTTGAGGTGGATTTGAACCCGCAACCCTCCGGCTACAAGACACCGAACATACCCCTACACCACCGCGCCCCACAATTGTAACGAACTGATCTATCTAAGTCCCATGCTCACCCTTGAAACCAATAGATAATGCACTCAATCAATGGACACTATGATCCTTGTTGTGCCCTTGCACCCAACATCGTTGGGCTCTCAGGCTTTCTCATGACTACTCCAAAGCTTTGAAATTCACTGCCGTGTTCAGTTTATTCTGTTAATTCTTTTATGTTGTTCATGTCATCTCTTTCAGCTTGCACACCCACTGGCTCTGGTTTCTCTACAGGATTTCAAACATGCCTTCTCTGATGAATTACAATATTTCATTGCAATTTCACTTAAAATGTCCATTTATTGACGTCTTTGGCATTATGACAATGGTGCTATATAAGTCCTTGAGTTACATTAAGTTAGGAATGCCACATATAAAAATTTGTAAATACAGAATGAGTTACAATTGTGTTTTTAGTGTACCCCTACACGTTTTAAGGATGTGAAATGACACATTGTTGTCTTTCTGTGCAGTGACAACATCACACAACAGCTGAATTATGTTGTGGCTAAAATTCCATTGATAGCTTAACACAAAGTGTTCATTTGCAAGTTTTGAAGACAGTGATTCACAAGCATCAGTTTTTCTGTGTAGTGCCAACATCGAACAATGGTAGAATTGTGTCGATAAAAATTGCTTGCACTGGTTAAAGTGACCATGTGGCACACATGGCCAATTGCCATTAAAACTAATTCGTGTTGGAAAATTTTGATGTAACTACTAAATTTCAAATAAGATGAATAAAAATGAGCATTTGCACTTGTGATTTTAGATGAAATATGAATGAACTACAATTACAACAAGCAAATGTCAACTGAATGCTGGCTCTCTTCTGCGTTCTGTTTGTGACGTTTATGCAGCACAATTTAGAATATAGACTGAAAGCATTCAACACCTCAATGATTTGTTTTGCCATTTGCTAAAGACATTTTAAATTTGTCTGCTTCTTTACACTTTGTTAATAGGTAGTAGCAAACAGTACACATTTCTAAATTGGAAGACTTTTCTTGCATCAACTGTCAGGCTCTCTAATGACTTTGTGCTTCAGCCTTAAACATCGACCTGTGCTATGCCGACGGTTTACATCGGTTTTGCTGACAGTCTCTTCATATTCTAGTTTCTTATAATTGAAAAGCTACGCTGTGGTCAGTCCATCTTCTGGAATAGGTTGCCTAGCAACCTCAATAATGAACTTCTTCGTCTTTCTTTGCCCCTTTTCCGCAAGTGTTTGAAAACCAAACTTTTCGATTGCTGCTTGGTGTTGTCAGGTCGGCAGCACCTCTGAGGAGTTTCTCTGGAAGTGGTGCTACACCAATTTAAGATCACGATTACGACTGTTAAAGCTAAGGCTGTTAAATTAATCATCACAATCAATTATACATAGATTGTGACAAGCAGTCAACATCTTAACAGCGTGTAACTCAATTTCAAAAGAACAGAAATATTTGGTAAATTATGTGAATATATATCATCACAGTCATTTCCATTAGTGTTAATTGTAGAAAGAATGTTGAATGTTAGCAAGTAAGCTGGTAAAACTGAATGTCACTCATATAAATATTTGCAACTGCATTGTAACAGAAATGTGATTACATCAGGTCTTGGTGTATTTACACATCCGGATGCATAATGTACCTCACCTAAATAGATGTTCCCTGAAATGTTTAAAGATCTTACGAACAAAATGAAGTTATTCGAGAGTAATGCAAAACGATAATAGGGTAAAAGCCAGGAGTCAGCAAGAAGTTCAAGCTAATTGTTAAAAATTTAAACAGAGGAAAAGCATTATACTGTGGCACTACAGAAAGGGTAAGTGTGGTAAATAGTCAACTAGTATGTTTTCTTCAGATTCATTTTCAAATTATTCTTATTTACTTAAAGAAATATTCTGTCTCATATGAATGAAAACGTGAATCTGATATAAATGATATTACTTGGCACACAAGTAAACCACAGAGAGAAATTTGTGTCAGCAGTGGCTTGATTGATGAAGCACCCTAGGTCACAGTCTTATCATGAATGGATAAAGAGATCACTGCAAATCTGTAAATAAGTAACATACCAGGATGGTGCTCTCTGGGTTTTGGTAAGTTCTGAACGCATGTATGAGGGCACATAAGTACATTTGCAGGATGAAGGCAGCCCTCCAGAAATTTCTTTTTCGTGTCTGGTATATGTATTCCTCCAAGCGGAGTCTGTTGGCAGAAAAAAAGAATATTACAATTATTTTCCTACAAGGTAAAATGTCTCATTCTGAATTTTACTGCAATTCAAGACCAATCTATCGTGCCCATGTATCAAATTCAAAAAAGTACCTGCTTCCAGAATGGAGTTGATTTTTAAGCAACATTACGAGCATCATCAGTAACCCTAAACGATCTGCTTGTCATCATAATGAGTTTGGAGAGCCTGTTGGTAAGCATAGCATTTGGCAGAAAGTGTAAACGAGCTGGTTCTTTTCCAGTGCATCCCGAATTTTGAACCTTAAGAGTCCAATATCAAATTGGCAAATACTTAGTTAATAAATAAAAGGGTGTCCAGTTGGAACAATCTTGTCCAGTTTGAGTTCCATAAAATCCTGCAAGTCAACAGGTACATACCACATCTGACTGTATAATAAAATACAGCCCGTAAAAACAAAGTTTTTTACTATATCCATCTAGTATCCTATAATGCGTCTTATGAAGCAGTTACCTCTACAAATATATAGTCCGTGTTCATTTTACGTCATAGCGTGCGTTTAATCAGGCAGCGCGCCCGTTTTTGTTGCAGCCAATGGCAACGCTGCGTATCGGAAAAGTTGATTCCCGATTCGAAAAGTTGAGTCCCCGATTCTATAAGCTAGCCTTTTTTGGGGAGCTTAAATTTTTATAGAATGAAGTGTCTGCGAGGGCGAGTCTATCTGCCAAGTTTCAGGACGATTGAATGATTGTAAGTGATCGAATGAGTCGTCGCAAGATTTGACTTTTTAGCCTGTGGCTCAAACATACATACATATATATATTCAAGATTTCCGTAAGTTAAACTAGATGGATAAAAACAGGTTTGGTTCAGCAACTCCAGGGACTGCAGAACATGCATGTCTTTGTTCTAACTATATACTATCCTCACTTTGTGTCTTTAATTACAATACCTCTGAGGCTTTACATGTGCAAGATTCTCAAGGAGTAAGCAAGTGGGACTGTTGGGGTGCAAATCCCTGCCAAGAAAGAAAAATATTTCATACTCTCACTAGGATCCTGAGTGGCCGAGTGGGTTGGTGCCCGCTCGCCGCGCCGGCCCGAGGTTCGCTTCCCGGTCGGGTCGGATTATCAGAGATTAATTTCTCGGATCTTTACTGCGGGTGGCTCGGTCGCATTATAAACGTGGAGTACAATACAACACACAATACAACACATCACAATACAACTGGGGCGCGGTGGTGTAGGGGTATGTTCGGTGCCTTGCAGCTGGAGGGTTGCGGGTTCGGATCCACCTCAAAGTCGCCGCGTAGGGACCCTGAGCAAGTCCTTCACTCGCAATTGCTCATGCGCTTCGGCGTGAAACTCCGATTCAGCGTTCGCGCAGTAGTCGGGAGCGCCTCTGAATGGGAAATCTGGTTGGGGCGCTATAACAAGTGTTCAAATACAATACAATACAATACAATACTAAACTCAGCTACAGGCAGCAAAGGAGACCAGTCACCTGTCCTCACATGCCAAGGCTAAGAAAATTAACCCTTAAATGACAAGCGTGCAGTAGAGTGTACTAGGGGGTGAGGACGAGCGTGTACTAAAGTGTACTACTATAATGATGTCTGCTGACCTATGAAAAGCTTTATATTTCTGAAACTTGACATCATGTAGGCCCAAACAATATAATTAAGCATAGAAATAAGTGGAAGATATTTTTAGAATGGGAACCTAAACGCGTTTTTCAACCAATCAAAATGGACATTTAAATCTACATGTACTACAGTGTACTAATATAATGACGTCTGTTGACCTATGAAAAGCATTATATTTCTGAAACTTTACGTCATATAGGCCAAGATCATATAATTAAGAACAGAAATAAGTGGAAGATATTTTTAGAAAGGGAACCTAGTCGTGTAATACAGCCAATCAAACGGACATTTAAATCTACGCATACCTGGGTACTTAAATGACCAAACAGATGAATAGATGACAGTTTCGATGAATCTGACAATTAAGCATTGTCTGCTATGGCGCCGTAACAAAAGCGTGCAGGACAAAAGCGCGCCGACAAAAGCGTGCCGACATATGCGCGCAATGATAACAGCCACGACAAAATCGCGCAAGACAAAAGCGCGCAGCTTGAACATATAGCGTACCGCGTAACTTGATAAGTAGGCTACTACAATTATAGACCCATGCAAGTAAAAGAAATTAGCACCCAATTCTGGCTTAAATAAAAGTTGGATAGATGACAAAATGTAATTGCTTAAAATAGAAGTTGGATTGCCGAAAATAATTCTTGCCTAAATACAAAGTTGGATTGATGAGAATAATTCTTGCGTAAATAGAAGTTGGATTGATGAAATTAGTTTTTGTGAAATTAGAAGTTGGATTGATAAAAATTATAGTGTCCTGTTAAACTAGAAGTTGGATTAATGAAAATAACGCGCTTTTGTCGGGCTTTTTGTGCATGTAGGTGTTGAATTGATAAAAAAATAATACTTGCGTAGACTCTAAATGGAAGCCGGATAGATGACGGTTGTCATGTACATTGGTATTGGTATTAAAAGGCCATGTAGAGGCCATGTATATGAAACTATTATGTTAAAATGCGTACATAATAGAGAACGCTAAAACGATAAATTACTCTGACGACTTGGTAACATTTTGTGTGCAGTTTTGAAAACTTCAACTTAAAAAAATATTTTTCTGCGCGCTTTCGTCGGCGCGCATTTGTCCTGCGCGCTTTTGTGGTTGCGCACATTTGTCGGCGCGCTTTTGTCGGCGCGCTTTTGTCCTGCGCGCTTTTGTCGGGCTACCGTCTGCTATATCAAGTGATGACATTAAAGTGGATTTGGCCGAAGAAAATTCCGACACTAATTCACAGATGGCATTTGGCATGCGGCGAAAGCAAAGTGGGATGAAAATATTGGGTGAGAGGCGAGATATTCTGGCTAAACAGGCATAAGATTTTACTGTTTCACCTATAATTCTGGGCAGCTAGAAGAGAAGATAAAGTGCTGAAGATTGATGTTAAACATGTCTTTATGTCAAAAACTGGTCAACATATGATAAGTATGTCATCGGCCATGTCAGTCGCTGATCGACTTCTCCATGATTTCAACGAATTATTTCGTCTAAATGCAGAATTCTATCATTAACTTCTGACATGTTGGAGTTTTCTGAAACTAGGTTTGCATGCCGGCCTTATTCGTCGGTTTGCCAAGACTTTTGTGCGTTTTAGGGTATTTTGTTCACAAGTCACCTTGGTCCATGTGACTGCATCAGGCCCATCCTTCGGATGTACGGTCAAGTCTCAGCCATACGGACCGCCTGTACTGAGCTTTCTTGTCTCGGTGGAGGAACATCGCAACGGACCATTGGAATGACCTCGACCGTTAGTCACCGGTGGCTCTTCAATCTACCGACCAACAGGCGACGAATGTCATTTCTGCGTACTCGTTGTATATAGATGGCTGACTGGACGTGCATCATCTTCCACCAGTGAGGGAGGGACTGCTTGTCAGCAACGTCATCATGTTTGCAAACGCTGTCACCTGTAGTCGCTCTACCCTATCGACGCAACTTGGTCCAGAGACTCTGAACATTGATGCCATCTTCAGCTGTTGAAGGGAAACCGTTGGTTGGTTCCTCGTGTGTGTGTGTGGGCCCGCCACTGATGACTCTTACTGATGTAATACATTAGTTCGTAATGACATTTGACACCATATAGGCAGGGCAACGAGCACCTCTGAGTAGATATCTTGAAGAGGTGCTATATATATTCTCACAATGAATGAATGAATGAAGTATAACATTGCTGGCATTTCATGTATTTCCTTTATTTTTCCTTCGCTTTTTACTAACATGGTCTAATTATTAAAAAAAATTATAACTTCTTCATTTATGAAAGTATCTTCAAAATTTCTTTGGTGTTTTATCTAGCATTACTTTCTGCATTATTTTCTGCACATTTGTATTGTTTACATTACACATGATGTCACTAAAATATTTTTATATATGGGCTTGAATATGGAAAAGTCAAAAAGTTTGGACGGGTACATTTGGGGGCAGTTGAGTACCCTCAAATGTTTTTATAGCTCTGGACTGATGGATGAGAAGAGGAGACAAAATGCTAAATAGTGATGTTAACATCATGTCTTTATGTAAAAAAACTGATCAAGATATGATAAGTACAATATCGCTGATGTATTTTGTGTTTCCTTATTTTTCCTTCAATTTTTACAACCATGGTCTAATTATTAAAAAAATTATAACTCCTTCATTTATAAAAGCATTTCAAACATTTCTTTTGGGTTTTGTCAGGCATTAACTTCTGCACATTTTCTGTGCTCCCATTACACATGCTGTCATTAAAAATATTTTGATATAGCTTGAACATAAAAAAGTAACTAAAAATAGGGGAGGGGTTCACTTTGGGGCAGCTTTGGTACCCCAAAAAATGATTATTTTCTAACTGTGGACGGATGTATGGGAAGAGTAGATAAAATGTTAAAGAATGATGTTTAAATTATGTCTGTAGGTCAAGCACTGACTGAGATACCACAAGTTCAAAATTGTTATAGGTCGTTATACAGTAAAATCCCTCCTCCTCGGGGCATAAGTGATAAAATTTCCGCTCATCGTTTAAGGGTTAAGTCACCATCACTTCATAGACAACAATCACACAATTCAAGACATTTACTTTTTACTGTGAAGTTTGTCTGCAATATGTTACACAAGTGTTTCAAAGCTCAAAGGAAGAAAACACTGCCTCTAGAAATTGTTCTGCTGCCTCTCAGGATTGGCTTATTATAGGACTGCTACTCTCCTCTTCTTCTTGAGAGTATCTTACTACACTACACTACCATAAAATAAAACACACAGGGACAGCAGGAAATACGACTGTAGTGAGATGCTGCCACGATGATATTATATCAGTATATGTTAGTATAGATTTATTATAAAGTTGCCATTATGTTTTTGATCGAACACTCGTGAACTTTTAAGATTGCATTGTATTAGTACAGGGGTCTCCAAAGTACGGCCCACAGGCCACATCCGGCCCCCTAAGGCCTTTAATCTGGCCCGCGGAACTGTCTGATGAACATTTGAATGCCTTACTTATGATTGGAACCATTCACTTTGAACCGCAGTTGGATAGAATTATTTCAGAAAGGCACCAATTTCATGCTTCGCACACTAATCAGGACTAACGAGAAACCATCTTAATTGTTATTGATATCTGCATTGAAATTCTGCACTGCATCAGACCTCAGGAATAAATAGTCTGTTTAAAGTTATTCATTCACTGTTTTTTCTTCGGAGTTTGGCCCATGGAGCTTTAGAAAGTCAGCAATGTGGCCCCCCCCGCTGGAAAATTTCGGAGACCCCTGTATTAGTATAAGAAATGATTGACAGCCAACAGCTGACAGACCTACGGGAGCGGAGGCGAAGGCCACGCCTGTCAAAGGGTGGAGGGGAAAGAAGGCAGATACCAGAGCAAGGCAAGAGGGAACGAATCGCATGGCGCGATGGGGGTGGGGGGGCGAAAGAGTTGATTGACAGGCGGTGGAGGATAGAAAAATGAGGCAAGCGGAAGAAGGGACTCTTGGCTCGAAACATTGGAACTCTTGGGGTTTCGGCGAGGAGACGAGACAGAGTCGGAGAGGAAAGCAGAAGAGGAATTTCTTAGAAGATTCTAAGGGGAGATAGGGCCGGAGTTAATGAGAGGGCCAAGGGAGCAGGATCGGAGGGCTGCGACTGCGGACCTCGAAACGACGACCTGACTCTCATAAATACTGTTATGTAAATACACCGTGCATATTTCTCGTATAAGAATTTCGTCAAATGAAGCGTCTCGTTGTGTGTTTCTGCTTGATACAACCCACGTGCTAGTGCAACTAAGCCCCTTAAGTTAGCCTGCGCTCGACCATAGCAACGCTGCCACCAGATATTGAAAGATAGTCAGTCACCTTTTTCAGTAATGTAAAGTAATGTAACAAAACATTTATAAAGCGCCACTTAAGAGTCTCTCAGAAGCGCTCAACACGTGGCCATCAAACAGCTGAAAAAATGCGTCTTTAAGAGTTTAGAGAAAACCATATAGCCGCGTGTAAAACGACTAAAAATTAAAAATAGCGCTGTTGCCAAAATAATTCAAATACTACCTTTGGTAAATAGTTAGGTGGCACAAGAGCAAGGCAATAGAGTCCCACTTGATGAATACTGTCAACTGCTTGTAACACACGGCTCATCCACTGGAAACTCTGCAACAGAAGCATGGTCAGATCATTCCATTATATCAGTCTGCTGAGATATAATCCAGACTGACTAACAAATCAATCAATCAATCAATCAATCAATCAATCAATCAATCAATCAATCAATCAATCAATCAATCAATCAATCAATCAATCAATCAATCAATCAATCAATATTTATTTAATTTAACAAATCTAGTTGCCATAGACACAACTAGTTACAAGTTACACAGGTGAATTATTAGAAGCCGAGCTACAATTAGATATTAGGTGAATTTTGTGTTACTGTATATACTCGCGTATAAGTCGAGTTTTTTTGGACAATTTTGGAAGTCCAAAGTTGGGGGTCTACTTATACGAGGGGCAAACTAAGATCGCAAGATTTATCCATCAGATATCGCACGAAACGTGCTACGGAGGTTGACAACCTTACCCGTCGGATAACGACATACCCGTCGGACATTTTGAGCTCAATGTGTCATTGTCATTTAAATTCCGAGATATGGACATCTGATTGTGGGGCGCGGTGGTGTAGGGGTATGTTCGGTGCCTTGCAGCCGGAGGATTGCGGGTTCGAATCCACCTCAAGCCGCCGCGTAGGGACCCTGGGCAAGTCCTTCACTCGCAATTGCTCATGCGCTTCGGCGTGAAACTCCGATTCAGAGTCCGCGCTGTGGTCGGGAGCGCCTCTGAGTAGAAATCTTGAAGGGGCGCTATATAAATATCTGAAATGAATGAATGAATGAATCTGATGTTTACATTAAATCACGTTAGAATAACGCACGAGTCCCATGCAAGAAATTTTACACAATGGAGCCAAATCAGCACAGGCGATGAGTAAAAGTACATCATCTGAAGGTGGGGTTAACTATGCAAATCATGCGGAAACAATATATAAAGGTAGAGATAACCTTTGGTTTGGTCCGAATGTCTAGTAATGCAAAGTGAAATTGTAGTCAAAAATCAGAATCTGTTGTAAAAGCCCATCATGAAATTGAATAGATAGTTGTGCAACAAACCACAGATTGAAACCCAAAGCCAAAAATTAAAAAGGAGTGTTCATGCTTAATCAATGGCTAGGAGAAGCCAACTATTAACCCTATGACTGCCAGGTGCAATTTCACAACAATCAATAGCTTTCTGCATTTGCCATAGGCACCAATTTGTGAGATTATGACAATCTACCAGTTTTAAAGCTGTTGCACAATAGAGAACAAGCGTTCATCCTATGTAAATAACTTCAGAGATAGTTAGATTGATGAATATGCTATGATTTTCGCTTCAGTCGGTTGCTCAAGTCTACACGTGACAGTTCAATGTCAAAAGTCAGCAATCTGTTTCGTTTTATGTCTATGTTCATGCTATTGACCACAATGGCAAATGAAGATGAAGTCTGGCATATGATTTTTAGTAATTATTAATGACAATTTGGAGTCAAATGAAGAGTTAATTGTGAAGGATTTTATGAGTTCACAAGTAGCAGGACTGCATATATTGTATTGCATTGCACTGTATTTCAAGATTTATAAAGTGCCTCTCACAGTGCACACCAATCAGAGGCGCTCCCAGTGCGAAAGTCCTCGAGAATAAAAACTAGTCTAGAGGTAACCAAAAGATGTAGCAGGATTACCAGGATTATGGTGGTGCGAACAAGGGGGGGAAGTTGATTCCATAGCGAAGGGCCAATGCAGGCAAAGGCACGGGATTGGGCTATGGCCGTTTTCACACAAGGAACAAAAAGGTGAAGATGATCCGAAGAGTGTAGCGGCGAAGGGAAGCAGCCGAGGTAGGCCGACATTATTGAGTCACACAGGTATTTCGGGGCAAGACCTAGAAACATACTCAGTAGCAGAGCTGGAAATTAAGCAATTGGTCTTACCTTATCTTATCCCATAATGTAGGAAATAGCAAATCTGATTCTTAGACAATTCTAGAAGCAACTGGAACACAATGGCAAACGTCTTAAGTTACCTCTTCTTCAGAACATTCAGGTCGCTGTTCAGCAATTACAATAATCCGCTCATCTTTCAGAACACGTATGGAGAAAACTGCAATCCTAAACAATAACAAACAGGTTGCTTAATGCTTGCTGGTGAAACTAATGAATTCCTCTGTGGGTCTGGAAATTTTGTCCACTTAAAGTCAATACCTGTAAAAAATTACTGAGTTGAATGTATCTGGCTATTTATATAGCACTTTTTGAAAACCTCAGAAGGGCACTAACAATGCTATTTAACAGATCTAAACAGGTGACTTAAGATCGGTTCACAATGCTTCTTGTGGTGTCTGTGGAAGAAGTGTACACGTGTTTACAGAAAACTGCTCTATAAGAACAGTTCAATGCGCAGGACCAACAAGTCCCAATGGGTAGCTGAACACAACAGTCATCAACTAGGCTAGCTAGTAGTGGCAGCAATGCAGATGTCTCTAATGCATTCTGGAGTTGCAATGACTATAGAAGCTCATCCAAAGAGGAGGATCTAAAATATACTCCAGTCCTCACCTAACACAGAAGAACAGAGATGTTGCCAGCACAGCATCTCTGTTCAAAAACATGTGGGAATTTTGACAAGGTAGCAACATTTTGGGGATGCAGTTTGGAATGGACAGAAGTTGCCATACCTGGCACTTTGCAGCCCTGCAAAGACTACTTTACAGTAGTTTCAAATTTTGTGGTACTGCTCTGATCTGAAAAGTTGGTAGAATCAGGGCCTACAGAAGGAAATAACATGCTTCATTCAGAAGCATTCCAAGACTCCACACATACTGTACTTTCCAATTTGGGAATGCTACTGTTACAGCTTCACTGTCAGTGATTGCCCATAAATGCCTTACACCAGCGGTTCTCAACCTTTTTAGTGCTGCGACCCCTTGATAATATTTCCAAAGTTGCGGCGACCCCCAACAATAAAACTTATCGTATTGCTCCCCTTCACCGCATTTCCCCTACCATTATGATACATTTTACTTCTCACCATTACTCCATGCGCATCATGCACAGTCAAACAATAATTAACAACCAAATTTGTAATTTTTTGCACTAATTATTTTGAAAAGTTTAAAGTAAAATTAAGCAAGTGAAACGTTTACTTGAAGTTTTATATTTGTTGTGTATTATACTATGTACAATTAAGAGTTTGCAACATCCATGGATTCGTCAAGCTGTAGACCTATGTTGAATAATACAAGTGGACCAGACTTTACTTCCTGATCAAACAATAATTAACAGGCCACTTTGTAATTTTTTATTGGTACTAACATCAGCAGACCTGGATTGGATTCAATTTTTTAACCTAGACCTATTCAGCTCCAAGCATAACTCGAACAATGTCTTTGGTTGCTGGCAAAAACACGTCCTCGGCCATTGTGTGAGGTTTCTTGGCTTTTGCGATTCTGAGAGCAACTGAATATGACGTTTCAACAGCTGCCACGTTTTGCTGTTGGTACTTCCACCGGTATCAAGTCTGCCTTTCTCAACGTCAATAGCTTTGTTCTTAACTACTGGGGATCCTGGCGAAGTTAGGATGTTTAGTATCAAAATGGCGTTTCAGTTTATTGGGCCGACAGAATGCCATTACAAATAACGCAGTGTGGTTTCTCAATTCCAGCTGCAACTATGGAAGTAAATCCATAGGTCCTACTTTAAAAATTTGTCACTATATTTTTCTTTCTTAGCACTCATCTCACCCTGATTCATTTTTGGCAGCCTCTAATTTTATTAACTTTTCTAGAGTTTTTTATTAATTATATACACAGCTGACAGCACAGTTTCGTAGCTAACCGGTTATTGTTTTGTTTTATGATAAAATGCGGGGCACGGTGGCCGAATGGTTAGAGCGCTCGGCCTGTAATGCGGAGAGTGGGTTCAAGCCTCGTCCGGGGCAGTTACTGTGTAGGGACCTTGAGCAAGTCCTTCACTCACAATTGCTCTGCAATATAATTGTGTTTGCGACTATGTCGTGTGTGCACTTCTGAACTTTGTAAGGAGGGCAATATCAAACTACAGTTGTGTTGTATTGTATTGTTTTAAGAAGTAAAAGTGAACTTGGAATTTACATTTCAAAACTAATATGGCAAAAATTAAATTAAATTGGCTGCTAAGTAAAAATTAATTTTAAGTCGCTGTAGTGTAGTAGTTAGTGTAGTAATCATATTTACATATTAAGAGACTACGTTGACAACCTTTTTTACAAATTTCTGAAGGTACCAGGCGACCCCTGGGAAATCGTAAGGCGACCCCTGTAGGGGTCGCGACCCACAGGTTGAGAACCGCTGCCTTACACCAAGCTATGTAAATTCCATATTTCCCTGTCCAGCCTTAGCCAACTTGAAGACATAGAGGTTTGCACTTTATTTAGCTAAGGCAGGTTGATGCATACAATCAGCTACCATACACGACAGGGTAGGAAGGACTTGCTCAAGGTCCCTAAATATTAACCATCACAGAGGAGGCTTCTTATGCATTTAGATAGCTCAATAGCTCTTCAAAATGTTGATTTTGATTATGTCTTCTGATATGTATTTATATCTCAGTGCATTGGATATCTTATTACTTAATAAATTAATTGGAATTTCAAATCGGTGAGCAGTGAGCATGGTGACTTAATTTACAAAACTTTCCATTTGTCTACACAAGCTACTTAGATGTCATGGGCCCAATTATCACATCCATTATAAACCTCTCTGCTGCTGAAGGCTTATTCCCTGCCAACATCACACATGCTATAGTTTACGCTATCTTTTTCCTAAAGACTGCTCAAACCATCGCCCCAAATATACTTTCAATTCATCCACAAAATTCTGAAAAAGGTTGTTGCTTGAGTAGTCACCTTTGATCACATAAACTGTAACTCCCTTTCTTGCCTGCCTATCATAAATACGACTAAACTGAAACTGCACTACTAGCCATTCACAATCACACATTCAGCTGAAAATAGCAGAAATATCATTTTACTTGATCTTTCTGCTATTTTGACACTGTTGATTATAAAATATTCCTTCATGCCCTTGAACACTGGATTGGTCTTCTAGGTCCTGCTCTCTGTGGGTTTGCACCTTACTGCACCCTTGTAGTCAATCAGTCCATTTCAACAATACCCTTCGATGCCAACTCTCTTGATTCTACAATGTTCTGCTCTAGGCCCGCTCCTGTTTACACCATAAACCACAACACTTGGCTCACTTGGAAGTTCTCTAGACTACAAGATTTGTATGCCCATGACACCCATCTACGTATTTCTTTAATTCAATCACCCATCTATTTCTTTCATTCAATCACCCATCTATTTCTTTCATTCAATCACCCATCTATTTCTTTCATTCAATCACCCATCTATTTCTTTCATTCAATCACCCATCTATTTCTTTCATTCAATCACCCATCTATTTCTTTCATTCAATCACCCATCTATTTCTTTCATTCAATCACCCATCTATTTCTTTCATTCAATCACCCATCTATTTCTTTCATTCAATCACCCATCTATTTCTTTCATTCAATCACCCATCTATTTCTTTCATTCAATCACCCATCTATTTCTTTCATTCAATCACCCATCTATTTCTTTCATTCAATCACCCATCTATTTCTTTCATTCAATCACCCATCTATTTCTTTCATTCAATCACCCATCCATTTCTTTCATTCAATAGCTCCTTGTCTAAATTCAGCTCACCAATTAGTTGCTTCTGGCTTGGGTGATATTCCATCTTGGATGGCCACTAAACACTTCTCCAGAATCCTTTTAACCCTTTAACGATGAGCAAAATGCAAAGGAAACCAATGCAGCTCGCCATTAAAGGATTAAGACTGATGTCCTTCTTTTAGGCTTAGGTCAACAACTGAATGTACACGTTGGTTCAATTAAAAGTAAGCCAAACTTTGTATATCATATAAGTACTTCTAACATGAAAACAGTATTTAATATAGGGTGACTCGATAGGTCGAGAACGATTTTGAATGCAGACAAATATATGTTATACACAATATAATATGGAAAGTTGTATACTGGAGGATAGGTTGTTCAAATGAGAATGTTACGCAACAAAATTAGATCACTAGCTCACTTATTAAACATTTAGCGCCAATATCAGTGACGTCATCAAATTCGTGCCAAGCAAACGTCCAGTTAGGCCGAAAACAATATTGTACGACCATCATTGTTAATCCACACATAATTAATACAAATTATCATTTAGTATTTAATAATGTTTCCTTTACTCTTTATTACAGCCTCAAGTCAATTAGGCATCGAGCCGATTAGATTTTTCAGAGTTGTCAGAGGTATTGATGTCCATGCCTTACGAAGCCGACGTTTTAAGGTGTTCAATGTCTGGGGTTTGGGATCGGCATAAACAGTTGCCGCCATAATACTCCAAACATTTTCTATTGGTGACAAATCCGGCGAATTAGGCGGCCAGTCCCCCGGTGAGATGTATCCATTGATATTTTTGTTCAACCATTCGACTGAGGCTTTTGATGTGTGTGCACGTGCACCGTCTTGTTGAAATAATCCTTCGCCGTTATTATGAAACATTTTTGTGGCTGTTAACTGAGCGCAGACTGCAGTTCGCTGGAATGCGGGTTTGACCTCTTTCTCCAGTATCTCATTAATGTAATAACTCGAAGTGACTGAAGTTTTATTTGGAATTATATAAAGTTTTGTTAATCCAAGAGATGTCATACCTCCCCACACCAGAACTGAGGGACTGAACTTCACCTGTGGAGCGCACGGAACAGAACTTTCTTGTGATCCCCACACAACGTCGTTCTTACTGTTAGGTACATGGTAGAGTTTGAAGGGTGATTCATTACTGAACATAACACGCGACCAATCAATATCCTTAAACTTCTTCGCGAAGTTTACTCGGCGAACTTTGTAAGCATCAGTTAACTTTGGGACTTTTTGTCTCTTGAAACTCTTCCATTTCAGCGTCATCCGCATATAACGCCTGATTGTCTCTTTGCTCCCAGCAAGGCGTTTGTCTTTTGTTCTAATTTTCACAAACTCTGTCCTCGCCTATATTTAGACTGTTTGATCAGTTTTTGAGCGGCAGCAGTCAGCACGGACTTTCGACCACCGTGATATCGATTCCGCAGCATCTCGTTTGGACTCTGCATGTAGCGTTTGGCCCACTTGCTAATCCACGATTTAGAACGACCCAATTTCTTTCCTATAACACTGTAACTGTACTTTTCTTCCAATAATGTAATAGCTTGAGCCCTAATTTGCGATTCATTTAAGGCCGCCATTGTCTAATCGGCGTATTCACTAGTCAATGATAATGCTGCTTGTTTACGTTTGCTTGGCACGAATTTGATGACGTCACGGATATTGGCGCTAAAATTTTAATAAGTGAGCTAGTGATCTAATTTTTTTGCGTAGCATTCTCATTTGAACAACCTAGTATACTCCAACTCCAGTATACAACTTTCCATATTATATTGTGCATAACATATATTTGTCTGCATTCAAAATCGTTCTTGACCTATCGAGTCACCCTATAGTTTTGGCTTACTTTTACGACTGAAAATTTCGTCCTCGAGACCTCACGATATCTGGGCTACTTTTGAATAGTCCTGCAGTCGCTACAGCGACATCATGAATTCTCATAAACTGACCACAGTAGGTTACTGTTACTAGCCTTCTGTGGCATTGCTTATTTAATAATAAATATACTCTACGAAGTATGGGCTAGCACTACACAGTCTGCCATCTAAAGTTTTACGTCAATGGTTTCATCATGTGTCTTGCGACGTGATTGACAAACCAATACTGTATGTATATTAATGTACCCAGAATTTTTTATTAATGTCTTCATTTAGCTGTTCATCTCATCTTTGACGTGATTTGGTGACCAAGCACTTTCGAAATGTGGCAAACCTGCTGGGGAAACAGGAAAAGGAATTTTTGCTGCTAAATTTATAATTTTAAAACTTCAATATGAAACTGTAATTTTGGGCTAGACAGGACAGAACTGTTCCCTGATGTTAGACATGTTGGTGATAAGTTTGTACTATAGCTCCAGTTACAGTCCAGAAAATTTCACGACTGGCTATACCTTCGTACATAGATGTAGACACGAGGGGAAAGGAGGTGGTGTCGTTTTTCTAAATTAGGAACGATTGTGTCTTTCATACGTTAGAAATTAGTGGGGCTGAGGCGAAAATTGGGACTTATGAAATCCTATTTGTAAAATTAAAACAAACGACAGGAAAGGAATTACCGTATTTTCGCGGATATAACACGCACGCGAATATAACACGCACACGAATATAACCCGCTACTTTTAGGGATTTGAGTAAAAATTGAATTATATATCACGCACCTGATTATAGCACGCATGCATTTACATGCGTCCACCTACGAGGTAGGCCTAATAAACGAACGTGTGCGCTAGCGTTAATGTTAATTTCCTTATATAGCTTATTACTGGATATAGTCATAACTCATTCTATTATACGCAAATTAAAATCGTCTGTTTGATAAAATATTCCTTTTGTAAAGAAAATGAAGATTCTTGCAAAAATGAACATTTAAAACCTGTAAGCGAAAATTACCTTGTTCCTACTTCTTTACTGGTATCTTCACAAGGTAAGGTGTTTCCAGTTGGAAGATTATAGCGAATATACGCGAGGAATAATTTCCGAAATTCTCAAGAAATTAGAAGGCCAAACCTTGTTTAAGTGTGTGCTGATTCTAGTCATTTTGTCATTAAATCTTGTCCAAATGTTTTAAATTGGAAAATTAGTATTGAAGGTCAAGTCTCCTAAAGTTATAAATAATGTACATTACTAAAATCCGTTAAATTCAGTGTCAGAATCATCACTGGCAAGCCTTGGACTTATAGTCCCATGGAAAGCAGTTCATTAATTTCTTCAGGTGTTGGTTCCACTTCTTTCTTTTGGTTCTCTGCCTTGCTAGGCAGGTTCGTACGTCCAATTTCACCATTATCACGTTTTTGGTTCCACTTAGTTATAGATAAATTTTATAATTGACAAAAGAAACTATGAGGATAATCAAGATTTTATTTTTGAAACGAATAATGTAGGTTCTATCACATATTTGTAATAGAAATTGAACACATTCAAAAATTTGTAATATATTGGACAGCTCATTTGATTGACGTAAAATATGCACACGAGGCTGTTGTTCATTAGATCTGTATTGCCATCCTGGAATTTAGTTGGAAACGTCATCCAACTATACGCAAGCCATAACTAAATTGCAACATATCAATATATGAGCGATTTCATAAAAATTCGTATTATTGGTCGATTATCAGATTTGTTTTATAGGCATGACGCCGTAAATTACAAGCCATACGTTTGCTAGTGCTTCTCAATAATGACTACATACGCCTTACTTACAATGAGGACCTGCGGGGAAACAGTCTACCGGAACTACGGGGAAGCAGTCTACCGGCGGCAATGTGTTTACAAGTTAATAATGGCCGTTGATAGAGATCGAATATAGTTTTGAAAGCTTTAAATGACGCCAGTAGGTTACATATTTTGTCTAATAGAAGTTAAATTTAGATTTGTCTTGATTATATTGCGAATATCCCAATTAATGCTCTGAAATTCTCCATAAAATCACGATATAATCGAGTATCTACGGCAAAGGTCGGACTTCATGTCTCGTCGATTCGTCGCCGTCCATGCCTCCGTATTATCTGTAAAAACTTTTTATAGCAGTTTCTGACCATGACCTGAAAATAATCTGGTGCAAAATTTGGTTGTGTAAAATTTAATTTATATAACTCGCCCACGAATATATCACGCAGCTAGGGTGCGTGGTTTGTAAAACTTTGTATACCCCGCGTGTTATATACGCTAAAATACGGTAATGGTTGGTGTCATTTACAGACCCCCAGGTGCCGTTTAACCATGAGTTTGATTCATTGCTATCGAGTTTATCTCGTTTGAAAATAGACATATTCTTAGCAGGAGATTACAATATAGACTTACTTAAAATCAACTCGCATGCCCTCACCCACTCGTTCTATAATATACTCTCCTTGCACCGCTTTATACCTACCATCCTGAG
The DNA here is from genome assembly GCA_020284085.1 of Aporrectodea caliginosa. Taxonomy (NCBI): domain Eukaryota; kingdom Metazoa; phylum Annelida; class Clitellata; order Crassiclitellata; family Lumbricidae; genus Aporrectodea; species Aporrectodea caliginosa. The sequence continues at coordinate 1,594,292 of JACEVL010001014.1, forward strand.
GCCCACTAGGATTACACAAGACTCTGCCACTCTAATTGACAACATTTTTACTAATGTTCTGTTTGACTCCATTGACTCGGCCATACTAATCGATGATATGTCAGACCACTTGCCAATCTGTGTGACTTCTGAAACCCAAAGTACCGTCAAGAAACAGTTACAGCTCGTATGAAAAGAATGGTCAATGACCAATCTCTACTTAAATTTAATAGCCTACTATGGGGAATGATTGGTCTGAAGTTTATAGTGCTTGTAATCAGGGGGGGGGGGAGACTCCAACTTAGCCTACTCAACCTTTTTGGATAGTTACACGCTTCTATATGAGCAATCCTTCCCTGAAAAAACATACATGCCATATAAAAGGGACGTTATTAAGCAGCCATGGATGACTAAGGCCCTTTTACAATCCTGTAAAAAGACATCTCGTCTCTACAAAAAGTATATAAAATCCCCCTCAGAGGAAAATAGAACAAAATTCGTTATCTATAGAAATAAATTTAAGAGTATTAGAAAAGAAGCAGAAAGACAATACTACTCTATGAAAATTGTGGAATGTGAGAACAATTTGTACAAAACATGGCGTATAATAAAAACACTCATACATGGTGACGATTCCAACTCTCTGCCAGATGAATTTTATATTAATGATAAGGAATGTAAGAACAAGAACCACATAGCAAATAAATTTAATGAATTCTTTACAGAAATAGGATCCAAACTAGCCTCTAATATAAGTCCTACAGATGCTTCATACACAGACTATTTAAAAAGTTCTACTCTAACTTCAATAGGAATCGAATTAACTTCACCATCTGAATTGGTCTCGATCGCCAATGAATTCCACACTACGCAAAGTGAGGGAATGGATAAAATTAACCCCAAAATTGCAAGAGGCTCGATTGATTCCATATCGGCTCTCCTAGCGGCGATAATAAACTGCTCCCTTATCTCAGGTATTATTCCGGACAGTCTGAAATTTGCTAAAGTCATTCCAGTTTTTAAAACGGGCAACAAAAAGTGCATAGAAAATTATAGGCCTATTTCAATCTTGCCATATTTTTCAAAATTCTTTGAAAAAGTAATGCACATACGAATTATGTCTTTCATAACTATGAAAGACACTCTATTCAATGGCCAATTTGGTTTTTGCAAAGGCCTTTCCACTTACATGGCTGTCCTGGAAATGTGTGACAAGATCTCAGAGGCAAGGAATAGAAATCTTTTCTCCATTGGGGTGTTTTTCGACTTATCTAAGGCCTTTGACACGGTGAATCACGAAATTTTACTTAAAAAACTAGAACACTATGGAATAAGGGGTATGTGTCTTGCCTGGATTAGGGACTACTTAAAGGGCAGAAGGCAATGTGTCCTCTACAATGGGTTTACTTCACATATACTTGCTATAAATTGTGGCGTCCCACAGGGCTCGATATTAGGCCTTCTACTATTTCTGCTATACGTGAATGACATCCATCTTGCCTCGTCAGCCCTACACTTTATTATGTTCGCAGACGACACTAATGTATTTATGTCTGATAGTTTACTTCTTGAACTGATTAATAGGCTAAATGTGGAACTTGCAAAAGTGGGGACATGGTTTAAGGCAAATAAACTATCTTTGAATCTAAAAAAAACGAACTATATTCTATTTAGCTCAAAGAGGAAGATAGCTTCAGTTCATGACTATCCGTTCTCTATTAACATTGATAACCAAAACATAAATAGTGTGACATCGGCTAAGTTCTTGGGGGTCTACATTGATGATCAATTGTCATGGAAACAACATGTAACCTATATTTCACAGAAATTGGCCAAAAATATTGGCATAATTTGCAGAATCCGGCATCTCCTTCCTAAAAACATACTCTTAAATTTATACTATTCACTAATCCATCCTTATCTCTCATATTGCAACCTTATTTGGGCATCTACGTATTGTACCAGATTGGCCTGTTTGACAACCCTTCAGAAACGCATTATACGCATCATATGTAACGTACCCTATAGAGCCCACACACGACATTTATTTATAAGTCTGGGAGTATTGCATTTTGAAAATATCAATAAGCTTCAAGTGGGCGAATTTATGCGCAGGTTCCACATGCGCTTATTACCAAGCGGTTTCAATCGATGGTTTAGTAAAAACTCAGAAGTTCATAGTCATCACACACGGTCCTCTAATAAGTATCACCAAATTAGCACAAACACCATGATTAGGCAACACAGTATAAGAATTTATGGTCCTATCTTTTGGAATATGTTATCGACAGATCTAAAAAACGTGCCAACGCTGCATCAGTTTAAAAATAAACTAAAATCATACCTACTGAACTCTCAGTGTCTTTAAAGCACCATGCCCTGTGTTGCAGTTATTTTGTTATTAGCCATTGTTTATTTAAGTATATTTGCTTTGTTCACTGATGTTTTGGTATACCAAGTTACTGCTATTGATGTTTACTCACGAAATTGTTATTTATGATTTACTCCATTGGTTGCATTACGATTGAAATTGGGCGACCCCTGTTAGCGGAACGGTTCGTTCTTTCAGGGTTTCCCATTGTTCACTGCATGTTTATTTCTGTTTACGTTGTCTGTGATTACGTGATTATGTTTTCTTCGGTGAGCAATAAAGCATTTATTGATATTGATATTGACTCGAAAATGATCACAACTTGACTTCATTTCAACTTCCCTTATTAAGTCCTGTTCAAATGTGTTTTCCATCATGCTCATCTGGATACTGTTTTCTATCAGCTTTTGCAACTGTTCTTGCCCCAGATACTTCAGCTCAAACTGGACTCAAAGTCTGCTTGTCCTCTCTTTACACTTAGTTCTGCTTTAATTACCTAGCAAACAACCTACATAAAAGTGTGTGGCAATTCTTATAATGACTCACCATAATATGCAGTTTTTCTCCTCATATTCATTGGTTGACCTTGTAGGAACCAAAATTCCATTATCCGACAAAATGAAAACTAAAGGTGTCACCATTGATAACATGCTCACTATGACCGCACATATATTTTATTTGCAGGTCTTGTTTCTACTACATTAGGGCATTTCATCATATTAGGTGTACTCTGACTGACAACATGGTGAAAACACCTGCTGCTTATACACTGGTTGGTTCTGAAATACACTGGGCCAATGCACTTTTGTATGATGTAATCCTCTTTTAATCCAAAACAGATCCAGGTGGCTCGAAATGCTCTTTCTAGGGCGGTTACGTGTTCTTCTGTTTCATAAAATGCAATGGTTCACCTTTGTGAATTTCAATGGCTTCCTGTTGAATGGCATATTAAGTTTAAGCTTGCATATCATTGACTCAAACACTTAACATCATCAACCTGACAGATGGCGCCTTCCAGGTTGCTTCCTAGTCCTACACAAGGACTGTATACCTGTTAATGGCTGCCGCTACTTTGTGATTACATTATTATTACTATACCTTATTATAACTTCTGTGTTTTATTTTCTATTCAATTTCAATGTCCCATTGTGCATTTGCTAATGGAGTATTAAAGGCTATACTTACTTACTTACTTTATGCCTTAGCTTTAAGGCCCAGAATACCAGTCTTCTGTCATATTTGAATACATTGCTAACTATTGCCCTCCCAACCTGTGGCATTTTTCTAACACTGACTTGTTGCTGGAACAAAAATGTCAAGGCAATTGTAGGATTACGTATTTTCAGCTGTTGTGCTCGTTGTATTTGGAATTGTCTACCACAAAAAACCGACTTGTTAACTTGCTATCATCATTTAAATCACTTGTCATGACTTACTGATTTACCCAGGCTCATGACTTCATATTTTGGCCCCTAGTGAACATCCATGCCTCAGATTAAGATTTACTGATCTTGCATGCATATTAAGTGCTCCAAGTAAATAAATAGTAAACAAATAAATCTAGAGCTGCTATTATGATGCATGAAACATCGATCGATGGTTGCATCAAGAGAACTCAAACTCGCAGTGAAAATCGTAATCCATCAGAGAAGCCCCATCCAGTCTGATAGGCAAGATAAACCAGAATTCAAGTGGAATACTTACTACCTGACTAGCCAGACCAGGGTGCTGTGTTAAAATAGCTCATTTACCCCATTTTACTTGAAAATATATAGACAGTTTATAAAACAAGTTTGTACAAAATAATATATTTGTAATCCCTTGTGGTAAACAAAAACTGCATAACCTGCGAGATACTATAATAAGCATGAAACTCGGCATAAGTAACAGAAAAAGAAAAATACTATTAACAGAAATCCTAAGTAAAACTCTCCTGGAATATATGTGAATATGTGAACACTTCATATCATAGATGAGCAGAATCGTATTCAACTTGAAACCTATGTTTAAATGAGATGGCAGAAGTTGGTAACCTACCTTCCACGATATACAAACTTAATAGGCTCCACGGCCAGAACTGTGGCTATGATATCATCTGTATTGTGCCTGCGACCACTCACTTCCATCAGACCCTCTTTACTGCCACATACAAAGATAAGTCCACCCTGGACAGAAATACAGTTGATTTTAATGCACACAATTATAATCAGAAATAATATAATATCAAAAGTAGTAAAAAATCTAAATATCAAGCAATGCATCAAAGAAGCTGCAAATCTTTAATTTAAAAGTGTAAAGATTTGGTTTCAACATAGTTTTTACTGAGTCGCAGCAGATCAAAGAATCCTATTGGTAAATTGACCATTGTTAAGGAATAGCTATTGGTGATCCAATCTTATGTCAGAACACGAAAGGTATGGTATATAAACTAAGTGCAACCTTTATAGTTACTTGACAAAAATGTTGCTATTCTGTATCACTGTAACTTAACGTAAGGGTGCCTTGTCATTCAGAAAATGCAGAACAATTACCATATTTACCAGACTACAGACAATTCATTTTATTCATCTTTTATCAACAACATTCTCTCAGAAAAACAGGTGATCAGTTCACAAGTGCTTACGGTACCTTAAAGTTGATAAAAATTATAAAATATTTTTAAATGCAACTCAGGCAAAGTTTCTTCGAATGGAGCAATAAAGAACTGGACCTGTGTGTAGCCATTACTAGTCAAAATAATTACTTACCAAAAAAGAGAAGCAAACCTTACAAATTTGAAGAATTAGATGTGACTTAATGTAAGAAAATAAAAACACAGTATTTGTTCAGTAAGTGCTCATTTGTTAATTGGGCTTATTTTATTTAAAACCATAAGAAAAATTACTACATATGAGGTTGGAAACATTCAGGAACTAGTGACACTAGGAAAGTCAGAATTTATTGAATTTAAAAAATCTTAGTTACAAATGGAAAAAGCTCCAGCTTCTGGGGGCTAAGGCCCAGACCCCAAGTAAGGGTACTGCCTCTTTACTCTGCTGGAAGCCCTTAAAATCCCTTTCCTTAACTCCAACCTTGCATACAGCACTGGAATAATCTCAAATAAAGCTATACAATTTAACCCTTAAACGACGAGCGTGCAAGAAAGTGCACTAAGGGGGTGATAACGAGCGTGCACTAAAGTGTATTGCGCATGTACTATTATAATGATTTCTACTGACCCATCAAAAGCATTATATTTTTAAAACTTTATGTCATCTAGGCCAAGATAATATGATTATGCAGAGAAATAAGTGGAAGATAGTTTTAGAATTGTGATCTAAATGCGTCAATCGATCAATTGAAATGAAATTTAAATCAGGTTATTTAAATTAGTTAAAGATGGCAAGACGAAGTCAGCGTGGCCTGTCCGACGAAAATGTTTGGCGATTGCTTGATGAATTAGATTCAAATGACGACAGTTTCGATGAATCTGACAATGAACAACTGTCTGATGAATAGAGTGAAGAGGATTCCAAAGCTGAGACCAAGTTCACCGGTGGTATTCGCTACATGCCTGTGGAAGGTGAAAGTGGGTCGCTCGGATCGGATGACAATGATGACTCAGGCAATATAGACTGGTCTGAAGATGTATCAAATTTTCCTGTTTCACCACTAACTGTTCCATTTACAGATGTCTGTGGCAGAGCAGCCCATGAAGCACCATTTTTCCAGTCTCTCTTTGTTTATAGATGACAGTTTTTCTATGTGCTAGCTGAACAGACTAGATTAGCTGCACAGCAAACAAGATAACCCCACGAAACTAAATGGAACCCTACTTCTCCTCTAGAGATGCATGCATTTGTCAGCATCAGCATCACAATAGGGACAACCACAGCTGTATGACTACTGGTCAACCGATCCTCGCTCAGTGATCCTTGGATATCAGGGATCACGACAAGGGATCAGTTTGTGGCTTTGAACATGTACCTTCTCTTGTCTGGTATTCGCTAGTTCCAGTAAGGGGTGAAGGGATGCTGCATTGTACAAAATTCATCCTCTGGTAGACCACCTCAATTCAACATTTGCAGTTTTACAAGCCAGAGAAGAACCTTAGCGTTGACGAGTCAATGGTCAGGTTCAAGGGAATGTCTCACTTCAAACAGTATTGTCCCAAAAAAGTCAACCAAATGGGGATTCAAAATTTGGACCGTTGATGACTCAGCAAATGGGTACTTTCTGAAATTTGATGTGTGTACTGGCAAGGCCATAACTGCCGACCGGGCTGCCATCAGACGTCCGTTTTGTCTAGGTTATGATGTTGTGACATACCTGGCAAATGATTATCTCGAAGTCAGTCACCAGATTTACTTTGATCGATTTTAGCTCGTTTCATTTACGTGAGTTCTTGCTTACTCCTGTGCAACAATTATGCTGAACAGAAGGGGGTCACCCGAACATGTAACACAAAACTTAAGCGAGAAGAAGAACTTGTGGAGTACCACAAAGGAGAAGTTCTCCTTTCAGTTGCCTTTCACAAAAGACAAATATCCTATCTTTCTTCTGAACAGACGATTGTGGGTCATTGCCATACTTGAATCATAAGTTCATAGAATAAGAGCAAGACTCACAAGGGCTGCCCCAAGAAAACTCAGCATGAATGTGAAGCATGCAAAATTGCTTTGTGCAATATTGGATGCTTCCACATTTACCATGAGGAAAATCAGACACCAGTGCTGAGTAAAAACTTAGTACCTGTGGGGAGTTCGGAAGTAAGCAGTATAGCACATCAAAAGAACTGTTCAAATTTTTTTCCCAAAATTTGCCTCCAAAACTGTTCAGTCCCGTCAGTTGAAAGAAAGAAAGTTAATCCAGGAAGCTTCAGCCGCCTTCAAGGTGACCATCCACTAACGATCCAAAACACTCAGGCAATCGTCAATTCGGCTCTTTTCAGAGACACCAAATACTTGAAAAGGAAACAAAACTTTAGACAATTTGCCTCTCTTGGTGTCTGTCCTGTTGTAGTATTTTTCTTGTTGCTCTGTTGTTGTGCAAGCTGTAGTGTTTTTGATGTTGTCGTTGAATTGCATGCATTTGGGTGGGTTGGGGTGGGCACCTCTGGGTACTCTAAACTATTTTTTTCAAAAACTGGATGGATTGATGGGAAAAGGAAATAATGCTAAAGAATGCTGTTAACCTCAAGTCTGGCTGTCAAAAATTTATCAAAATGATCAGTTACAAATTTCTTACTTTTCAGGCGTTGCTTATATGTGACCCATCTCCACAAAACCAGTCGGAAGTCGGATTTTTTACTTTTGGAGTATGACACACCATTTTAAAGAGGAACACCTCCTCTATATAACAACACCAAAATTATAATTCTAGCTCAATCCTAACTGTAGTTATAGCTAAATAACTACATGGATGTATGAAAACTGTTTAACGGAGAAAAATGCGTCTAAAGTTGGCCGTCGGGATTTTCACGATCATCATCGGTTGTCAGTAGATAATCTTGGAAGAGTGCGTTCAATTTGTTCGTGTCTGACTTCGTTGAATTCAGAAGCTTCGTGATAATTATAGTCAGGCCTTATCTTAATTTTGATTGAAATGAATTATTATTTATTTGACCAGCAAACTCGATCTTGATTCTTTCAAAACAAAGTTGAAAACAACGCATTGCCTCTTATTATTCATTTGCATTATTCATAAGGTCACTGCGCACGCCAGTTGTATGCGACGTTCATGCGCCTCGGTCCATGGTCGGCCTCAACCTGAATTGCCGACCACTCTGATAGCTCCCATCTTCAGTCTCATCACGTGACAGCAACTTGACTTAGTTTTGTTTATGAGTGAGACCTATTTTTTATCCATCTAGTTTAACTTGCGGGAATCTTGCTTGCTTGCTTGCTTGCAATCTTGCTTGCTTGAGCCACAGGCTAAAAAGTCAAATCTTGCGACGACTAATTCGATCACTTACAATCATTCAATCGTCGTGAAACTTGGCAGATAGACTCGCCCTCGCAGACACTTCATTCTATCAAAATTTCAGCTCCCCAAAAAGGCTAGCTTATAGAATCGGGCACTCAACTTTTCGAATCGGGAATCCCCTTTTCCGATACGCAGCGTTGCCATTGGCCAGCGTTGCCATTGGCCGCAACAGAAACGGGCGCGCTGCATCATTAAACGGACGCTATGTTGTAAAATGAACGCGGACTATATATTTGTATAGGTAACTGCTCAGTAAGACGCATTATAGGATACTAGATGGATATAGTAAAAACTTTGTTTTTACGGGCTGTATTTTATTAACCATGCTATTGGCTGAGTTTGAATCGAATACGGCTATTATTTCAACACCATTGGCTATACTAGACGAAAGACAGAGCTTTCAAACGATACCAAACATCAAGGTTGCATTGCTAAAAATAGAATGGATAAGAGCTTGTAAAATGGTGTAATTTCGGTGCGTTCGCACGAAATTTAAAACCATGACTTGTACAAAATCATCCAAATAATAACGTTAAGCGTTATTTTTTCTCAAACTTTAATGCGTTTTTGTATAAAATATATATTTTTAAATGATAATCTGTAATAATCTAAGAATTGAAAAAAATTGACTTTGATCGAGTTTTTGCGCGTTTTCTCGAAACGGAATATTGCGACATGCGACTGGTTTCGTGAAGATGGGTCACATATTTTCTATACTTTTTACAGAGCTCTACAGTCTATTTACTAAAACTATTATAACCTTTTTTTGTTTATGAAAATATATTCAAAATTTCTTTAATGTTCTGCCTGGCATTGATGCCTACAAATTAATTAAGTTGTCACTAAAAATATTTTGATATAGGGACTTCAGCATAGAAAATTAAAAAATTGGGGAGAGGTACACTTTGAGGTAACTTTGGGTACCTAAAAAATTCTGTTGTCTAACTTTGGACCTATGGATGGGAAGAGCAGAAAAAATGCTGAAGATTGAAATTTAGGATATTTCTCTATGTCAAACACTGATCAATATATGTTAAGTATAAAATTGCTGACATTTCATGTATTTCCTTATTTTTCCTTCACTTTTTATGTATAAGGTTTAATTAATAAAAAAGTTGTCATTTATGCGCCTCTGATTGGTGTGCACTGCGAGAGGCGCTATATAACGCTATATAAATTTATAGATACAATACAATACAATTTATAAAAGCATTTCAAACATTTCTTTTGGGTTTTATCAGGCATTAATTTTCTGTGCTCACATTACACATGTTGTCACTAAAACTATTTGTATATGAGACATCGGCCAAGAGAGGGACCACTTGTCGGGTCTTAGATCAGCCGGAAAATGGGTTTTTCGTAATAGCGTGATTATTGATTTTTGCGTCTAATTACTGCACCTGAAGCTAATAATCACTGTATAACGACTTATATTACTCCACATGATGTACTAAGGTCAAAAATCTGGTATTAACGCATCGGGTAGAGACAGTTCAATATTTATAGGTGATTTCCCGCCAAATGATATTTTATATTTTCTCTCAGCAGTTCATAAATTTTGGGCCAAATGTTCTGAAATGTTTACCCTGATTTTCTGATGGTATAAGCTTGTGGGAACTGTTAATAAGTCCATTCCCGACAAGTGGTCCCTTCTCTCGGCCGATGTCACATATAGAGGCTCAAACATAAAAAAGTAAAACAATTGGGGAGGGTTCACTTTGGGGCCCCCAAAATGATTGTTCTCTAACACTGGACGGATGTATGGGAAGAGTAGATAAAATGTTAAAGAATGATGTTTAAATTATGCCCATAGGTCAAGAACTGACTGAGAATTCACAAGTTCAAATCCTTTACTTTATAGGTCATTATACGATAAAATTGCTCGTCGTCAGGCCCTAGGCTATAAAATTTCCGCTCGTCGTTTAAGGGTTAATCAGGGAAAAGTGATTATACTAACTGGACCCAAGAATCCAAGAAGCCCTGTTCGAACAAAAACATTTTCACCAAGCGCCCTTCCATCACTGTGTGAAGGATTCACCTATAAAGTACAAATGACAAATCAAAATTTCTATTTTAGCAGTTACGCAAATAGAAGATCAGTTCCTTAACCCATTTCTTAACCTTACTGAAGGCATTACAGTGTGTACGTTCTAACTCTGTTATTAAATTCATGTACCAATACATTTAGCAATACCCATACGTATTAGCAAGGTGAAATAAAGAACAAGTCCTGCACAAATTGCTTTTCAGCTGCTGCATTTTCAGCTCACCTTATGTCAGAGAAAAGTGTGTACAAATATCTTGTCCAGGGTCATTGTAAAAAGAGTGCACTGAGCAGCTTGAACTCACAAACACTGGATAATAGACTTATTATTACCGGAAAGGCCAATGAGCTCCACTAGGTTTGGCAGAAATGTCATTAATTGGGTGTTCCTCTAAGAAGCTCAATTTCAAAGCATACTTTTGAAATGCTTATTCAAACTTCTGTATTTTAAAGCGCCCTTGTCAGGTTGTTAAAAGGCACACAAATAGCCAGATATATACAAACTATAACAAAGATTCAGTCAAATTCTCTTATGCCATTATTTTGCAAATCTAAGGAAATCTGCTAAATCCTTTTCAAATTTGGAGTGTATCAGCAGGTGACATAACGGAATGGTTACTGAAGGCATTAAAGTATGTACGTTCTATCTCTGTTATTAAATTCATGCACCAATACATTTAGCCAATTTTACACAGTGCATGTGAATTTCTGTTATGTGCATAAATCGTTTAAGTACATAGGCTACGCACATAAGTGGCGTCAACTGTAACAACACATTCTTCAATAAATACATCAGCCTACAATACATGGAGAATAAGCAAACTGGAATTTCAGTTGTTTCTCACCTTAAAGGTACTGTTTGAGACGCCCGAAAGGCCCCAGTAACCAATACCACAGTAGGTTGCACTGAGGCAGAGTTCACCAACTTCATCTGTCTTGCAAAGCTGAGGCTGGTCATCAAGTCTTACAACAACCATTGTACCTAAATAATAAAAAAACATACATTACATTCAGAGAAAGACTCAGAGAAAAACAACTTTTGTAACTATACTTTTTCCTCACCAAAGACAGAGTGGACTTCAGGAGTGACAATGACCAACATTTTAAAACAACGGAGTACTGTGAGTTCCTCCAGATAACTCAACCTGAGTAAAATGACCTAATCAAGGACTTCAAATTAGATTTTCTTGGCTCTCCTTGGCTCTCATCATCAAGGATGTGATCTGCACAGCAATTAGTCGCAGAAACCAAAAGTCAGGCTTTAATAGGCAAGCAAGTTGAAAGATGACTCTCAAGTCTAGATATAAAAGACATAAAAGAATTGACAGAATGAGCTGAATTCCAAAGCCCTGCATGAGAATATACATTATTCAGCTATGAGGCACAACAAAAGACAACACACCGCGCCCAGTGATTAACTCTTTAACGACGAGAGTGTACTAATAGCACCTGGGAAAGTAATCCTTTCTTCCCTTGCTGACCTGATCTTATGCTTTATAGATGGTCAACAATTTCGGTAGCTATCTGCGCTGGGCATTCTCACGGAGGGGCACAAAGATGTCAGCTTTGAGGTTGAAATGTTAAGGAACCGTGGTAACTGATGAAACAGTAACTGGAGGGTGGCTTAAAAAACCAGAAAGAAGCCAGTAAAATGATTACAGAATGGAGGTTTGGAATTTGAGGGACTATGGCTCTGGCCAGGTACTGTAGCATCTGTGACAGGGAACTACAGTCAAAACTACTCTGCCAAGGGCAACTAGTGAACTACAAGTTATATGCACAGAAATCATACATTAGAGAATCATCTCTATGGTGTTACGATGGTCATATCAAGGAACAGATTGTAGGCTTTTTGTGAAGGGGCACCTGTTTTCATGGTCAACCACTTCCAGTCCAGTAATAGCAGTATAGTCAGACAACTATGACTCAGAAAGATAAGAATATTCTTTAATTGATCAATTGCTATCTGCATTTGGTGTACAGACACTGTAATAATCATACATACAACATTGAGTTGTGTCTTGATAAATACGTACATACATCTTGAGTACAATGGTTAGGGCTATTTTATATGCCTGTAACAGGTGCCCAAAATACTAATACAGACTCAGGGGAAATCTCCATAGTTAGTCTATCCCAAAACACAGGTGCTGCAGTCTAGTCACTTTATCTTTCAGTAACTAACACATTACAATGAAGCTAACAGCCCATCCTTGTAAGACAAGCTATCATTTGCTTAATAATATGCTCAAAAATACAATTTGCTCAAAAAAAACTGGAACTCTTTAGACAACATTTCATGCAGAGGTCACAGAATTTGTGTCACATGCAAAAGTAGGGTCTAGGCAGTGGTCCTCCTGTTTAAATCATTGTGTTGTACTTCGGCTTAACGACACTTTTTCATATCGAAGATGATTAGTGTCGGAGGCAGAAAGCAACCTCGTACTCCACGTTTATATTGCGACCGAGCCACCCGCAGTAAAGATCTGAGAAATTAATCTCTGATAAACCGACTGACCAGGAATCGAACCCGGGCCGCCGGCGTGGCGAGCGGGCTACCAACCCACTCGGCCACTCAGGATCTCTGTTTAACTCATCCCTGCCAAGGGCTATATGTATATGTTTGCTCCTAGCTGGGATGCAGAAAATGACATGCATTTTAAGTTTTAATGTTGTTGGGGGGGCCGAAATGGGGCAGCACGCATTGCAAAAAGCCTATGTTGCTCAACTGCCCACCACGCCACCTTCTTGTGGTACCTCTGTTGGGAACAAAGTGTGTGGTGGACGACCGAGTCCTCGCCGGGATATGCGAGTACCCAGAGGAGAAAATCCTGAAGGACGGATGATGGAACTCGTCAACGCAAGAGAGATGGTGTCTCGAGAAAAACACTGAGAGGAAGGACTTGGGAGACCACCTCTCTATATATCCCGAGTATATAGAACATGAAGCCACTTAAGAAAAAAGTCAACGACGTCAACGATTCAACCTAGATACTGGGGAGAGTCACATCCGGCAGGGGAGGGGGTTGTCAACCAGCGAAACCCCTGCAAAATCAACATGAAGAAAGATCAGAAAACAAGATACAAATAGGGACATGGAATATCCGCACATTGCTAAGACCCGGGAAGCTTGCAAACGTTATAGGGGAGATGAAAAGAGCAAAATTGAATGTTCTGGGGCTGGCAGAGACAAGATGGAAGGAGGAGGGAGACTTTAATAGTGATGGAATAAGAATCATACACACAGGAAGAGAAAACAACCAAAACGGTGTGGCTGTTCTGGTAGAGGAGAAGATTGCCAGGTCCATAATAAAGATTGAAAGATATGGAAACAGGATGATTGAGGTCAAAATAAAGGCAGAACCAGTAGATATAGTAATAATACAGATATACATGCCAACAACGCATGAAGATTAAGAAGTAGACGATATGTATTAGAGACTGGAGGAATTACTGGATAGAACCAAGGGAACAGATTATGTAGTCATAATGGGAGAATGGAACGCAGTGGTGGGAGAAGGAGCAGAGGGAAAATGCATTGGAAAGTATGGTTTGGGGAAGAGATATAGCAGAGGCGAGAAACTAGCGGAGTTCTGTGAGAGAAGAGAACTAATACTGAAAAACACCTGGTTTCAGCACGAGGAAATCTCCGGGATATATGGCGGCAAGATCTCAGCTGGACTACATAATGGTAAAACACAGATACAGAAACAGTGTCAAGAATGCAAAAGCAATGCCGGGAACAGATGCAGACACAGATCACAACTTGATCATCATGAAGGCCCAGATAAAACTGAAATTCATAAGACAGATGGAATAAAAAGAACCTGAAAGAAAAGAGCAACGAACTGGGAAAGAAAATAGAAGAAAATCTAACAGAATACAAGGGAAAATGCATGGAAGAGAGATGGAAAAGACTGAAAGACAATATCATACAGAGCGCCAATGACATCGTCGGAGCAGAAGAGAGAGTACCTGCCAGGAAAAAGTGGGTAACAAGAGAAACAATAGGAGATGGAGGAACAGAGGAAATGGAAACACCAAAGCACAGAAAAAGCAAGGCAAGAATATAGAAGATTAAACAACAAACTGAGAAGAACAACAGAAGAGGCAAGGGAAAAATGGTGGGACGACAAATGTCAAGCATTAGGAGACTTACAGCAAAAGGGAAGATATGACAAAGTGTATGAAAAGGTGAAACAGATATCTAGGAAATCGGGGAAAGGAGGAGGAATTTGCGACAAACAAGGTAGACTCCTAAATGAAACAAATGAAGTTAAGAACCGATGGAAGGAGTATGTGGAGGAACTCTACAGCAGTGAAGATGGAGAACTGCATCAGGGACTGGAGAAGGAAGAGGAGACTCGAGGGAGAGAGGAGGATATTGGCCCAGAGGTGCTGGGAGAGGAGGTAAGAGCGGCCATAAAGGAACTGAAAAACAACAAAGCAGACGGAATAGACAACATACCAGCACAGATGCTCAAAAGTCTGGAGGATGGAGCCATGAAAGAACTAATGAGGATATGCCAAGATATATATACAACGAGAGTATGGCCGGAGGACTTCCTGCAATCCATAATAATACCAATTAAAAAGAAGCCAAATGCAACAGCATGCGAGGAACACCGAACCATTAGCCTCCTCACCCATGCGTCAAAAGTCATGATACTAGCAAAGAGAGTGCAAGAGCAGTCAGAGGCAGTTGAGGGGCTGGGAGATGATCAATTCGGTTTTAGAAAGGGAATGAGAACTACGGACGCGATCAGGGCCGGCCCTAGCCCAAATAGCGCCCCAGGCAAAGCATACATTTGGCGCCCTCTGATCCCGTCTCTACGGTCCACCCCACGTCACAACTCAATGAGGAACCCGCCATAAGATTTACGCTCAACTGAGTTATTTATTTATTATTACTTTTTATTTAGTGCACTCAACCCTGGATAATTTTGAATTTGGAGGAATGGTAACAAGCAAAAAGACTTCGAATTAGGCCTTCCTAAAAATTAAAATTACCGAAAAAGAAAAATTTATTTATTAAAAAAATTATTTGTTTTAGTAATCAGAAATCTGTTCTGCTTGTTATTTTTCACCAACAGGTTTCAGTTTATCAAAATTGTATTTTTATAAAGCTGAAAGCAATTTAAGAAACTACCCTCAATAGGCCCTACTAGTATTTTACAAACGAATTACTAGCTGATGACTGGGCACTAACACTAACAGCTAAAGTAGTATCAGTTTCGTTGCAATAATTGAAAAGCCATCCTTTTTTGATACTACTTCTCTGTCGTGTTTTTCTTACAATTTAGAGCACCGATAACTTCTGTCGCTTCACACGGCTTTACCTAATTTTTAAAATTAGGGGCCTACAATTTTTATTTTATAAAATCAAATCTATAAATTGATTTAGATATAATTAAGAAACTGTTATTAAAATGTAAATGTACAGATTTTAACAGGTAATTAACTTAGTTGATGCAACTGCGATGTCTGCCCAGCAGTCAACAAATAAAGCTACATAGATTAAATATAATTATTATACTGCAATATCTCTTCAACGTATTGTTGGTATTTTCAGTCGAAGCTGTCACTATTTATTTCGGCATCAGATAAACGGACGGTCGGGTCTATTACAGACACAAACTACAAGTACAGACACGCGTGAATAATTGAATTTTAATGGTTAAAATAAAATTTGTGGGGTGTCGAAATTGAATTAGGTCTACTTGAAAAGATGCAATGAAACCAATAATTGTTTTAGAATTTGTTCCATACGCAAAAGCTTTGAATTCAAATGAAAATAATCATTTTAATTGAAAAATGGCTGAAAGTGAAAAACTGTTAAAACACACTTTTTGTGAAAATGGCGCCCCCTAGATTGTGGCGCCCTAGGCAACTGCCTGCTTTGCCTGTGCCTAAGGCCGGCCCTGGACGCGATCAGAACACTAAGCGTACTAACAGAGAGGAGCTGCCAGAATGGTCAGGATGTATATATAAGTTTCGTGGATTATGAAAAAGCATTTTATAGAGTTGACTGGAGAAGGCTATTACAGGCATTGAGGCAGATGGGAATAGATTGGAGAGACAGAAGATTGATAGGAAACTTATACAC
This sequence comes from Aporrectodea caliginosa, assembly GCA_020284085.1. NCBI lineage: Eukaryota > Metazoa > Annelida > Clitellata > Crassiclitellata > Lumbricidae > Aporrectodea > Aporrectodea caliginosa. Next base: position 1,610,756 of record JACEVL010001014.1, read on the forward strand.
GGGACAAAAGATGCGAATAAGAATAGATGGAGAGTACTCGGAACCAGGAAAGGTTGACAGAGGTGTGAGACAAGGATGCCCACTATTGTAATGTATCTAAAGATTTATATAGCGCCTCTCTCAGAATAACTATTCAGAAGCGCTCTCAGCACGAAAACCTGGGGAAAAGAAACGTCTTTAAAGAACGAGAGACCAAAGAGGAAAAACTAGTCATTAGTCTAGCCCTTAATGAGGGGAAGGTCATTCCAAGTAGAGGGACCAACCACTGTCACCATTACTATTTAACATCTATATAGAAGAGCTTGTCAGAGAAAAAGTAGAGGATATGGAGGAGGGGACAAAGGTTGGTGGAAGATGGATCAAGGCATTAAGGTTTGCAGATGATCAGGCAATTTTGGCAAGAAACCAGAAAGGTCTAGAAGCAATGATGGATAGGTTAAACACAGCATCAACCGAATATGGAATGAAGATTAACATCAACAAGACAAAGGCATTGAAGATAAGAAAAGGAAAGGAAACTGTAGTCAGAATACACAATGGAGGAAAACAGATAGAGCAAGTCAAAGAATTCTGCTACCTAGGGAGTATGATCACAACAGATGCCAAATGCCACAGAGAAATTTAAAAGAAGGATAGCAATAGGAAAGGAGGCATTCTCAAACAGGACAGAATTACTGAGAGGAAAACTAAACAGGAATCTGAAGATAAGAATGATAAAGACACTAGTATATGTATATATCTTCGTTTAATAAAACTAGTGATGTGAAATGATTTTTTACCGGTAAAAAATCCGGATTTTTTACCGGTAAAAAATCCGCATTATATTTTACCGTGGTAAAAAAATGGTAAAATATGGTAAAAAATGATTAAAATGGTAAATCCTTAAAGTTTTATTTCTTTTCCCTTAGGGCCTATTAAATAACATAATGAATATTAGTAGTATCAATATTCACTTAAGGTTTTCAATGTCAGCTTCATTCACAAGATTGTAGCAACTGATCATAGGCTTGGGTGTTGCTCAGATATATGCCTTTTGCTGTGTAAAATTCTTTGTTGCTTTCTGTTCACGGGCTCATCACCCGTTGACAAATAATGTAGGATGATTGCTGAATTGTGTTGAAATAATACTCGGTTAGTTCTTCCAAAATTTCAACTAGTTTTCATGCACCATTTTCTGTAGAAGAAATCTAACTATGAAATCTCCCAGCTAGTGGCAAATAATATTAGGCCACTGTAAGGCCTAATAGACAGCTACACTGGAGCCTACGTATCTTCTATTTCTCTAAATTCTACCTACTAGAACTGATAAGTTGTAGCTTTTTAAAGTGCATGAGACCTGATATATAGGCCTACCAAATATCAGAGAAGTTTTCATCTGGGCTGAATCACTTACAACAATTATTGCAATTTGAGACAGCAGACGAAAACTCACTTTGTAATAAAAATGTGGTTTTCTTCCAAACAATCTATTTAGCAATTCAATAGGACTACTAAGGCATTTCAATATTAGTCTGTAACTGATAAATGGCTAAACACACTGTTGGGGAACACAACCAAGATATTACATCACTTAAATCATTTTTTACCATATTTTACCAATTTTACCGGTAAAAAATCCGGATTTTTTACCGCAAAAATATTTTACCGGTAAATTTACATCACTAAATAAAACAGACTCACAAACCGCAGTGAGTTACATAATAGAAAGTCAGACAAATCTAATATATTTTATGGGGTACAGTTGCTGAAGGTTCTTTACCGTTCATTGAAAAGCCTAAACTAGAGTATGTATATGCTACCGTAATTTATAAAGAATTCTAGGTATGAAATTTCTGTCATCTTTTATGGGAAGTTGGAAGGGGTGAGACCTGGGGCGCATGTTGTAATGGTGCTGAGCAGTTGGCGGAAAGAGTCTCCGCAAGACGTGCGCGTCATTTACTGTTACTGCTCTCAACAAACGCGCGTCAGTGGCCTCCGCCATCACCTCAAACAGGAACTGCATCCGTTGTATTTTCCTCTGGAAGCGTTCGAGTTTCGAGCGATCTTCTGCCGATGTTAATCCCCACCATGCAGGCGATGCGTAGAGGAGGCGGGAGACTGTCGTGGCCCTGGCAATGGTGGACAGCGCCTCGGGAGATAGACCATAGGCTCTCAGCACCCTAAGTGCTTGAAGGGATCCAGTGCACGATCCCAAGACTCGCTCAACGTGCGAAGTGGCCCGGAGATCGCCTCGAAGGATGACGCCGAGGATCTTCATCTCGGTTACTCGTTCTATGCCCTGGATCGGGGGTGGCAAGATTGATGTTTCTAATCTCTGGGCAACCAGCATCTCTTTGGATTTATTCGTGTTCAGCCGCAGATTGCTAGCTGTAGCCCATTCCTTTATTGCATCGAGTTCGACATTGATTGTGTCCCTTGATTGCATCGAGTTCTACATTGATCGTGTCCCTCATCGAGCGGGCGACGATAAGATATGTGTCGTCTGCGAACTTTACAATCTTGTTCCGCTCGTGGATAGGGTGGAGGTCGGAGGCATTGACGATGAAATCAGATGGGCCCAGTCCGGATCCCTGAATCACGCTGGCATTAATTTTCGCAAATGCTGACAGTCGTCCAGCAATGCGAGTTGCGTGACTTCGGTCTTCCAAGAAGTCGACTAGCCAGTTGTAAATGCAGTCTGGTAGATCGAGATTAGAAAGCTTGCGCGCTAGGACAGAGTGCCGGACGGTGTCGAATGCCTTTGCTATGGAGTTTGGTGCTGTATGGATCAGAGACATGGACAATGAGAAAAGCGGATATAAGAAGACTGGTAGCTTTCAAAATGTGGACATGGAGAAGAATGGAAAAAATCAGCTGGACAGAACGTATAACAAATGAAGAAGTGATGGGAATAATTGGAGAAGATAGAGTCCTTATACGCACATTCGCACAATATGAGAGAGACAAAGGAAATTAATCGGACACATGCTGAGAGGAGACTCACTATTAAGAATGGTAATTGAAGGAAAAATAGAGGGGAGGAAGACAAGAGGAAGACCAAGACAGATGATGCTGGATTGAATGATGGATGATGACAAACGGTTACAGGAAGCTGAAAGAAGAGGCCCAACAACAAGAGGAGTGGCGACGTTGTACATTTGAACCTGCCTAAGAGTCAGAGAACCACAAGAAGAAGAATGTTGTTGGACAATATCAGAATGCATAATTGAATATTCACTGTTTCACTGGAATATGAATTAGCTATGGTATTATCATATCATCAGAAATTTGTTGGAAAACAAAATCTATAAATATCTCCGTCACATAACTCAATCTAAAATATATCTGAACACTTATGGTTGACATTATATTACTAACATAAAAAAAATTCATGTCTACAATTGGTTAAATACTTCTCCAATCTGTGTGCTCACTCAACAGAACTAGAGCATATCAACTATTATATGTGACGTCGGCCGAGAGAAGAGACCACTTGTCGGGAATGGACTTATTAACAGACTTGTATACGAGACATAAAACTCGAGACCGAGACAGTGGGGTTCGAGACCGAGACCGAGACAGTGGGGTCCGAGACCGAGACGAGACACCAGGTCCGAGACAGTTCGAGACAGTTCAAAACGAGTGACATGCACATTGGACCCAAGTCCCGAAACAATTTTTCTCAACTTTTGAAGTCTAATACAAGGGTCAAGTCACTGAAATCAGCCGATCACCTGAATTGTATAAACTATAAAGAAATTAAATATTTCAACCATTCTGAAATCTTCTAAATGATTCTAAAATTTAAACCAACAAAATTCCATATAGGCCCTAGGCCTATTAGCGATTTAGCGACATAAGTCACATCACTCACCTTGAGAAACTAGATGCTGTTAAAAGAGTTTCGCTTAATAATATGTTGGCTTTACACAAACGACGAACGGCATGCCATTTATTTTGGTTTTCATTGATTTCAAACTGCGTGAATGCAAATTTCACGATTTCAGGTTCTTTATGAGACATTTTAAGATATTTGGAAATTTTGGACTGAAAGTGCAAACTTAAGACTGCTTTTTTCGATACTCTTAAATCTTAATATCAGAAACACCATTCGGCACAAGACAATTTTACAGCGCAATACTGTACGAAGTTTCGAACAAAATACAGTTTGTACGAGAACTTTGGAGACCGCTTCTACAAGAGAACAAGACTTTCGCTTCGAGACAGTTTCCAAAAAGACAAGACTTTCGTTTCGAGACAGTTTCCAAAAGTCGAGAAATGATCTCGAGACCGAGACCGAGACAGTGGGGTCCGAGACCGAGACCGAGACATAGAAAAACCTGTCTCGAGATGTCTCGAGACCGAGACAGTGTCTTGAGACAATACAACTCTGCTTATTAACAGTTTCCATAAGCTTATACTATCAGAAAATCAGGGTAAACATTTCAGAACGTTTGGCCCAAATTTAGAAACTTCTGAGAGAAAATATAAAATTTCATTTGGCGGGAAATCACTTATAAATATTGAAACTATCTCTACCGGATGCGTTAGTACCAGCTTTTGGGCTTAGTACATCATGTGGAGTAATATAGGTCGCTATACAGCGATTATTAGCTTCACATGCAGTAATTAGATGCAAAAATCAATAATCATGATATTACAAAAAACCCATTTTCCGGCTGATCTAGAACCCGACAAGTGGTCCCTTCTCTCGGCCGACGTCACATATAGTGCTGAAAATGTAAATATGCAAGATTTGCTGGACTGGACAATTTTTACTTTAACAGTAGCAACACAAAAGACATAGTAAGACACCTCTTACGTTCACCTCACTGAACAACAGCAAATTATATTTTCCAGAATCATGCTTGTCCAATGTATGCAACAACTGCAGGTTCAAACCTACTAAACAGACACACAGACATATTGTCTGGCACTGTGCAGTATGAAGTCTATTGACTATATGTGACCCATCTGCACAAAACCAGTCGCAAGTCGGATTTTTGACTTTTGGAGTATAATACATCATTTTAAAGAGGAACAGCTCCTCTATATGAAAACAGCAAAATTATAATTCTAGCTCAATCCTAACTGAAGTTATAGCTAAGAAACTACATGGATGTATGAAAACTGTTTAACAGAGAAAAATGCATCCAAAGTTGGCCGTCGGAATTTTCACGATCATCATCGGTTGTCAGTAGATAATCTTGCCGGAGTGCGTTTAATTTGTCCGTGTCTGACTTCGTTGAATTCAGAAGCTTCGCGACAATTATAGTCAGCCATTATCTTAATTTTGATTGAAATGAATTATTATTTATTTGACCCGCAAACTCGATCTTGATTCTTTCAAAACAAAGTTGAAAACAACGCGTGGCCTCTTATTATTGATTTGCATTATTCATAAGGTCACTGCGCATGCCAGTTGTACGCGATATTCATGAACGTCGGTCTCACCCTGAATTGCCGACCAATCGGGAAGCTCCTAATTGCAGTCTCATCACGTGATAGCAACTTGACTTAGTTTTGTTTACGCGTGAGACCTATTTTTGAACCATTCTATTGGCTGAGTTTGAATAGAATACGGCTATTATCTCGACACCATTGGCTAGACGAAAGACGGAGCTTTCAAACGATACCAAACATCAAGGTTGCATTGCTAAAAATAGGATGGATAAGAGCTGGTAAAATGGCGTAATTTCGGTGCTTTCGCACGAAATTTAAAACCATGACTTGTACAAAATCATCCAAATAATAACCTTAAATGTTAGTTTTTCTCAAACTTTAATGCGTTTTTGTATAAAATACATATTTTTAAGTAATAATCTGTCATAATCTAAGAATTGACAAAAATTGACTTTGATCGAGTTTTTGCGCGTTTTCTCGAAACGGAATATTCCGACTTACGACTGGTTTTGTGCAGATGGGTCACATATGAAAAGGGATTAGTCTTTGCTCGTTACAAGCCTACATAAATTAACAGCAGCCATATAACACAATTTACTTACATGTACCGTATTTTCCGGATTATAAGTCGTGGTTTTTTCTACATGAGCTTTGAGGGTAGTGACATATACAAAGGTTTGATGTAAGTGTGGAAATGAAAAATTGTTGGGCTACCCTGGTAGGCAATCTGCAGTGGTGAAAGATGAATGAAAAAGTAAAGATCATAAAATGTATTTTCCCACTTAGGATGACCAAATTGTATTGCTTAGTAAAATATTAGAATCTAAATATTAGAAGTTAAAAGTAGTCTACGTCTTAGTTTGGCCAGAAAGCTTTAAAGAGCCGAACAGCCTGATGTGATTGCACTTGCGTTGAAGCTTTCTGCCATTTGATATTGTCCAATTTAACTTTAAAGGGCCACAATGCAACCTAGTTGAGATGCAATGATTGCGATTTGTCTGGTGACATCAATATCTCCTTATTGCAGACAGTACCTTTTAACTTTAAGCTGAACACCCATAGAAAACCACCGTGGGAACCGTTCTTGCTCCTTCGAACTATTGGTGACGCTAGGCCAACTGACTAAGCAGCCAGGCTGAGAAGGGAGGGAGACAATTACCTCCTACTAGTGAGCAAGTGTTGACTATATAGCTTTTAGGGAATGCCGTGTGCAACTGACCCAAGTTCGTAAAATTCTCAACAGCCCCACCCCTGCCTGCAGAAGTCAGCGTGAAGCTGACTGCATCTGAATCTGCTGCATCCAGGCAAAACTGTCATTATTGACTAACATTGATGACTTTAAGCCATACATATTAGCTGCATTATCTCTGTATTTAATTTCTTTGTTTCTCTTGTTTCTCTTGTGCCCGAATCAGAAACCATAAGTTTGCCATCTCTCTATCAAAAGAGAAGCTGTTAAACTAAAAGTGTTGCAAATGTTTAGTTTAAAAATTGCAAAAATTCATATTTTAACAGAAGTTGACCATGTAATAGTGTATCTATGAATTACACAGATGATTTTGCAAATACAGTAATTGGTTTTCCGACCCAACAAAATGTCAAAGCTGCAACTCTAGCCGGTACGACCAACGATTTAACAAAAACTTATCACTTTTGAGTCACTTAGCCTTATAGAAAGGAGCGACTCAGTCGGGAAATGCAGTATACAGTATATGGAACAATGATGACAAGACTTCCAGGCTCAGAGACTGGCTAGGTTTCCCATGTTTAGCCTTCCTGATTTCTTTCATGTCTTGCTATTAATCAGAATAAGACCATGTTTACACTGTATTGCCTCTTAGTGAAGATTCTAATAGCAGATGGGGAGCTTAAAGAACAATAAGTGCATGTAATCACAAAATACCTCCAGGAAGAACCTGACCACAGTCTTGAAGAGTCAGAGATGTGAGGCTGTTTTCAGTGTCCACTCTCACCACACCATGACTAAGACCTTGCATAGACAAGACTCCACGACCAAAAGCATTGGCTCCAGTTCTCCCAGGTCTAAACCACAAAACACAGCATGACAAATAATTTCAGTGGCATAGCAAGGTTTTTGGGGGCTCTTGTGCAAAGCTTCAGTTGTGGGCCCTCCCCTTAAGCCCCCATTCGATTTCAAACCAAAAAACCGCTGTGCAAAAAGCGCTGTAGCATGCAATTTAAATAAGGTCAGATAATCAAATTCAACAAGTCACAAGTGTCAAGTCTACGGTAGCCTAAGAAGAAGAATCCTAAAAATTAAAACTTTTGTTTGCACTCTTTCTCTTGGGCAAAAATATAAAACACTTTTGAAGTGCCAAGCTTTTTGGCATATTCATTTTCTATCGACAACATTGCCAGGTCGCTCAGCCGCTCTTCTGATATTGTACTTCGCAATCGTTTCTGATGAGCTACAGTTTCTAAAATGATTGTTCACATGTCGCAACAGTCACAGGCAAAGTCAGCAGCAACATGTGGGCAATGCAGACATCACTGAATGTAGACGACAGAACATAATAGTGTATGAGTTACAGAACTTTGCACAATTTCGAAGTTGGTTGATCTCGCTGACAACTTCGAACGAAAGCCTGAGCAAAATGACAACAGCTGAACTGGAAAAGCAAGCGAAATGTCGGTATCATAGGCCTACTGATTAGCTAACAATTTGACCGATATATACAGTTCGTTGTCAAAGGCATCCAACAGTGTTGAAGAAGAGTGCTGAACGTTGCAACCAACGAGCTAAGGCTGAGAAATCGCTGTTTGATTTGTACACTATTATATTGTATTCGTTAATTTATATAGCGCCGCTCACAGCAGTGGCCATTCAGTAGCGCTCCCAGTGCGAGAACCTCTAGAGAAGAAGAAGGTTTTGAGGAGGGAGAAGGCTGTATGAAGAAACCCAGAAAGAATGTTAACACGTAGAGGAATGTAGGGCATTCCATAGGGAGGGCCCAATAGTGGCAAAAGATCATAGTTTGGGCCATAGTGGTCCTAACTCGTGAAACAAGAAGAGTATGCCTGACCAAGGAGCGTAGAGGTCGATGACAAACTGAAGAGAGAGGGGAGCGAATGTGATCCTAAGATATTTAGGAGCAATGCCCAATTTGGACTTAAGGATTAGGACAAGAACTTTGACCTGAATTCAGGCTGTGAGAGGAAGCCAGTGCAATTGATTGATCATAAACGAGGAGATATGGGAGAATTTAGGAAGGCGGGCAATCAATCTGGCAGCAGCATTTAGAACTTACTGAATAGGGGACAGGCGGACCTTGGAAATGCCTATAAAAACAGAATTGCAATATTCAATCCTGGAACAGACAAATGCACAGACTATTGAAGTCAAGGTGAATGAGGAGACAGATTTGCGAATGGCCCTGATATGCCACAGTCGAAAGTAGAAGGAGCATGTAAGCTGAGTGAGTGATATGTTCAGAGAAAGTAAGAGAACTGTCCAGAGCAGTGGTTCCCAAGCTCTTTTGATGGAGGGCAAAGTCTTACTTTTAAAATATCATGGCGGGCCACAGAGATCTGAGGAGCCGTCCTCAGTTGCTTTCATTGTGGACGAATGCGTGCGCTGGAGCGCCAGCAAATAGTGGTCTCTGGGGAAGCGTCGTAAGTTTCCCCATGCGCAGCATTTGGTAACATCTGACATCGAATGGAACATGTTTTTGGCATATTGTCAGTGCCAATTTACAACAATGCAAGATAAAACACATGTTTTTCAGCGGAAGTATAATAAGATGCATACTGCTTGGTGCAAGGGTAACTCAGATACTTTCATATCAGATCAATGTTAAGGCAATAATTGAAGATATCGTTTGAACATTGTTAAATTTCAAAATGCAAAATTGTTAATATCGGTAAAATTGAAATCAAATCTCAAATTTGTGTTAATTAAATTTTAAATGCAGAAGTTCCAGCAATGCATTCATTTTAATTCTGAATATTTATTATTTAAATTTTTCAAAAGTATTTATTGAAGATGAATCAGTTTTAATGAGATTTATGTGACTGCAGATTAGAAGCTAGTTTATCAATGTCTGGTTGTAGGTTCGTAGTGGCAAGTATCATCAATACATTCAAATTTGAGTCAGTGAGGCGCGCTCGATTTTTGTTTTTATAAGTTTCATCGCTGAAAATGATTGTTCACATCTGTACGTGCTCCCAAAACGGCATATGTAACGTTGAGCAAACGACCGCAAATGTTCGAATTCATTTGCTGGCAGTATACGCCAGAATGCTATCATATCGTCGGCAGATGGCAGAACAGGAAGCTCAGCAAATTTGCTTTTCAGAACTGCGTTACATTTCAAATCAATAATTTCAAGTTGCAAATTTTCATCAAGCAAGTTGATCTTATCGTCCGGAAAAGCAAACGGATTTGTGAAAAGAGTAATGTTGTTCGTTTCTGCAAGAAACTGCGAAAATCGTGAGTCAAAGGCACCCAGAAGTGTTTCAACTTTGCTTTTATAATTGTCAGCATCAACTTCATTCTCTGTTGCTCTCTCTTTCAGATGCTGGAAATTGTCAAACTTTTTGTGAGCTAACTGGTTAACGAACAATTGAAGTTTCATTTTAAAAGAAGCAACGTCGTTACACAGATTTGTAAAAAGTTTGTTGCTTCCCTGCAGTTTTAAATTTAAATTGTTGAGATGATCAGTGATATCAACCAGGAATGCAAGATCATTCACCCATTCATTGCTAGCAAGACATTCACATTCAGCAGGTAGTTCGTTGATTTCTGCCAAAAATTCCATGATGTGATTTTTTAAACCCCAGAATCGTGAAAGTACTTTTCCTTTTGATAGCCATCTGACCTCGCAATGCAACAACAGTTCACCATATTCTTCATCTAAGTCTGAAAGGAATTGTCTGAATATTCGCCTCTTCAAAGCTTGTGCTCGTATTTTGTTGACACATTTGAGAACAACGTCCATGACATGTTTCATATTCAGTGTTTTCCCACACAACGCCTCTTGATGAATGATGCAATGATATGTTAGCAGAGGACGTTCAAGAAACTTTGCTAAAAGCGACAAGTAGTGATGTGAGCGTGAAATATTTCATTTGAAATATTTCATTTCTGACAGTTTTTTTTGAAATATTTCAATGACCAAAAAAAAACAACATGTTTTTTTTGAAGTATTGGATGCACACAAATTGATGATAATGATAATGACAAAGACGGTGACAATGATGAAGGCCATGAAAACTATGATGACAGTGAAGATGCCAGTGATGATGATGACAGTGACAGTTATGATGATAGCGACAATGATGATGTTGACGATGACAACAAAGATGATGACATGGACGATGATGAATAACAATGAGGAAATCTTGTAACTGACAGATTTTAGCAGTATAATTACTATTAATGATGGTTTACTCTGTCTGACTTATAGTACTATTTATGTTTGTGTTCTAAGTTCTATTCTTAGAACTTTTGTAAAATTTTGTTCGCCGGATTATTATTGAGTCTAGTTGACATAGTATTTGTGATTTATAATTTGTCTTGTAAAGTCACTATTTAAAGTGTTTCGAATTCTATACGATTGACTGTGTCCTAGGCTAGCAGAATTTAGCTAAAATCACATTTATTTCATTTATGACAAAACAAGTGATTAATAATAAATGTTAAGCATAACAATGAACAATAACATCTACTTTATTAGATCAAACTGTAATTTGTGACATTTGGTGAATAAAATATGTTTTTCAACATATAATGTAACTCTCATAAAAGTCATTCTTAAAAACAGGTAATTAGAAATAAATTGAGTATCTCGAGGATGGTCATCACTAACACAATAATGCATATAATATGTAATATGAGAGAAATAAATAAACTGTTATTATGGTTGTAATTAGTTGTAAAATGTAAAGAAAAAAATAATTTCAAATGTTTCAAAGAAAACTGAAATATTTCAAATAAAACTGAAATATTTCATTGAAATATTTCAACGCCAAAAAAAACATGTTTTTTTACATCTCTAGCGACAAGCAACCTACATGTTTGCCTGTCAGTGCTGCTGCACCGTCAGTACAGATGCTATCCAATTTTGTCCAGTCCAAATTGTATTTTTCGACACAAGCTTTCAAAGTTGTAAATAAATCAGTTCCTTTTGTAGTGCCTTGAATAGTCTCCAAACTAAGCAGTTCTTCAATTATATCAAACGACTTACTAACAGCCCGGATGAATATGGATACTTGTGCAGAATCACAAATGTCGTTGGACTCATCCATTGCCAATGAGAAAAATGCAGTTTTTGGCTTGAAAAACAACCTGTTCAATGACGTTTGCTCCAAGTTCTTCTATGCATCTTGTTATTGTATTATTTGACAGTGGAATTTCTTTGAATTTTTTTTCTATTTTCTTGTCACCAAGCATTTTGGCTGCAATTTCCAGAACCGGTTTAATAACTTCTTCGCCATCAGTGAAAGGTTTTTTTTCTTTGCCAGGAGCAAAGCAACTTCGTAAGATGCAACAAGTGCGCTTTTATTTTGATCTTGTAATTTTAAAAACATTGATTGCTGGCTGCTAACGCCAATCTCTTTTCTGGCAATGAATTCTGATCTGATATCAGAGCCCAATGGATATTTATTGGTCAAATCGGGATGTGCACTGTTGTAGTGTCTTTCCATGTTGTATTTTTTAGAACAGACACACAAAATCCGCATACTAAACAGGTTGGTTTTCCACTACGTCCAAGAACAAACATATACCTATCTTTCCAATCGTCATTAAATTCCCGACAAGAGAGGTTCGAGCTTTCCTCAAGTTTTCGTTTCATCCTGTCACTTAAATTTGAACTCATCCTTTTTAACCCAAACTTAAAATATTTTATTTAAAGTTTAACTTTAAAATATTAAAATGAAATTGTCAATAATCAAGAATGAAAACACACGTCTTTTTCAACGGAAGTGTAAATACGCTGCATAGAGCTTGACGAAAAGTGAACTAAGATTAGAACAAAATAATAGGAAAAAAAGAACTTGACTTAACTTAAATGGAAAATCAAGAAAACAAGGTAATTTAATTTTTTTAAAAACTTTGTGAGTGACTGTCGCGGGCCACATTCAAAGGATTGGCGGGCCACTTTTGGCCCGCGGGCCACGGTTTGGGAACCACTGGTCCAGAGTGACACCCAGGTCACGTACACTAGTAGAGAAAGTGAACTGGGGGAAGTTTTCAGCAAGAAGCAGAAAGTCAAGTTTTTGGAGTTGTTGGGAGAGTCAAACCAGATGAGTTGAGTTTTGGAGGAATTGGAGTTTTGGAGGAATTGAGAGAGAGGCGATTTGAAGACGTCATGGACGTAAGCCTACTGAGTGCGTACGCTGTACATGTATATTTAAATAAATAAATAGTAGAGATTTGGCTGCCGTAATTCGTATGGAGTTGATGACTCGAAGCAACGATTCAGAAGCACTTGCCCATTTTGAATAGGCGCCACGCCATTTAAGGTCCCCGTGCGCAGACCGTTCTAGCCCGAGATTTTTAGACCTCTGAAATAAGCCACCTTCAGGAAGCAAACCGCGATCTGCACTCGCTCTCTTGTATAGAGGAGCATGAAATGCAGCCTAAGCTATTACTGAGCAGCCTAAGCTAACTGAGCTTGGGGGGTCCGTGGCGCATTGGATAACATCTGGCAAAGAGACCGAGAGGTACCGAGTTCCCCCCGTTGGGCGGATATGCTTTGTAGGCTGCTATTAGCGCCGTTGTATTGCAAGCTGTCTGTTCTGTTAGTAGTTAAGATTTCAATTGCATAACATGTAAATGTACAGCGCAGTGCATTTGTCAGGCGCTTATTAAAGAAAAGATATTATTATTATTATTATTATTATTATTATTTACTGGTAAGTTGATTTTATTACATTCTGAAAGGAAACCCCTCTGACGGTCTGGCCGCCGGGGGCCCTTGTGCAGCTGGGGCCCTTGTGCTTTGCACAACCTGCACAACCCATTGTTATGCCACTGCAAATAATCTTGACACAAACCAAAATTCATGCATGTATGTATCTAAACAAAGCCTTCCAAGGACCTCTCAAAGGCACTACCATTTGATTACCTTACAGACCTAAAAAGGTGCAACTTAATACAGACTGGAAGCAGTTCTGGTGCTGTTTCTTCAGAAAAGTTTGGATTTTGAGCAGATAGTCCAATGCATAAGAAAGCAAGTTATGTCCAACTAGCTGTATCGTAAAAAGTTAGTTGCTGGACATTTGCATAGTGCTTTCTAAGACCAGCTAGTAAGCACCCATAATCAAGCCTAACTGATGCGAATGATGCTCAAACGGCTGGATGACGTCTTAGTCGGCAGACTCGACAACACAAGTTGAACCCACACCAAAAACAAACGGGTTTGTCCATGGTTGACTTATGACAGATTCAGAGTTCCTCATGCATGTTGCACTTAATATGAGGAATGACCACAGCTGAATGAAGCATTATCTCACATAGTAATGTTGATGGTAAATCTCAACACATTTAGCGATCCATCATACCACCATGTCAGGCTACTTTAATTGAGTCCAGAAACTTCTACACAACTGCAACTGAAATGCACAAGGTATCACCTTAAAGCAGAACTACAATGTAGATCATAATTATTTGGCCAGAACAAATGGAAACACAAATACTGGAAGGCAAGGTACAGAAGACAACGGGGCAACTCCTAGTTCCACGGGCTCGCTGCTAGGCAGCGCTGAGCTTTCTCGGTTTAAGGCCCCTCCATCTGGAATGACCTACCATCGGAGCTGCTTTTGCAACCTTTGACCAATCAAACTGGGTTTTATAAATCACTCCAGTCTGTTTTCTTTTTTTTCTTTTGCGTGACTGGGCTGGGAGCGCTCCTGAGTAGATTTCTTGAAGGGGCGCTATATAAATCTCCATAATGAATGAATAAATGAAAACTCGAAGGTCGAATCGTGGTCCCAAAGGCAGTTCTTCTCCTGCAGGTCTGCACATTGGGCAACACAGTTAGTCCACTCATCTCTGTCCATTGGCAGTTCTCCCAGTCTCATCTCACGACATCCGTAGGCACCTCAAGTCGTCTAAGATGGTCTCCAGCCAATTCTTCCATGGTCTTCCACTTCTGCTTTTCCTCTCAGGAAACCAGATCATCAATTGGTTGCCTCTTTTATCTTTGTTTAAATGAACTACATGCATGTCCCATCCATTTAATCTTCCTCTTCTGATAGTGTTCTCTACATTCTCTTTTCCTCTCTGCTCTCTTATAATTTTATTTGATATTTTGTCATGCCACGAAACATGCGAATTTTTCCTCAGCCACTTGCGTTGTTCTGCATCCAGTCTTCTATCTGGTTAAGATTAACCCTATAGTCAAGGCAAAAGCCATAACTACACTCAAATATGTCACCAACAAAAACCACCAACTTATCGTGAAATTCTCTCATTTCAGGACGATCTTACTACCGCCTACAATCATCCTTACATGGCAGCTGTCATGTTTTAGGTAGCGACTAATAATGAACAGTCCGGAATTCACAAGTGCTTATCCTGTGAGCCTTTAGAATTGGACAATAATTATTATAATTCAAGCAACACAGCATCTGGACCGGCGTGTATGAGACAAGATGTAAGATGGTCGTAACTGCTAGGCCGGACTAGATTTGGCTGTAAGCTGGCCTAGCCAATTAGATCGGTATGCATGAAGACGTCGTAACCCGCTTACGCCCGCCTTCAGCTATGCCTGCCAACAGCCAGGTGTAAATTGGCTAGGCCGGTTTTGTAAACGAACAAGAAGATGGCGGCTGTGGCGATTTGTCGGTTTAACAGAATTTTAAGATGCCAAACAGCATTTAGGGATCACCGAAATCCACCAGAATCGTTCTCGGACAATGAACTTTACCACACTTTTCATGAATTGTTAATAATTTGTGACGAATTCAGCCACAAGATAGTGTTTAAAAATGAACATGTCACAACGGCAAGGCCTCTAGCTTGCATGGTTGAAAATTAAATTTTCGCAGCTGTAAGTTGAATGTGTTTTGTGAAAGACAACCATAATCTTTTCATTTAGTTATTTTTAGCAGGATAGTAATATTGTGATGAAACATTTGTGTTTAAACGGATTATCTACGATAAATATGCGCAAAATCAACTGATCGATGTTCGATATGTCTGTAAATACTTCTGCGCATGCGCGATCAGCCATAATCGCATAAACCATTGACGCTGGGTTTTACCATGCCAATTTTAATTTGACCACGCCCATTCTGGTCCAGGACTTGCTAGGCCATCGCTTAAGCCCGGTCCATGCACACTGTTTTCCGATGGATTAAATTTTCGGACTACCAAGGCCGGACTTAGCCGCTAGTCAGACGTAAAGTTATGACCTCTCATACACGCAGGACCTGTTGACAAGAATATCGTGGACGTAGACTTCTCAGTTGCTATACTTTGAATATGTAAACTCTGCAGCATTGGCTACCAATGAACTCGCCCTTCTTCAAACAGTTTCTACCGTGAAGTGAAAGTCAGAAGCGCTCACAGTAGCTGCCAATAGCTGAGGGATCATTTCAACTTTTCTTGATCCAATAACAGTAAAATTTTACAACTGTCTATATAGTAAAATGCGAGTATTTGTCTTGCATTAATAAAAGCCTACTTACTGACTTACTTAAATGGGTGCCCATTTTTAGATGACATTGTAGCGTGATTAGATGTCAATAATATTTAGATTTCTCCCCACAACATTTACATACAGCCACAGACTCTTTCTCCAAAAGAAACTGTTCATGTGACAAATATATGCTTAATCCAAACTTAATAACTAGGGATAGACAAAAATCATGAATTCACGGAAACCGTGCATTTTGGCGTTTGCCGTGAATTTTGGCGTTGCCATGAATTTTAACATTTGCCGTGATTGTTCACATATGCTGCATGTTTTGTGTTGAAACCCATAAATTTCTAATGTTAAACATAACAAATGTGACCTAAAACGGCCGCCTTGGTCATGAACAATACATTGATCAAGAACGAAGGCATTTTTAGTCAACATTTTTATTCAACTGCCAGATGGTGCCAAAAGTAAATTAAACCATTGTATTCTGACTTGGAGCCGTGACATCGTTTATTTTTACATACTGACTAAGTAGGCCTAACACGCTGTCTGTGCTTGCTGACATAACGTCGTAAACAAATAATTGAAATCACCGTTTTACGAACACAATGTGACTTTGAATTGGTGCTGTGAATTCGCCATGAATTTGGCAATTTTTTTAAAGTATGCCGTGATTTTTTGCTTTTCGACCGTCATTTTCGTCTATCCCTATTAATAACATAAGTTTAAATTCATCTGAGGATAAAAATTGGCACTTAAGACTCCTTAAATTAACCAAAAACAAGCAAAGTTTACTATAAGATCTAAGGAAAACTTGCATGGGATACAGGCATTGGCGATTCCTTTAGTACATTTCAACTGTTCCTTGAGCTGTTAACTGTTTCTGTTGTGCAAAACTCAACAACTATGTAAAATAATGAAGTGTAAAAAATGTTAATTGCATTAAAATTTTAACTTATCAGTGGTGTTAATAACACATTAATAACATACCTTAAAACGAGGTCACCACCAAACCTCGTTCGGAAAGAATGTGTACTTTTATTGAATTTTAAGCCATTTGTTTGCAAATGTCTTGTCTGTTCATTGGTAAAGGACTGCTTCTGAGATGCTTGTCAATTCAAATGTGTAGAATTTTCTCATTTTGGATAATTTTAATAACACCAACACTCATCACCACATGGCAGCCGCCACGTGGTCGTGTCCTTAACAACTAAAAATGACCAGTCCAGAATTTCCATGGGCTTCTCCTGTAAGCCCTCAGAACAGGACCATAAAGATTCCAGCAATGTTGACAAGAATATCGTGGATGAAGTCTTATTGGGCACTACACATCGAAACTGTAGACTTTGTATCACCGGCTACCAATGAACTCGCCATTCTCCAAACAGTACACCATCACTACACCCGGCGCCTAACAGGCTGCCTTATGAGCTAGTTTCGATCTCGCTATGTAGTGTGGATTTATTTAATAATAGGGGAGTGCTGGCCCTGAATCTTCCAGTCGACAGAGAACTTAGTTGAAATCGAGGTTGGCCTCCACTAACATTTAAGTACCTCAATTTCCTTATAATTCTACCTGGTTACAGTTCGTCAATCTGTTGTCAATAATGAATATATATATATATATATTCGTTTATTGACAACAGATTGACAAACTGTATGTATGTATCAAGGTGCTAATATATACACATACATACTTAAATACCCACTTCTAGATTTATATCTGTACATATGCCTTTTGCAATAATTTCTGCCCTCAAAAAACTTTCCTTTAAACAAAAAACGAAGATTTAGAGTAAAACAGATACCTTCTGATTGACACAGTGGCTGCCTCTGTACTACAGGCACATGGGCATATAGCCTCTGGTTTCAGACCTTTACTTTTGAAGACATTTAGAAATGAATCACATGATGTAAGTGACCCTGAAAAAAAGTTGCGACAAAAGCTATGGGTTTCATAAGATCAATGACACATCTGCATTTCGTAACTGTATTGCTCATAACCAAACAAAAACTGAGCTCAAAGAAAAAAGTGGCCTCCTGGATGCCTTCGATTCCTGGAGCTGTGTAACACTGTAAGCTGTGCTCACTGCTCAAGCAGAGAACTAATCCAACCATGAAAGAATTATTGAGAAAACTATACACAAAACAAACTTAGATGCTTCATTGTTGCCCCACCTAGCTTTTCTGTAATTATGCATGTATACATGCATGTATGATGTGTGTATCTGCATTAATGCCTACATACAATGACGCCCATGCGTGTACAGTATATCAAGATATTGTCACAGGCATGACAAAAAATTACTATTTCTGACTCAAGAAAATCAATACTTCTTCTACTGTGTTTTACCCTTACACTGCTCCAGGAATTCAAGGCATCCAGGAGGCCAATGGTGTTCTCTTTTTGGCCCCTGTCCTTTAGCTCCTTTGTACATCATCCACTCCAACATCATAACCGTCAGTCTTTCTGTAGTCATTCATCCTGATGCATGTACAGGTAATTTTCAGGAGGTTGTCACAAATAAATGTAAATGTGCACACTTTTCAACAGCGACACTTTTCATTTTTCAATGAACAGATGGTGTGAGATCCCTCACCACCGCTGCTCGTTTGAATGGGTGCCACGCCATTTGAGTTACCCATGTACAGACCCAAGGTTCACATGTCTTACATAAACCATTATCTGTATGCGAACTGGCCTCCTTAAGCACAAAAGCACATGGAACGTGTGCTCTAACCAAAGTAGCTAACTGAGCCAGATATCCCATCCAAATCATCTTCCTTATGCTGCTAATCACTTGGTCACCATCTTTCTTTTAAGTCTGCTCACTTTCTTTACTTTTGATTTCTATTGCCATATTCCTCCAGTTTCAGGTCAAAGCATTCATTATTTCTTTTGCCTGATTGTATCCAAGGTTTTTGGCCAGTTACCAATGCTGAAAAAGCATCAACTCCATCACTTACATTCTCTAATGCCTCAGCATTCTGTACCTATAAATAATGCTGAGTAACAAAAACAAGAACATGCATCCTCTTCTAGATTTTCCTGCCAACACTCCTGGAGTGCAGTGCCGGATTTAGATTTGGTGAGGCCCAAAACTACATAAAGCTTGAAGAACCCTTGTTAAAAAATTACAACAGAAGGTCTCACAAAATTTGAAAACATATAATGCCTTTCAATTAATTAATAGCAAGGCCTTTCAAGTGAAAAATTTAAATTATTTTCAAACGAATGCATTTAATGATTACATATTTATCATTTGGTTGGTTTGTCTCTATCACAGATTTTAATACAGACCTGGAAACAATACTTAAATGTAATTTCTAACATAATATTAACATTCATTAATACATATAAACATTTTTGAGGTCCCTGCAGATTGTGAGGCTTTAAGCTGCAGCTGCTTTTTTTTTAGCTTAATGGTAAATCCGACACTGCTTGAGTGTGAGTTGTCTCCACTTACTCTTACACCACTGCCACAAATACAAGTTTCATATCAGCTGCACACTTCTCTAGACAATTCCCATCAAAATAAATACATAATACACATTGTATTGTATTGTACTTGATCATTTATAAAGCGCTTCTCATAGCATAAGCCTTTCAGAAGCGTTCCCAGTGCGAGGTACTCCGAGAAAAAAGGAAGGTTTTAAGGTTAGAGAAAGAGGAAGAGATGCCACCAGAGAGTATTGTAGAGCATAGAGAAGGAGGAAGTTCATTCCACAGAGAGGGACCTATGGACACAAAGGATCTGGATTGTGGTCCTAACACGGGGAAAAAGAAAAAGGTCAAGCCAGTCAGAGGATCTGAGAGGATGCTTTCACGTGGCAGAGAGGGGGCGGAGAATTTGGTGACAAAGATATTTTGGAGCGAGACCCAGAGTATTAAGAGTACGAGTAAGACTAAGAGTATTGCTTTCTAAACTTTACAAGTGTTTCTAATTCTTATAGAGCTTTCATGAGTTACTTAAAATACACTATATTAAGTGCCTTCATACATAATGGTGAGGCACTACATATCTCCTGCATTACAATACATAACACTCTAATGACACAATACAGATGCCATATATAAATAATCGGAATGATTTGCACTACAAAATTTAATTGAAAAAATGGGTATTCTTACAAGGATTAGATCCATCAGCTACAAGGAGCATTCTCAAGGTACTTAGGTTGATGTCTTTGTGATCTTTCTGTGCCAAGAGGCCCCAATGCATATCTCGTGATTTCACCACTGCAACAGTTGCTGTAAAAAAAAATGCTGAAATTATTAACGCGAGATGGCCACATGCGGCAAGATAGAAAAAGAAAATCTCTCTCCGAGGCTCAAGTAACTTTTTTATAAAACATGTGCTTTGTTTTTAGGCATTTACAGCCTCTGGATCGGGAACTCACCTTATGAGATCATGTTAAAAATGTCTGCTGCACCTGCCTTTATCACTTGTGCCAAATTCGCACCATCCGCCATTCTCTTTCACCTCACACATCCATTACTCTGATCTGTTCCAGATCAGAGTAATGTGGGTCTTGGATCGTCCGGTACCTTCCAGTTAGTCAGTCTTAAATGCCGCTGCTCGTTTGTTTGGTGGCACTCCCAAGTTTGGCCATATCTTCACATTCATGCTGGAGCTGTTCCACTGGCTGCCAATTTGAGAGCACTTCCTATTCAAGACATTCGTTCTTGTGTGGATCTGTCCTACCGGTTGCACCCCAGCCTACCTGAAGGAACTCCGTGTCTTAATTTTCACTGTCCCTGGCCACCATCCCATGCGATTGGTGACACACAGAGACCTGGTTGTTCCAAGAACAGCAACTGTGAAGCTGCACAGCACTGCAGCTTGCTGGCCCTGCCTTGTGCTCCCATCTTAGGGTATCCGGACGATTGGTCATAGGACGATTGGTCATGGGACGATCGGTCATACGGACAATTGGTCATAGGGTCTATTGGTCATAGGACTATTGGTCATAGGGCCTACCGGTCACATGGGTCATAGGTCCTATCAGTGATGGGACTATCGAAGGCTATCGAAGACTAAAACAGAGAAGTCTTTAACAACCATTTTGAAAAACCATTTACTGGATCATTTACTGTGAAACACGTAATACAAAATACTAACAATACGTAAAAGTCTTGAATTATCCTGATAAGTTTCTTGATTGGCACTGATTGTATTTGTCTAAAAACGATCAGTGTCCCCAATTGATGCCTTTTATACTTGAGTAACATACGGGTCAAACGTTTATTATTTCTACCAAACGTTAAGTTCTTTGAACTGAGTACTGTTGTTACCTGGAAGTAATTATCCTAATAAGTTTCTTGATTGGCACTGATTGTATTTGTCTAAAAACAATGAATGTCCATAATTGCTGCTTATTTTGCGTTCGGTGTGTTAAGCTTAAAACTAAGAATGTCCATAACTAACGACTACAACCAAGTATGTCGGTTTATTAGCGGCATATGACCAATAGTCCTAAGACCAATAGGCCCTATGACCAATCATCCATATGACCAATCGTCCATATGACCAATCGTCCTATGACCAATCGTCCTATGACCAATCGTCCTATGACCAATCATCCTAGAACCCATCTTAGACCCTGCTGGTCTAAGATGGGAGCTTCCTCTGTGTCTCCCTTTCTTTTCTGCAAACGCTTGAAGACCGCACTATTTCCCACTAGTTTTGGGACATCGTGCAGTTAGGGCCTGTGACGAGTTTGCCTTGAAGTTGCAATTTACAAGTTTCCAATTACAGTTACAAAAGAAATGAGCTCAGGCAAGTATATGAATTTGGCTGATGAAAACAGCTTTGAAACTGTCTGGCAGCATCACCTACATTTTGAGGCAATCATAAGTTAAAAAGGACTGCTGCTAGTCTCTGACATACTTGCTCTAACTTACTGCGTAACAACGAACAGCAGCAATACAAAATTTCTACTAGGACTGGCTATGATACGTGTGCTGCAATTGGTTCATTATCAATAGGGCGAGAGAAAAAGGACAAAATCAAAAAGAGCACAATCAAAAAAGTGACATTAAAAAGGGTGAATGTTTACTTATTGGTTTGACTTGTAGTGCAAAGCAATGCACAAGACAGTTAGGTGAGCTCAGCACCACAATCCAAGAAAACAGGGCTGAACAAGGACTGCATTGAATGGATTCAGCTTCTACAAAAAAGCAATCCTTCTTCCTGGACAAGGCAGAAGGAGTGGTGCTGTAAGAGTCTGATTGCCTGTCACTCAAAGGACAGCCAGCGGCTCTGGAATGGCGCGTCAATGTTTCTGAGCCATTTATTTACTGCGGAGGTTTATCTGCGCTACATCACTAAGGTCTTGGATGTCTGTCAAGAGACAGAGGGCTCAGCGACATCCACATACTCAACCACATAATGTCTCCAGATCAGATCGAAATGTTGACTGGCAAAGAACTAAAACCATTTCTACAATCTTTCTTGCTGAAAACATGGGTGCTTGACAAACATTCCTTTTGTATGAATTCGTTGATGAGCTGCTCTCTTTTTTATACTTCTTTGAAATTGTTGGCCAAAGGAAGTCAACTAGCAGATCACAGCGTGCAATTGCTCTATTATCTTTGACGAGGCTGGGTCTGGATGCCATCCACAAACCAATCTCGACACTTCATTCCTATAGAAGCACATCTAGAAAGTAGTTATTCAGCAGATAGAGAGATAGAAGCAAGTCACCAAGCAGCCACTGATGCCAAACTTCCATTCCGGTTTTAAAAAGGGGCATTCCACTGAGACAATCAGCATAATATGCCGATATTAAGTCTTTATCATGGCCGAGACTCACCTCGGCATAAGTACACCACTGATTCTGGTCATGTCAAGCTGCTGAAGTGCAGCGTTTGACACAGTCACTCATGAAATTTTAATAAAATGTCTTGTAACTTCAGTTGAAATTAGTTGGCAACCTCTGGAATGGTTGGGTTTCTTCCTAGATGGGTGGACAATTATACAAACAATCGGTTCAGACTGCATAGCTTGGACACCAGCGTCATTCAGTGTCTTGCAAGGCTCAGTACTCTGGTCACTTCTTTACATCCTTTATACGGTTGATTTTATTCAACTCACAAGTGTGGATTCATCAACGTGCTGACAATGCACAACTGTACTCCATTGTCTCCATCTTCTACACAGGCCATTATGGCAGAAGTACAGAAATGGATGTCGTGTAAGCAGTTGCACCTGAATTTAAAAAAGATGTAGTATATTTGGCTGGCCACATGCCAGATGCCATCAAACATAGACAAATGTAGGATAAAGTTGCAAATCCATGATTGGATTTAACAGTTCGTCATACGCTAGATTGAAGTACTTCTGGATGGAGACTTATCAATGGCTGATCACAAGAACTTCATTTGCAGGTCTTGATTCTACCAGTAGCACCAGATATGGGTAAAACAGAACAATTCAGTGCTGCAGTGACCTAACTCTTTATCTTAATGTGCCTGGATTATTGCAATTTCAACCTTGTGGGTCTCCAAAGGTTTCGTTTGTGCTAGCTCATCTTACACTCTCCCAAATAAATCAGCTGCAAACTGTCTCAAATTCTGTGACTGACCTAACTCATAGTTTGGCATAAGTCTAACTTTATGCCGGTGGAGCTGGTTGCCCTTGCAAAGAAAAACGGATTCAATTTCTAAAACCTCATTTATAACTTTCAGGGTGACTGTGGAGCCATTCACCAAGTACCTGGCTGCAGACCTCTTTACCCCTAGCATAAGATGACCTGGCTGTTCCGACAGTCCAAATCTCAACAAAGCAACATCAGCTCATCATTCCGGAACCTAGTAGCCCAAAACACAAGGTCCTGGTATTTCTTTGCCTCTACTTTGTATTTAAAACTATTCTGTTCAATCGTGGTTCTGCTTATCAAGACTGGGAGCACCTCTAAAGAGATCACAATATAAAAAATTGCACTGATGCTAATTATGAAAAATCACTTGTTCTGTAAGGGATGTGTGGTCAGATTAGCTTGCTTTGTCAGAAAACATAGTTTTGATGGTTAGTCGGGAAAGAGAGATGTTGTTTAAGATCAAAGCACAAAAGTTAAACAAAAGATCGTGTTCGCATAAATGTTAAAATTAGTGGTAATTATAAGTTATCAGGAAGAATTGCAAGAGAATGAAAATTCTGGAAATACAAAGTTACAGAGATGCAATTTGATGAGCCAGTGACTGTCAGAGTTCTCAGTGAATGGAATGCACGATAGCTAGAAGCAAAACTTGTTTATGAAGGTAATCCTACTACTATATCCTCTCTGTTGAGGTTCTTCAAAAAGAAACAGTGCAGAAGGGTAGCAGAATGAGCATAAGGTAAACTAGACTGCAAGTGAGTTTCAAAAGCTCTAATCTACTGACTTATTCTAGAGTGCCATTCTTATAAAGCCTAAGACATCAGTCAATGATGTGAAATTGCAATAAAAGATCATAACCCATTGGAGAAGCCAAGTAAAATCTGACAGACCAGAGAAACAAGAAGCAGGCTACAGTGGACATCTAAGTTGAAAGAGCTGATAAAATTTACACCTGAATGACATCAAAGAATTGACAGAATGAAATGAATTGAACCGTGAATTCCAAAGTTTCGGACCAGCGACCAAGAAAGATCAAGACTCCAACATTGTCAGTGCATAGGGCTCATCAAGTGTCACAGCGTTCAGTGATTGAGCGCAGTAGCCGTTTGTACGAGGGTGAGTAAACTGAGTATGGAACAGAAATAGGTCGGTTGGTTAATATGTAGCACTTTGTGAACTACAAGACAGATTTTGAAATTGATTCAATTGGCAGCCAGTGCAATATGGGCATAATATGCTGATATTTAGGGGTCTTTGTCATGACTCTGGCAAACGAGTTCCAAGCCTATAACATAGGTAAAACAGGCCACCTTGAAGTCTATGCAGAGTTCTAGGTCCTTGCTAATTTTGAAATTTTTCAAAGAAAAAGCTAAAGGAAAACCAAGGAGATAAATATATGTGACCTCGGCTGAGAGAAGGGACCACTTGTCGCTTTCTAGATCAGCTGGAAAATGGTCTTTTTCGTAATACCATGATTATTGATTTTTGCGTCTAATTACTGCATCTGAAGCTATGAATGCATCATGTGGAGTAATACAGGTCGATGTATAGCGACCTAAATTACTCCACATGATGCATTAAGGCCAAAAATCTGGTATTAGCGCATCGGGTAGAGACAGTTTCAATATTTATAGGTGATTTGCCGCCAAATGATATTTGATATTTTCTTTAAAAGTGCATAAATTTTGGGCCTAACGTTCTAAAATTTTTACCTTGATTTTCTGATGGTAAAAGATTATGGAAACTGTTAATAAGTCCATTCCGACAAGTGGTCCCTTGTCTCGGCCGAGGTCACTTATAATAAAAAATTATATGTGAACAGGTGTAAAAGGGTGAAATGGGATAGCAATAATATGGGAGCTGTACCGATATCGCTTTGTGCCGATTATGCCGATACCGCGTACAGCCGATTATTAAATTGCCGATACCGATTATGAGACCAAATATTTCATTATTTATTTAGTCAAAATGTTCGGTTCGAAAACATAAACCATGTAATCTATCGTTTTAGCGTCCCTTATTATCTACGCATTGTAAAACCTAACGTTTTCGCGTTCCAAATTTTAAATAATAATGTGCCATTTTCCGATTAGTGTACTAGTATACTTAGAATTTGTTAAGGAAAAGAAGAAAAGCTCCTGAAAAACTGACTTAGAATATGTAATATTTCTCATAACAAATTGGTGTTCGAAACCATAATTGGACTACAACCCTTTCCGGAAGTTGCAGATGCTGTGCGTAAAGTGTGCAATAATATTCATATTAAAATTCAAAATCTCATGCCGTTTAATTTTAATATAATTATGAAAAGTTTTCTAAAACACAACACCTAAATAATGCAACTATTTAAAAGTCAATCACTTATCCGTTTCACTGTGCGTCTCGGTGAAATGTATAGGGCTCTTTTTTGGTTCTCAATGATGTTAACTTGACGTGCAGCTATTAACTCTTTCACTCCCATGACCGCCGGATATATCCGGCGACCAAAAATAATTATAATCCCTTGCACACCGGATTAATCCGACGGCATAACATAAAGTAAGTAAGTAAGTAAGTAAGTATATTCTTTAATAAAACCAATTGCATATCCGCACTCTGGTGTACATACATGTACATCTTAACAACAATCAACAGTTAATGTCAATACGAGTACAACATTCTAACAATAAACGTCTTTCGCTGTAAATTAATTATCTGCAAGAGGTACACAATGGTCGTGCGATCACGGTCGCAGGGTATATTGTTGGGGCTTTTGGTGGAAGTAAACTATGCAGTACGTGGCCCTGGTTCATCAGGACCGCAGAGAAAAGACGGGTGTCAGCTTCAAGACAAAGTCGCTCAAATTTTGGGTAGTCTTCAGGAAGATACCGGAGGCGGATTAGCTTGCTTATTACTGATTGAAGTCGGCATCTATCCTGTTGTCCCGCAAACCCCCACCAGGCCGGGGCAGCATAGAGTAAACGAGCCACTGTTGTTGCACGTACTACATCATAAAGCTGCAGACCCTTGAGGCCATGTGCAACAAGAATGTGCAGGGCATACATTGATTGTCTTGCCTTACAGCATATTCGGGTGATATGAGGCTCAAAGCTGAGAACTTCTGTAAATGTAACCCCTAGGTTATTCATGGACTCTGTTATAATGTTGGTCTTTCGATTTTTCAATAGCAAGTACTGGGAATATTATATGTGAGATACTAGCGCGAGTTTACATCTATAATCTCCGCAAGGTGGCGCACTAGTAGTGAACAAATCCAGCTGATGATAACCTACTATGACGTATGAAAATATGTGTATTCTGAAACTGTGTGTTTATTTCTTGTCTGTGTAAAACTGAATGCGTTTAGAAATAATAATTTTATTAGAAAATTACAAAAACATCGGACATCATGTGACATAAGAGAAAAATGTACACTTTGTACACTTTGAAAGAAGTGGTTGATCACTTTGCCAATTTAGAAAGCGACGATGGCGATGACAGTGGAGAGGATGTGCAAAGTAATGACTCAGATGAAGAGTTTGAAATGACTTTTACTGGCAATGATGAGCGTATTATTGCTGATGGAGAAAACAACGATGAAGAAGAATTAGCAGAGGACAAAGGTGTTCGAAGAGATGTAAAAACCATTTGTCCAACATGTCCAAGCAAACCTGGTCTTTGTTCAGTTCCATGTTTCAAACTGTGGCATACTCAATTGCAATATTGGGAGTAATTTTTTGGACATTCCAGAAGGTTACTTTTGTGACATTTGAAAAGGGTTTCCATTGTAACTTTGAACTGTCTGACAAATAGTAAACTTGATGACAATGATAAAAACTTATTTTTTAATCACAAATTTTATGGAATTGTTCATAATAATACAAAATTCTTTGCACATTTCTCCAAAACAATAGCTTTGAAGTGCTCATTTAATTTTGTTTACTTTACTTAGCAATTACTCTTGATTTTTTAATCATAACTATGAAAGAAAGAAAAATTGTTTTTCGTTCAATTTCATCCAGGATTTCAATTTTTTAATGGGTAGGACTGAAAGGGTTAATAGCCGCTTGACTTCCGGTTTTCGTCGAATGGTCGCTTAAGATTGCGTAAAAGGTCATTTCGGATTTATTTTTTGTTCTTAATTTAATATCTTTTGGTTGGTTGAAGGTTATTTACCACAAATATATTCTAGAGTATCACAAATATATTCTAGAGTATCTAGAGTGGACGTTAAATTAAGTTGGGAAGTTATTAACGATATGTTTAATGCGTAAATAATAAGGGACGTAAAACGATAGATGAAAATTGACGAAAAACTTTGAATATGCAATACTTCAAGTAAAATTATTAAACTATATCACATTTTTGACATTGGCACCGATTAACCGATTATTTCTACCGATACCCGATTATGCCGATTGTTCTAATAATCGGCCCGATTACGCGTATGGCTGCTTAATCGGTACAGCTCTAGAGTCAAATAAACAGTTTATTAACAGCATCTGTAACAAAACATTCAATGATTTTAAAAATGCAGATGCGTTTACTTCAAATTTAATTGACAACATCTATATATCATAAGATGCCAACACTTCTGGCATATGTGATGCGATCTGACAAAATCAGGCTTTGTTGCCGAATCAATGTTCACAAATAAAATTAATAAATATTTCGATACTGATGTTAGCTGTAACATGGCAAATAAGTAGATTATGCAGTGCATTACACGAAAATGCAAAAGAGTAAAATCGATTTATGACCTCCATTTTACTCAAATCGATCATTATCTCAATGATGCGTTCATGCAACATAAGCCTGATTTTGTCAGATCGCCTCACATATCGCAATTGCATAACATTTTAGAGAGTTTGGGAGGTCACCTGCAGTGACTTTTCTAGTTATCTGAGAACTGTTTGCTTACTGATTAATTTTTTCTTCTTAATGACTAACATTATTTGGGCAGCACTTTTGTTAGGTACTATAAAGTGTCTAGATATATAAATAAATAGGCCTGAAGTCTGGAAGAGGCCTGAAGTGTTGGCTATATTGTATTGTATTGTATTGTATCTAAAGATTTATACAGCGCATCTCTCAGAATAACTATACAGAAGCGCTCTCAGCACGAAAACCCTGGGGGAAAAGAAACGTCTTCAAATAACGAGAGACCAAAGAGGAAAAACTAGTCATTAGGCCCTTAATGAGGGGGGAAGGTCATTCCAAGTAGAGGGACCAACCACAGCAAATGCTCGGCGTTGAGCCAATGCTGTCCTAGTCCTAGGAACAAAAAGATCTAGCCAATCAGCAGAGCACAAGGAACGAGATGAGGTCGCAGATAACAGCTTTCGCATATAGTCAGAAAGATACTTTGGGGCACTGCTCAGCTGCGCCTTTGAGACTAGAAAGAGGATCTTATAATGGATGCGCGCAGTGATAGGAAGCCAGTGCAAGACATCAAGCATATATGTAGAGATATAAAAGCGAGGGAGTCAGGCTATGAGCCTAGCTGAAGCATTTAAGACCGATTGAAGGGGAGAAAGACACTGTTTCGGGAGGCCCATAAGAAGTGAGTTGCAGTAGTCAAGTCGGGAACAGATAAACGCATGTACTAAGGTGGTAAAGACAGAGGGAGAGACCGATCGTCTGATGGCTCTGACACGCCTCAGTTGAAAGAAGTAGGAGCAAGTCAGGTTAGATATGTGCTCCGTGAATGTGAGGGAGGAGTCAAGCGTGACACCCAGGTTACGGACGGTTCCGCGACAACTCGTCGAACGACATTTCGTATAACGACACTTCGTCTCACGACAATTCGTATAACGACATTTCGTCTACTAGTATATCTGTATCCATTACGGCTAATCAACAGAGGCCGCTTTCTTATAGTTTCGCTAAAACGTGCTATATATTCTCTGGAAT
Organism: Aporrectodea caliginosa; assembly: GCA_020284085.1. Taxonomy (NCBI): domain Eukaryota; kingdom Metazoa; phylum Annelida; class Clitellata; order Crassiclitellata; family Lumbricidae; genus Aporrectodea; species Aporrectodea caliginosa. The sequence goes on from JACEVL010001014.1 coordinate 1,640,242, forward strand.
CCAGCTTCTAATTACTGACAAGATTATTTTCATCAATCCAGCTTCTGTTGAATGGAAACCTATTTTCCTTCATGCATCCAGGTTGATTTCCAGCTTATTTTTACGTGCAAAATTATTTCGATCAATTCAGCTTCTATTTCAACACAGGAATGCTTTCATCAATCCCACTTCCATTTCGGGAAACTGTTTTTTTCATCAATCCAGCTTCCATTTTAAAGTGACAATATCAAATAACTTAGTAGACGAAATGTCGTTCGACGAATTGTCGCTCGACGAAGTGTCGTAGACGAAATGTCGTTCGACGAGTTGTCGTGACACCGTTACGGACACTAGAAGAGTATGTGTAGGCAGGGAATTTCTCAGTCAGCAATTGAAAGTCAAGTTTGGAAAGCTGTTGTCTAGTCCCAAACCAGATCAACTGAGTCTTTGTAGCATTTAGACAGAGTCGGTTAGTCGACATCCAGTAGTGAAGATCAGAAGCAAGACAATCAATAGAACGGACTAGTGATAGTTGATAACATTAATATATAACATTAATGTTCAACAAACATACAACCAAACAAAGAACAAAGGCATAGAGACACATCTGAGTGATTATGTCGGTATGGAAAAATTGGACAAAGTTGCAAAAAAGATAAAAATAGAGACATGTAGAGATTGGTGTAACCTTTAAAGCGTGTCACCATCTTCATCCAAGAGGCTGGATCCACTTTCATAATTGAATAAGGAACGAAGATAACGTGCATGCCATTGAACACACTCTGTAAAATATATAAAAAAATGCATAGACACGCACTCACATACAGGCCCCTTCAGAGGCTGACAAGCTTCAGAAGCCTATTAGCCATGATCAAGCCATGGCCTTAGTTATACTGGAATATTAGAAATTGAAATCAATGCAAAATGCGTGTAGATCCTCTACAACATAAAAATCTTAGAAGTAAATCAAGGCTCAGAAACAGCGTCTCACCTCTTCTCTCTCTCTCTGTATCTCTCTCCTTCCCCACCTTCTTCCCTATTCACCTTCCCTCCCTCCCACCCAAAAGTCCCCTCCTCTCTGTCTCAATCTATTATAAGGACTGGAGACTGATGGTGACACATAATAGCAGCTGTTGCAATAGCTGAATTAAGACTTTTGAACTGGGAAGTTTAATCAAGTCAGATTTGGATGCCCACATAAGTACAGAATCTATTCACAACTAGGCTATTAGTCAAGGATGCCAAAGCAAGCAGACCTATATATTGGATTAGATCTGTATAACAGACACAAAAGCCCTGACACCTTCCAAGCCAACTCAGCCAAGTCAGCCATGGTAGCATAAATGGGTTGACAATGGCACATACTTGCATTTCCAGCCTGATAGCCACTGGGCAATGTGGGCATGTATATCTACAGAGGTCCAACCATGGCTAATGCAGTAATACTATATCCAGGTTAAAGCATATGGAACTGAAGCAGACTGATGTACAGAAAGAGAATCTTGTCCTTTGATTCTTCTGCTACTCTTAGGCCCCCAGAAATTTGCGCCAAAAAATTAAAAAATTGCGCACCAAAAACGCTAATTTTGCGCACATTTTGAGCATATTAAAAAGTGATAAATACGTTATTTTTTGCATGAATCAGTGTTAGGGGTCTGCGGGTATACCCGTACCCGCGGGTTTACCCGTACCCGACCCGTACCAGCGGGTCGGGTACGGGTCGGTAGACATTTTACGGGTCGGGTCGGGTGCGGGTAGGAGCATTACGGGTACGGGTATACCCGGTTTTACCCGTACCGAACTGAAGTTTTGGTGTTACATGTAATTGTGAGTCTCGCACCTTCAAAGACTTATCATAATGGCGGTATCCAGTCTAAGAGTTCAACAGCCGTGTTTTCTTTAAAACAGGCTGATGCCGTTACAGTAGTTTAGGCTAGGAATAGTTGAAACACCAAGTATAGCACCCGTTTCCCTCTGAGAAATAAACTATTAAAATAGCGGTATTTTGTTCCAATTGTTATGGCTGGCTGAATAAAAGTTTCTTTTATTATTATTTTTTAATCGCCATAGTTAAGTGTAATCCTTCAGGCTCTAAGAAACTATCGGAAATGTTTTGTCGTTCTGGAGTTAAAGGTCATCTTCACCGGTCAAATGTGTAAACCTGCAACGAAACGCTGAATCGTTGTGTGCAAATTGAAAGACGCTGAAAGAGTGGTGCTGTCTCCTGAGGGTCCCCCGAAACAAGTTATTATTATAATAATATTATTATTATTATTATTATTATTGCTGTTATCATAAATGTGATCGTCAGACTATTATTATTACTACCACATGCTTTGTAAGACCATTGGACTGGTAGGGAATGGAATTATGGGTGGGAAGTCCTATTAATTACGTGGCGGGTACAGTACGGGTACGGATATACCCGCGGGTACGGGTCGGGTTGGGTAGTAATTTCGAGTACGGGTCGGGTACGGGTAGCAGTTCTGTGTTACGGGTACGGGTCGGGTAGCAAAAATGCTCTACCCGCAGACCTCTAATCAGTGTACCAAAGTAAACTTATTTAACAGTATTGGCGTTATTTAGTGTATAGTTTGGGTTTCTGTTCTGGTAATTTGTGTGAAAATTGCGCACATTGCTAATTTTTGCACCGTTGCGCGAGAGTTAGATTTTTGCGCATAAATTGCAAGGCGCAGAATCGCGAATTTCTGGAGGGCCTATACTCTGTGCACTCCTTTGTCCTTTCATATCTGAATCATGGCAATGCCATCTTTGTTGGCTTTCTTCTCCTCAGATTCAGCAATGGCAGCAAGTTCTCAAAGCTGCAGCCTGTCTACTGGCCAATTTCTTCTGAGAGGCTCTCAAAAGGTACAATACAAATTTTCCATTAAAATTACAATCAGAATAAACCCAAGTACTTGAAATCAGCAATTTGGCAAGAAATATACAAACAGTGTTAGTTACTGTCAAACTTTTATTCAATCTACACTTTCGACAGTTTTATTATATATTGCTGATTTCTAATTGACCAATGAAGAAGTAGAAGAAGAAGAGGAGAAGAAGGAGAAGACGGAGAAGAAGGAGAAGGAGAAGAAGAGGAAGAGGAGGATGAGGAGGATGACGACGAAGAAGAAGACGAAGAAGAATAAGAAAAAGAAGAAGAGGACAACGGCGACGAAGAAGAAGAAGAAGATTCTTTATTGAAACCAATTGCATACCACACTTTGGTGCACTAAATCTCAAACATACAAAAAAACAAAATACAAAGCACCATGAAATTAAAATATCACTGACCGTAAGTACACCGTGCCAAAGGCCTACATCTCTTTTGAAGTCAAGAACACAGACCATCACTTCACCTAAAACGAAAGTGTCATTACATTTAAGTGACAGAAAACTTGTTTCATCTGCCAAATTTGCATACTTTTATTGCGGAAACTTCAGCATCAATAAAAACTTTGTGATTATCCTTAATAAATTATCACATCGGAATAAGTTATGCTTGTCCCCCACTGTGTAACTCCATAGTCCACCCATGAACTTGCAAGTAAACTCTTGACTTTTTTGCAGACTGGTATAACCTTTCAATTGGTCGGTTCCCCTGCTATGGACAAATTATTTCATCCTAATTTTGCATCTTCTGTCACGGACTACTTTCAGTCAACAATTCTTGCAGAGGTTCAAAACTTAGGTTATATTTGTACTGTGAACTGATCTTTGTCTAGATTTAAATACAATGCAAGACTTTCCTACAAACATGCCTAGCATTTTCGACTATATTCATTACTTGATGTGATGCAATGTTCTACTCTGCCATAGTGTATGTGGCAAAAACAGCTCAGCTAATTAACATTAGGGCTACAAAGACCATTGTAGAATGAGGATGTAATAATGTGTTCAGCTTTTATAGGTGAATAATTTTTGTTCCAGATCATGTTATATTGTAATGCATGAAATAATAAGTTACATGTGTAGATACTAACGAATTGTACTCAACAGATGTTGAATAACAATAGGACAATGGCTAAATATGCGCAGTTGACATACCTTCTGTATAGTTACATGCCACTGTCAGTGCACGGCAATGACTAAGCATGCTTGAACGACTGTGTGTCACACCCATTACGCTTCCATCTTTAACTGTCGTATTCTAAAAAAAATGCAACTTCTATTATCAATCAATCAATCAATCAATCAGCCGTTTATTGAATCAACAACAGCACAATTAATTAACAATCAGTAATTTAAAAAAATGTTAATCTGCTGATGCCGTCAACAGGACAGCCCTAAAGGATAAAGTAATCCGCTATTGCAGGGCTGCCCCTTTTCCATATTACATTTACTGATTATAATTAAAATTTATATATACTTCAGTTTCAGATTCATGGGTTTTGTCTATATAACAATGGCTCGAAATAAATAAATGCTTACGATAAAGATTGAAAAAGATTGCTTTTATGAAAAACAAAGTTCTCAAGGAAAGTAACAAGTTAAAATGAGCTTGAAGTATTGTGGCCAGACATGTTACCAGGGATAATCATTAACAACATGTTAATTCAGCCGTTCAATCTCTTCATTAGCTTCCAGTGTGCGAATAACACTCTATACATAATTACACATTGAACAGTGCCTGCCATATTATATCGCAGCTTTCATCACGTCATTGGTGAGCCTTTCATCTTACACACAATTGCACTTGGTAGGAAAACACTGCTATGAATTGCACGTCCTTACTGTATATTTCTGGACTGTAAGTCGCTCCTTTCCTTAAGCAAAAGTTTTGTAAAATCAATACATACTGTATTTTCCAGACTATATGTCACTCTTTTGTATAAGACACAGGGACGAAAAAATGGCAATTTTTTGTAAAATCAATACACATGTCGCAACGGCAGGCAGAGACAGTGCATTTATACACAGATAGTCAGACGCGTATAAGCACGTGCACTATTGGCGGCCATAAATATATAGCCATTATTACAAAATACTTGCTCAAAATAACCTTTTTGCTACAATAAAATTTCATACTCTTTTGAAATAAATTTTTTCAACATTTGGTGTATGTTGTGGTTTTATAGTAGTTTTAATTATTTTTATATTATATATTAGCATGGAGACAGGCGGCAGTAGCTGTAAATATATGGCTATTACGTGCACAATAGTATGTACGAAAATCGTAGATGTTTCTGATACGCTAAATACGGCGGTCGGATTTGGGATATAACCAAGGAGAGCCAACGTGAGAAAATCCCCTACTTTCGGGTCTATTTACCCCACCAAACGTCCCAATTTAAAAAAAAATGGCCATGGAAAACTTTTAGCCCTTTTATTGCTCTAATTAACGGTGCCGTTATTTACATCTAAAGACCACTAGTTTCCAAACGACATGTACTTTACTGGACGCACCCACAATGTCGCAATTCTGCACCTCTGGCACGGAGAGCAATGCTATAAATGTCGCAATTCGGCACCTCTGGCACGCAAAGGGTTAACAAATACTTGCTAAAAATATCCTTCTCATTAAAATTACACTTTATGAACTTTTGAAATAAAAAATTTTTCAACATATGGTGTATGCTGTGGTTTTGTTATAGTTTTAGTTATTTTGAAATTAAACATTAAAACCTTTGCCATGTGTTATGAATTTAAAATGATAAGCACTCGGTTCTATATGTGATGTAGCTGAAAGGATCCAAGCAGTGCCGGTGCTAGGGTACTTGAGAGCCCCCCACAAAGCCTTTCTTCAGGCCCCAATAACTAAGAAAAATACACTGCAAACGAGAACAAATGAGAACGGACGAATGTCAAGTCTCTTTCACCAAGCTCTTTCAGCTCAGTCAACAAAGTATGTATCAATACATGGCATCAATACTCAAGCTCATGTCTCTGGAAAGGTTTTTCGTATCGCCTTCTTTTCTGCGAATAATAATAATAATAATTCCAATAGCTCGTCAGCTTCCGGGCAGTTTCACTTTCAATTGAAATCAATGTCTGCTGCTGAGCATGGTGGAACGATTAGCTTCAATGTGCTGAAACTGCACTCAGCACTAGCCACTATTACTGGGGTGGTCAGAAGAGTCTTCAGTGCCATGTTTTTGCAGCTGATCTGTGTCGTGCATTTTGATGAGTGCATCGGAACGACAGAGAAACCCAAACATGCTTTTCAAATTCTTGATCTGCTGGAACCATGACTGAACTGACAACAGCGCGTGATTCAAAAGTTTATAGAAAACAATCTGCTTTAAATCGTTGTTCGGGTGTAAATTTATCCATTTCCTCTGCAAATTCATAGTCAAAATGGGCTTTTCTAAGCCACGTTCTTGTCACAGAATTTCCTGTGCAATTGTAATAGCAGATTCAAATCCGGTTTCATGATATCCCTGTAAAGTCTGTAGGAAGTCCGCATTCGCTTGTAGTTCACGTTCCAGCAAACTCTGGTGACCACGCCACAACAAAGATGATAAACGATCAGAAAGCAATATTATTTGCTAATGAACTTGCGTCAGAAGCTGTTGCTCCATTATTTTCTTCAAGTGTGTATGCTTTAAGTTGGTCAAGAGTGTCCAAGTAATAGCAAAGGGGCTTCACAGAGCTAATTCTAGATTCCCATCTGGTATCTGATGGAGCCATCATGAGACTGACGTGCATTGTTATATTGTGTATAGACTGTTGACTGCCAAAGAAAAGAAAGACAGTGCAGTGGGAGATGACTGCTAGAACCAGATTCAAGGTGTGCCAAGCAAAGGGAACGAACGGTGCCCCGATGTCATATTTGTCTATTTGCTTAAATATATAATCCAGTGCGTGGGTTTCAAAAACAAACAGTCGCAAATAGGCATAATGACCAGCTAAATTTGAAGACCCTTACAAACTTAAGGACCTCCAATCAGGGGAATCGGGGCCCTAGCGCCAGCACTCGATCCAGTGTTGAACTGTCTTGAACTGTCTTGGACTTTGTGTCTCGATCTCACTCTCGGTCCCCACAGTCTCAGTCTCGGTCTCGGTTCCCATTGTCTCGGTCTCGGTCCTGAAGTTTTAAGTCTTGCCTACAAGTCTGCTCTTTGATGCGAGTGTGGCTTTTGATACTGTTGAACATAGCATTCTTTTAGAGCACCTTGAAAGTCACTTGGCATGGCGGGCTGTCCTCGGCAGTGGTTGTGTTCATTTTCTCTACCTGAACCCAGTTGGTGGTGTTTGGTTCTACCCGCTCAAATTGGTCACCGGTCTCACTTGAGCTCCATCCTAGGTCCTCTGCTTTATATTCTTTACACTGCAGACCTAAGCCACGTTCTTTCCTTCTTGGAAGTTGCTGTTTACCAGTATGCTGACGATAGATACTCAGGCATATATTCATGGAAAAGCTTCAGAGGCAGTCTCCTTTGCTAAGAAATTTAAATCGTAAACTCCAAATTTCCAAAGCTCTACTCTAAAGCTAAGCACAGCACACAAGCTTATTCACAAGCGCTAAGAAATTGGTTGAGACACCTGAGGCTCTTTCTGCATAGATTTAGTCTATTTCACCCCTTAAGGGTAAAAACAATGTATCTCATCAACCACTGAAGACAATTAAGTGTAAACATAAAATTTCTTTTTAAATGAATTTTGAACAAACCTCGTGTTATGTAATGGTTAAACTTTTCCACATTGTTGATGCCACTCAAAAAACTTACTTCAATGTAGGCAGCAGCATTATCAGAAGGTCTTGGAGGAGGTAGCCAATCTTTAGGCGGCTTACTAAGATGTTCAGTCACGAACCACTGGAGTTGAGGCCATCCTAGTAAAATTTAACAAGACCTTGTATCGCCTTCAATAAGAACTCAAGGTGATGAGTAATTATTGAACACTAATGTAGGCATGTACTGTATGTATGTAAGTATGCATGTATGTATCTGGATATTTATGCAGTACCTTTCAATAACCTCTCAAAGGAGTGAAGGCAAAACTATTCAACAGATCTGAAGAGGTGTGATTACAAATTAGCTGAAAATACTTCTTCAGCTGTCTCTACATGCAGTGGTTCATTAGCCAGCCCAAAACAATATGTACAGTCAAAATGCAAATATATTGCCTTATAAGCATTCAATTCAGCAAGTCATTACAGCAATAGAAACATACCTCCACACCAACATTAAAATAAGTGCCTCATTATATAAGCTTCAAAAGCTTTATATACTCATTGCCAAATGCAGTTAGATAAAAAAAAAAGCACAAAAGCTATCAAGCCCCAATTAAACACTGCAGACTAATAAAAGCTCAAAAGCAGCAGCACAATCTAAAATTATTCAGAGGCACAACAGGGACAAATGGATTCAAAATAAAAAGCACTGGTTATCATACAAACCTTTGAAAGTGATGACTTCACCTGTAGGTGCCTTAGGAAGTCCCTTGTAGCAAGCTTCTGATGTCATCGCAACTGTGACACCAAGGCTCCCTAACAGAAACCCTACACCTTGGCCACCAGCATCCTGAAAAAGAAGCCAAACACTCAAGTCCATATTTAATGATAGTCATTCCAAAATGCTCTAGCTTCATAATACAATTTACCAGATTGTCAGTCCCTGCTATACAGGCATATGGGGAGTGAAAAGATGGATGGTTTTGCTGCTCAACTGCCAAATACCCAGATATCACACCATCTGACATTCATAAATCTCTCATACTAAATATTCTCAGTGTTGAATGACTAGCACTCACTTTAGCAATGACCATGACATGCTTTGTGATACAAGAGAAAGTTTATTAGAAATGCCCTCTACTATGACACTCTGCTCTTTCTCGGATGGACACATTACACGATTACATATTAACATTCGTAGTGGATCCGTTCACGCCCCGGACGTGAACGGAATCCAAGCAACTACATTCACGCCCACTATGCTATTGGATAAAGCATGTCACGTGAACTTGTAAACTAACGTCAGGATTTCTAATGGTGGACATTTAGGGTTAGATTTGGCGTCGTGAGGGTCGGTTAGGGTCAGGTAAGCCGCCGTGAGGGTTGGTTAGGGTCAGGGTTCGGGTTTGTGTCGTCATTAGAAAACAGTCAACAATCTGCCACCGCTTTCGGGAGTGTTTATCGATCGGCTCCTTTCACGTCCACAAAATCATGCATTGACCAATTGCGTAGAAGGCGTGATTCTAGTCCTGTGTATAGACTCACGCCGGGCATGACTGTATCCACGACCATTAACATTTGCTCAATAAGGTTAAGTTCATTACCTAATTCATTATCTAACTGAAAATGCTGGGGATAATCTAAAAGGGCTCGAAATGGGACAGCAAGCATCTCAAAAAGCCTCTTTTGCTCAATTGCCCGCCACGCCACCTTCTTGTGGTACCTCTGTTGAGAACAAAGTGCGTGGTGGACGACCGAGCCCTCGCTGGGATACACGAGTACAGAGTGGAGAAGATCCCAAAGGACGGATGATGGAACTCGTCAAAGCAACAGAGATTGTGTCTTGAGAAAAACTTTGAGACAAAGAAGTTGGGAGACCACCTCTCTATATATCCCATAGATAAAAAAGATGAAGCCAATTAAGAACAAAGCCAACGACGCTAACGACTCAACCTGGATACTGGGGAGAGTCACGTCCAGCAGAGGGGAGGGGAGCGGGGGTCTCCTCAGTCGTCAACCAGTGAAAGCCCTGCAACAACAGCAAGAAAAAACCCAGAAAAACAAGATCCAAGTAGGGACATGGAAAGTTGAAAGATATGGAAGCAGGATGATTAAGGTCAAAATAAAGCCAGAACCAGTGGATATAGTGATAATACCTAGATATACATGCCAACAACACACAAAGATGAAGAAGTAGATAATATAATATATATTATGGATAATCAATAATAATAATTATGAGAAAAAGAAACAAACTGTTTAAACAGGGGCGCTCAGAGGCTGCTTCTGCCCTCTCGGAAAGGATAAATAACCTCAATACGTGTAGAAACACTTTAAAGTTCGACAAAATCAAGTGGGAATCTCGTGAGTTATGGAGTTGTGTGAACGAACTGCGAGGAGATAACCGGGAAGAAATTTCTTCACATAGTAGCATTACTTACTAGGGTGTCCCAGAAATATTTGTTGTCAAAAATTTTTATGCAGTCCCTCTAAAATGTTTCTTTATGGTCCCATAATGACACCTGGAAAATGTTATGAAATTTTAAAAATATTTATGGGTCCCGCAAGACACTCACATTTTCACCATGTTGGCATAATTTGCGTCGGACGTGCCCAATTTATTAATGCTTTTAGATAACAACCTTGGATCCCATGATAACATGTTTAATACCATTGGAAAGCTCTTAAATAGTGGAATCTACAAGTATCTGACTTTATTGCGTACATAGGTATGGTTTTACGATCAAATAATGAAAAAATTGTACAGCAACTCAAGATTTTTGGACTTTCTCAATATCAGTTATTGCCATTAATCGTTAGGAGGAATCATTATTACAAATTCTTGATTATGCAACCAGCCATGGTTTCAGCTACCCCATACCTGGATCTGCTTATTCTTAATCACTGTTTGTACCTTCAGCTGCATATTGTTCAGTTCTACATTTTACAATAATCTACATGTCTACAAGATTGTCACGATTGCACTTAGAAAAGTCATGCCTGTGTTTTTCAACAACTTGCAGAAGAAACTGTTTCTGTTCTTCGTTCTTGTTGAATTGAAATTCTGTATAAGAGCAACTCCAAGCTCAGCATTGTCATTTACACAGGCAAAGTTATTAACAAGCTGACATGCGATCTTATACAATTGGCTTTTGGGTCACTCTTCACATGGAATATCGAGGGTACAAGCCACGATGAGTTGGCGGTAGTTCGGAAGAAGCTTCGAGAAATATATAATTCCCTTTTCGTACGGGAAAGAGATTGAACAAAGTGCAATCCTCGATCACCTTTCATTGTCGACAGAAGCTGTGTTTTCTCTTCAGAAGAGAGATGGTGTGAGAACAGAGAGAGGGTTTCCAGCTCTTGGCTTAGGTATCAAGAATGACACAGCGTCGTCTTTAGTGGTCTTCACAGCAGCAGCATCGTAATATTGCAGCCTTTTTATTAGCTGAATGTCATTGATGGGTGCATCAGCAGTGACTCAACACGAAAACCACGATTGGATGCAGATGTTGACTAAAACATAATGTTAAATTGTGGATGCCCTGTAATTCACGGGCCGTCAATTGGATAACCGATTCGGTTCCATCAAAACGCAACTAAATCTTCATTGAGTCTAATGCATTTGCCATCCAACGCGCTCTAGAGGGGCACCAGGCTTGCGAACCGCTGTGGAACTGCTCAATCCAAACATGGATGCCGCGAGTTATATCTAATCATCTTGAGGATTGTCAAATTGAAGCTGTTCAGTAATGAACTCCTTCAGTTAGTCAGACACAGACAGACATTATTGAGGCTTTGGTTGAAGGTGAGCCAGGTCGGACCATTTATCTTTAAATCGCTTGAAGAGAAGAATGCCTCCCTCAGTTGATGGACAAACTTTACCAAGGCACACTACGAATATATACGACAACAGGACTTCAAACATGTGACATCTGCAGATTACGACCGGTGGCTGCCTCTAGAAGGGTGCAGGCTCCATTAACTCTGCCGGTATTTGAAGTCCTTGTGTTAAAACACATGCCGATAATAAATGTATCGCACTGCCACGACTTCAAAAGGTCTAGAACTGCTACTGCTGCTGCCTGTCTTGACACAGAAGCCAACTTTGGCACACCCAGAAGTTTAGTATTTCTATTAACTAGAGAAGAAATCAGGACTGGCCATCGGTCCACTTTGTCCGTGTTTACTCCAGTTATGTCAGGGAGCAGCTTGCCTTCCCAGTGCACGACAGATTTAAAGGCTCGAAAGTCTTCCTTGATTTGCAAGCCAAGAAATTTGATCTCTTCTGGTAGTGTGTTTTATGTCTTCTTCATACTTGAAACTTTATGCATATATATACAAGAAGGTTATATCTGTAGATTCTGCTGTTTAAGAGCTTTATAGTGATACTAAACATGTTATTATGGGATCAAAATGTTGTCACCCAAATATTTAAAAGTCAATGATGCCATGCGTAATTTACGACAAACTGCACTAACTCTATGAGCCTTGCGGGACCCCTAAATATTTTCGAAATGTCATAAAACTTGGCAGGTAATATTACGGGATCATAAAGAAACTTTTAGGAGGAACTGCATCAAAAGTTTCAACAATTTTATTTTTCCTATGTTATCATGGGACACCCTAAGCATTAGCATTACCGCCGACTCTCTCAACCAACATTACGGAAACATTTCCACAGATCAGGAATATTCTTCTCCACCATACAAACTAAGAACTATTGACACAACTGAACCGATCTTTGAGGATTATGCAATATTCAAGGTGTTGGAAACCATAGGACATACCGCAGCAGGCCCTGACGGGATTATTTCGTGGTTTCTGAAAGGAGCAGCCATAGGATTAACAACACCGAAAGGTCCAAAGGACTCCAGGTGCGTGAATAGTTATGCGGTGTGTCCCTTATGCGCTGGAACTGTTTGCTCATGATGCTATAGAGAGTCTGCAGAATAATCAAGAGATGATAGAAAGGTGTCTTGGTAGACTGCGTGCATTTGACAAGATGTTAAGCAAAGTGAACCCTAGACAACTTTGGTGCAGTTCTTAAAAAGCTTCCAGTCAGCTACAGTGAGGCTTTGAATGGCGCGAAGTATCCCACAATCAGCTTAGTGTTGCTGTTCAGGTCAGACATTGTTACCGCCTTGACTGCGAGGTGGTGAAGTCAATGAAAGCATCAAAGTGCTTGGCAATTGATTGTCGCTTGCCCATGACTGACTTGAACGCTGTAGCAGCAATGCTTGATCCGTCTCAGCGAACTTTAAGCTCTGTCCAGTTACCTGATTGAGCAGAATAAGATGGCGGTTGACTTACTGAGAGCAGCATTCCATGAGAACGTAGGTGAAGTGGAGGCAATTTCCAGGCTGATGTCTCAGGGACAGGCTAGCCAAGAACAACTCGACGATCACGCACTGCCTTGGAAGAAAGCAAAACCCGACCTACTCGTAAAACACAGAACTTCCGAGTCGTCAGTCGAACGAGAAATTCAATAGTTCAGATGTTTGAATATTTCTACGGACGATGATTTGACCTGTTGGGAGTATGCAGAAAAAACACATGTATCCGAAGCTGTCACATCTCATGCGAACAATTCTGTCACTGCCTGCAACCAGCGCACCATCGGAAACAATTTTTCTCTGTTGCCAGTCTTACAGTCACTGCGAAGCGAAGTTCCCTTAAACCGTTATCTGCTGACATGATAGTATTCATTCATGAAAACTCTCAATTTGCAGCAGACTAAAATTTCTACGAAAACAGCTCGACTCCTCGAGTTCATTAACTGCTTCTGGTACTTAAACTGGAATCCTGAACTTCAAACTTTGTCATGTTCATTCATCCATTCATTCATTCATTCAGTTATTCATTCGGGAATTTATATAGCACCCCTTCAAGGAAACTACACAGAGGCGCTCTCGACTCCAAAGTGCCCAAAAAGAACAGTTTTAAGTTTAGTGAGGGTGTAGACGCAGCTCTAAAGGAACTGCAATACAATTGAAGTCAGGCTATATAACAATCCAGAACTGACTAAAAATTGCTCAAGTTGTGTTTTGCACTGTTATTTCAGAGCTGAATTAAAATTAATTTTATGTCAGAACTGGAATTAGAATTTAAACTATTTCAGAACTGAAATTAGAACTGACATTATTGCAGAACTAGATTTAGAACTGAAATTATTTCAAACTGGAATTGGAACTGAAATAGGAATTAATTTCAGAATGGGAACAGAAATGAAATTTGATCCTTTGAACTGCATTTGAATTAAAATTAAGAATTATCTTTAGAATTGAAATATCCCTGTACAGAGATTAGATATTTCTTGACTTAAGCACTTAAACATGCTTATAACCTATATACACATGTATATATGCATGTATGTATTATATATATATATATATATAATACATGCTAAACACTCTTTATATATATATATATATATATATATAAGGGTGTTTTTAGCATGTATTATATATATATATAAAACACCCTTATATATATATATATATATATATATATATATATATATATATATATATATATATATATATATATAAGGGTGTTTTTAGCGTACATGTGATATTTTCAACTCAAATATTTTTTATCGGCCTCGTCAAATTATCATGCCAATACATGTATAAACCCCATATCTGAAATTATAGCCTGATAGGTGAGCATTTAGGACTTGCGCAAGGCGACCGAAATTAGAAGAGAGAGAGCGATGGAAAGATCAATAGCAGTTGCGGAGCGTGAGCAACAGCTGTATCGACGGAAGTTTCTCTGTTGGAAACGTCACCTGAAGAGGAGTCATCAGCTGTAGCTTAGAAAAAAGCCAGAACCGTCGACGTCTGCTTTGCCACAATGCGACAGAGGGGAACAATCTCTGTATTGTTACTCATTATGTTGCACCAGCTCTAGATCGCACCAAAACCAGCAGCTCAAAAGCCTCTCATGTTTTATCTGCTCTCGCTGCATCAAATCTATATGCAGAACCAGCTGGTGAGCTGATCATCAGTCCTTCAGCGATTCATCGAGCAAGGAAAGATAACCGCGCAGCCCCAGCAGCAGTGATTCGTGAATCTTTCGATCCGAAGGCTCTTACTATCCACTGGGACGGCAAGATCAAGCCAGATGTTACAGTTACAGGACGAGGGCGTATCGATGGTATCTGATAAGGATGTGTCCAAGCTATTGGCCATCCCCAAACTCTAGTCTGGCACTGCTGCCGTCAAGGCAGATGCGTGTTTGGCCAAGATCAGAAGTTAGGGGTGACCGAATGGTGGCCGTGTTTCGACACAACAGCAAGTAACACGGATTACAAGGGCGGTGTATGTGTGAAGAATGAAGATGGATGCTGAATTAGGAATAGACCTGTTTTACCTTGTCTGTCGTTATCATCTTTCTGAAATAGTTCTGGACAAGGTTTTTTCACTGCATGATTCTGTAAGAATTCTGTTAAGAACTCTTCAGTCATTTCCATGACTTCAGGCCGCAAATCGATCAGGCCAAGTATCGCACACAAGTGGAGAGTAAAGACACAGCACAACGTGTCACAGAAATTCGAGACAATGTTATCACCTTAAGCCTTTGCATTGCAGCAACTGAGTACTAAATACAACAAAAAGCTACTAGAACTAAGTCCAGGTACCCAGAGGCATTTCACCGCACGCATTAGATGGCACTGCGATCTATGTGATCAAGATGTTGCTTTTTAGAGAGCTGTTTCCCATTCAACAACGCAAGAGCACACAGAGGACATATCGACAATGCTACTGGCAAAAGGTGTGGAATTATCTACTTCGAGTGTTGCCTTTGTGACAACAACTTACGTGAAGTAGGCCTACTAGTTCAATGAAACCCCCAAAGAACGATCTTCAATTCTTGAAGAAAATCCATACTTACACAGACAAGGAAATCTCACAGGTCAACCTGGAATCTCCCTACACCCTTGTAGGGCTGTCAAAATTAGGGATGTTAAACGATAATCGGAAATCCGATTATCGGTTTCGAAAACGATTATCGGTTTTCATTATTGACAAAACGATTATCGAATTCTGCCTCTTATATATAATATGGAGACCTCCACAGCCAACGAGGTAATAGTAGAACCTCCACAGCGATGTATTATTGCCTCTATATAAAACGGAGTCTTCCACAGCCAACGAGGTAATAGTAGAACCCCACAGCGACGTATTATTGCCTCATATATAAAGCCGTCTTCCACAGCCAATGAGGTAATAGTAGAACCCCATACGTGTGTACGTTACGTAAGTAGCGATTATCGGTTTTCAGTAACTTGCATTATATGATAATATATTAAATTTTCTATGAAGGCCAATAAAAACGATAATCCGGTTTAAAATCGGATTTCTAAAACCGATAATCGGTTTGCCAAAAAAACCGATATTAACAACCCTAGTCAAAATGTTAGTAAAATGCAGCCCGGGGGCCCGAGCCCAGTCTGAACGGGCACCCGTAAGCCCGTCAGTCCGTCACTGGGTAAACAAGACAGCGTCTTGTGTTGATTCCTAGAGACTACTTAAATTTCGTAATCTGAGTGCTACACTGATTGATAACTGTTGCCGGCCAGTTCCGGATGAACAATAGCCTGCGTGGGAAACACATTCCCAGAGGGGCGCAACTTTCCGGCTGCCCATAGCCCACATGTACTTGTCCAGTGACTCCAGTCTGAAGGGCGCCAGCCTAAACCAATAGGGAAGTGGCAGCCAAATCCCCTCCGCGCCTATGTCTTATATATAGTTATATATAGGAGGTCGTTGCACTAGGGCCTAATTCAAAGTTGGTCATCTTTGGCTTGCGCGTCAGCTAACAGGTGGCAGGTTTGTCCAAGGACTTCTGTATAATAACCCTCATTATATTAGAGCCCTTGGGTGGTCTTATGGTAGCCGGCAATTAGGTGCAGGTCGATGACTAATCCGCCACTGTAGCTAGCGCGTATCGGGTTCTACTGCGAAGCTTCACACGCGACAGACGATGTCCGTTATTCCACCGTGACAAAGCTTTAAAAACTTCGACCCACTTACCGTATTATGCGTCTTTGGTCGGGTTTTAGGGCTTTGATTTAAGGGCCCGGGCTTGACCCTACGAACGGGGGCCCGGGGATCCGTGGGCCCGTTGACAGCCCTACACCCTTGTGACGATTCAGTCACCGAAAAACAGCGCAGGCATGGTCTACAACATGCTCAACAATCCGATGAATCTCCAACGAGGTTTCCTCCCATACGATGTCATGATGCACCTATAGATATATAAAAGCACTACCCGATTTCTTCACCGCTTCTACCACCAAAATATCCTAGATTGGATAACTCTTCTTGGTCGAGACCAGCAACAATGGGAGTCAGAACAATCATATAGAGAGGCAAAAGATATCATATTCGCCCTAAGAGTCACGAACGATTTGGGGGAGAAAGGAGCGACCCTCATTCAGTTCTACAATGAAGCCCTAGCTGTTTCGAAATGAGGAACAGAAACATTTGTTCTACAAATGGTCGAGTATCATTGAAACAAATTTGTCAGCGATGTTTTTGAACAACAGAAAGCGAACTGCTTATTGCAATGAAGACAGTTAATTTTGTCCATCTTTGACTTTTCCATTAGCATTTACCTTAAATGCAAATGATTTCTTAATTGTCAATGCAAATGTTTCACATTATTATTGTTCGTTATATTGTTCACTCTGGAAATGGGCCACTCGATATCATGAATAATTGTTAAATATTAATCGAACAACCTGAAATTAATCGATAAAAATTTTGAGCAAAACAGTCCACCATGTAACAGTAACAGTCCACCATGCACGTGTGTGGTGGATCCCTAGTTGAACAACATCTTACAAGGCTGTTGACGTCGGCAGAAATTATTTTGAACAGTTCTCATGGCTCGCGTGTGATCTGAGGGCCGCCAGGATGGGCGGGTGGACAGACAAGCCGCCCATCCACGCCTATAGACTCTGGCTGTGAGACCTAAGGCTAAATCCGCCGACAGCGGAGGGGGTTGTCTGTTTATGCCGGTGCCCTTCAGACCAGACCCGTTCACAAGGGCTGCAGAATGTTGCACCCCTCTGGAAATGTGTCCGCACGCAAGCTATCCTGCATCTGGCATTGGCCGGTGACAGCTGTCAATCAATGACACATATTACGACATTTAACTAGTCTCTAGGAACCAATACCAAATTTGGAGGCTGTTTTCCCGTATATGTTGCTGATACATTGAATACAGTGATGGGATTTGGGAAATAGCCCTTGCAAGTTACTGTGAGAAAATTAATTCCTCTGCCTGCGATGTATTACCCTCCCCACCCCTTCAAACATCGGATGCATGTTAATACTGACCATGGGAAACTTTAGCCCGTTTATTGCTCTAATTAACGGTGCCCTTATTTAAATAGGCCTACTTCTGGCAAGGAAATGTAATGTAATGTAATGTAATTAGCAACTTCTATTCTGCCCTACTTTGGCAAAAGGAAGCAAGTCACAGATTTTAGTTTCTGAGAAAAATGCGAAAAACAACTCAGGCCTGGAAATTGTCTGAATTTACGCGTACAATTCTAAGGCAAAAAGAAGCAAGTCCATGCGTATGCATCACATACGCATGGACTTGCTTCTTTTTGCCTTGGAATTTTCCAGTACTACTTGGACATGCTTCTTTCTGCTTCTGCTTTTCCGCCAGAACCACATGCAATTAATAACTATTTATATAGTCGATTGTGTTGGACTTGCTTCTTGAACCAAAATGATACCGATATGTCATTTTAACCTTAAACTGGCCTTGCTTCCTTTTGCCAAAGCACGGCAGTATTGCGCCGGTGTCTAATGCACAAGGCTTCAACCGATGGCACACCAAAACCAAGCCATAATCAGGTCAACATCCAAAAGATCAGTCCGTAGAGACAGAGAGACAGCCTACGGTGGATAAGCAATTTGAAAGAGGTAAGTTTTCAGCCGAGAACGAAATGACCCAAGCGACTGAGCACAGCGTACAGACACAGGAAGAGAGTTCCAAAAAGTAGGTCCAGATACTGAAAAAGCTCGTTTGCCAAGAACAGTTCTTGATTTTGGTATGACCAGACAAAGATGATCAGATGACCTCATTGAATAATGATAAGTCTGGGGAATAAGAACTGATTTTAAATATTGTGGTTGGCCAGAATTTACAGTTTTATATACTATGAGCCCCAATTTGAAACGAATTCTCTGCTGAACAGGAAGCCAATGCAAAGATTTAAGCACAGGGGTTATATGTTCATATTTGGATGTATTAGTTATGGCTCTAGCCAGAGAGTTCTGAACCCTTTGCAGTTTAAGCAAGTTAGACTTATTGATGCCAGTAAGAAGTGAATTACAGTAATCCAGGCGACTGGAAACCAATGCATTTCCCAGAGATATTCTTGCAGACATTGGCACAAAACGCCTAATTCTGCGTATGTCACGAATGAACATGTAGGATGACTTACAAATACTGTTTACATGGCCACTGAGAGACATGGTAGAATTAAAAACAACACCTAAGTTACGTGCAGCATCGGCCAAATGAACAATTGAGTCACCCAGTTTCAATGACTTAAGCCCATCAAATTTTTAAGTTGCTGTGGAGTACCCAGTAGCAGAAATTCAGTCTTTGATGGGTTAAGGAGGAGTTTATTGGATGCCATCCAGGACTGTACCTCATCAAAGACAGCAGACAACAGCTGTACAGATGAGTTACATGACAGACTGTCAAATGAAATGTAAATTTGAGCATCATCAGCATAGAAATGATATCTCAGCGAATGATTATCAACAATGCTCCTAGTGGTGTGGTGTATAATGTAAACAAAAGAGGGCCAAGCACAGATCCCTGTGGTACACCGCATGTCAACAAAGCATCAGATGAATAATTACCATTTAAATACACTGACTGAGTGCGTGGACTAAGATAAGTACTAAACCAATTTAGTGCAGGGCCAGAGATCCCAAACCAGTTCTCAAGACGATGAAGAAGAATAGAATAATCCACAGTATCAAAAGCAGCAGACAAGGGGGGTCAAGTGGCGCGTTGGATAACATCTGGCGAAGAGTGCGAATGGTACCGAGTTCAAGCCCCGTTAGGGCGGATTTGCTTTGTAGGCTGCTATTAGCGCCGTTGTATTACAAGCTGTCTGTTCTGTTAGTAGTTAACTAGTTAAGATTGTTTCAATTGCATAACATGTACATGTACAGCGCAGTGCGTTTGTCAGGCGCTAAATTAAAGAAAAGATATTATTATTATTATTATTAAGTCAAGAAGAACAAGTGCTGTCACCTCCATTGAGCAAATGATGTCATTATGAACAGTAAGAAGTGCAAATTCTGTTGAGTGAAACTTACGATAGGCAGACTGAAAAGGGGAGATTAGAAAAGCAATGTTATCAATTAGAAAGCAATTAGAAAGCAACGTTATCAATGTTGCAAATCTGCACCTCTGGCACGCAAAGGTTAAATTCATGTGTCA
This sequence comes from Aporrectodea caliginosa, assembly GCA_020284085.1. Classification (NCBI taxonomy): domain Eukaryota; kingdom Metazoa; phylum Annelida; class Clitellata; order Crassiclitellata; family Lumbricidae; genus Aporrectodea; species Aporrectodea caliginosa. The sequence goes on from JACEVL010001014.1 coordinate 1,660,322, forward strand.
ATAATAAAAGGTTTGTGTGAAAAAAAATGTAATAATTTTTTCCTAAAAAAAGTTTTTCACAAAATTTTCCCAGTCGGGCCTAAAAAAGTGACTCGGTCGGGTTACCGGAAACACAACATTATTTTTTTTTGGCCCAATGCAAAACATCCCGCATGTAATTATATTGTTGAGATACCAGAACACGCATCAAGAAGTAATAAATGTATCATTTATAAATGTATCACAAGCTGTGTTACGGCACCATAGAAATTGTCATCATCATTATTATTATTATTACAATGCCTAAGTTTTGCAAAATCTCTACAGTCCCAGGAAAATAATCAAAACTACCATTTCACTACATTCCATATGTTTATTGAACATCTTTGCAATGAACTTGTTGGCCATTACTGCGGCAGAAAGGGACTGCAAGGACAAGGTGTTGATAGACCTACTGATGGGACTACTACCGGCTTCGCAGAAACGTTCCATCATCACGCCTACCCTGAAACAGACTGGACTGGATCCTTCTAGCCCTTCTAGTTTTAGGCCTATATCTAACGTCAGTTTTATCTCTAAACTAATCGAGAAACTTGTAGCTTCTCAGTTACTCAATTACCTAGACTCTAATAACCTTCTACCATGCCATCAGTCGGGTTTCCGTAAAGGTCACTCTACGGAGACTCTCCTTCTTAGACTTCTTAATGATGTCTATAGTGCTATTGACCGCTCTCAACTTACTCTTCTTGCACTCTACGATGTAAGTGCAGCCTTTGATACGGTAGACCATGATATTCTCCTGCGTCGCCTTTCCATTTCCTTTGGTATCTCTTCCTTGCCTCTTCAGTGGCTTTCTTCATACCTCTCTGATCGCTCTTCATCTACTGTCTTCCATTCGTCGCGTTCCCCTTGGATCCCCGTACCTATTGGCCTTCCCCAGGGTTCTGTGCTCGGTCCTCTTCTCTATATCCTCTTTACTGCTGACCTTGAATCTGTTCTTGCTTCTAGTGCTCTTTCTAGCCACTCATACGCTGATGACCTTCAGTCTTACTTGCATTGTTCTGTAAGGGATGCTTTGAGTGCTGTTCGCTCGATGTCTCGTGCAACTGACACTCTGTCTGCCTGGCTTTCTTCCAATCGCCTGAGACTAAATCCTCTTAAAACCCAGTTCATATGGCTGGGTACCCGCCAGCAGCTGGCAAAACTTGACCTGAACCTTCTTGCAGCTGAATTTCCTCTAATATCATTCTCTACCTCTGTACGAGACCTTGGTGTCATCCTTGATCAGGAACTAACCTTTACTAAACACCTCTCCTCTTTGTCTCGCTCCTGCTTTTACCATCTTCGTCAGCTTAGGGTCGTTGCTCGCTCTCTTTCAACCTCTGCTGCTTCTACTCTTATCCATGCCTTCGTCTGCTCTCGTCTAGACTATTGCTCTTCTCTTTACACTGGTCTTCCTCAAGTCCGCTTGTCCTCCCTTGAGAGGGTCTTTCGGTCTGCGGCGCGCCTTGTTGGTTCCATTCCTTGCTGTGGTAGCGTATCCTCCTACATGCATCATACTCTACACTGGCTTCCCCTCCGGCAGCGTATCCTATATCGGCTCTGCTCTCTCGTCTGGCAAAGCGTCTTGGGTTCAGCTCCTCGCTACTTGTGCACCATCTTCACTCTCTCTTCTTCTCTTAAGGGTCGCTCAGCCCTCCGTTCCTCTTCTCGGGGTGACTTCTTGGTTCCACATGCCCGCACTGCTACTATGCAGCGCCGAGCATTCTCTGTTGTTGGTCCAACAGCGTGGAATGTCTTGCCATCTTTCCTTCGGTTATCTCCTCGCATTCACTCGGCTTCCTTCTACGCCCAATTGAAGACTTTTCTGTATGATCAGGCCTGGCTTGGGAGCGCCTCTGAGTAGAGCCCTTGAAGAGGCGCTATATAAATTTTATGATTGATTGATTGATTGATTGATTGATGAATCACGGCTGGTGAACGAATCAAACGTTCCACTTCATTCATTTCAGAGATTTATATAGTGTCCCTTCAAGATTATCTACTCAGGAGCGCTTCCGACCCATCCCAGGCTAAAGATAACAGCCTTAAGGTTACAGTAAGAACGTGGCCACAAGGGCTTTAGGTATTAGGCATAGAGCCATAGGAAGCCCATTCCAGATTGCAGGGCCAGCAAGTGAAAAGGCACGGCGCTGCATAATATAAGTCCGCGACTGGGGGACAAGAAGCTCAGCCTGCCTAGAAGAGCAGATAGAACCATGGCACTGTACGCTCAAAGTGGAACAGCAGAGCTCCTGTAAGTAGACAGAGGCCACATCCACGAGGCAGTGCCAAACCAAGGCGGAGATCCGCTGCGGGAAAGGGAGCCAATGCAAAACATCCCGCATATAATCATATTGTTGAGATACCAGAACACACATCAAGAAGTAATAAATGTATCATTTCCTATGATATCCACAAGCGTGCAAAGAGGCATACTCCACATGCAAGAATGACAGATTTGTTTTGTGGTGTTCAGAGTATAAAGTTTGTCTTTGTGTTCGCTCTGGAGATGATAACTGTTTCAAGAACTATCACCAAAAGTACAGTATTGGAGATAAATTGCTCCATAAGCTTATCACAAGACGCATAACCAGATGATTTATGATAAAATAAAAGGAAATTTTCATACTTGCTTCATAAATGTATCCATTTGTAAAATATAGTGAACCTTGACCTCTATGTGACCTAGATTTTCAGGAGTTCAGGGTCAGAGAACACAAACGTGTGGGAGCGTAGGGTTCAAAGGGTTAATATTCTGAAGCAGTTACAAGAGAATGAAAATAACAATCTTGTTAAACTTGCACCATCCTTATCATATAAGGCATTGAACCCATCAAACACTGAACGGCAAAGTGGGCCACTGATGTTGTGTATATTCAATGAGAAAGTGGTTGCTGAATTAAAATTGTTTTCACAACAGCAACATCCTACTTGCAAAGCTACTGTTAATGATACACTTGTATTTGTTGAGATAACCGTGTCATTGTGAAAAATGTTAAATGTTAAACATCCCTTCAAAGGTAGAAATCTTCATGATCAGAAATGTGACCCTATAAGAAAATTCAATGACCATCAGTTACTGTATTTTGATAGTGTTGTTCAGTGGCTTAAAAAACACTGTCAATAGGAATGGGATATTAACAAGAGAAACAGTATCTGCTCTGCAACATACTTTGAAGTCTATGTTTTTTTAGTCATAATATATTTCCTGGAAAAATGTTCTTAAAAGCAAATTTCAAACTGATTACTAAGAATACAGATTTGCCCAGTACAGCCAGCATGCATTAATTTTCATATTTCTATGCATGAAATCATGGGATGCAAGAAAACGTTGAAGCTTAGCAGTATACTGCACAAACATTCTGCATCAAAGGGCAAAATGTCAATTATGTAATTTGTAAATGACTGTTTTCTGGAGAAAAAGTTACACAACATGATAAAATGTGATATAAGTACTGTGTGACTGCAATTTAATAAGTGTCTCAGATCCCGAAATGCAAGTTGTTGTTTTTCTTGCTAGGTATATTGGTAAAAAGATGAAGAAGTCTGTTTCATGTGGAATTTGTGTGGCTGCCTTGGTGTCCAGCAGATGCAATGGCATGTGACACTACAGACCTACAGCTTTTTCTTATTTGGAAACAGTTAACAAAAGTCTGAATTGGCCAACACAAGAATTGGTTGATGTTGTCATAAAAGTATTCTGTATATTCCACTGCTTGGTGTCAACAGCAACAATTTCTTAGTGCATCAAATCAGAAGAAAATTTTGAATTCTGTATCTATGAAAAGCTTTTAACAGGATTCATTTATAAATGGTGTTTGTGATTGTGGGCATACATTTTCAGACTTTGTTCATGTCACTGCTAGCAAAAGGTCTAACAACTACTGCAAAAAATGTAATGATGCTAATAATATCTGTAAGGGAGCAAAAGGCAAAAGTAAGCAACTAAGCATAAACTGTCAACACTAACGGCTTAATTACTGTACCAGTTCTACAGCTGTGAAATGTTATTATGATCCTTGAACTTATAGAAAAAGAGCAGTCCCTGCAGCTATCCCTAAGATAGCCATGGGTATGAAGTGTTAGTGACTTCATTTTCTTAGCCTTGGCTGATGAGGGTGGGTGGCCAATATTTCTCCCTCACCATCTCATCTTCCCACCGACAGTGTACAGTCAGTGTACTCATTATAGATAAGTTGGCTAGGGGCACATATGGGGCATTCAATTGACAGTTAAGCATTCTACCCACTACACTACACTATCAAGCACCCCCTTATATAGAACTTATATAGAACACACAGAACTTTGTAAAAATGTTTAATATCTATTAGCATGTAATAAAGTTTCTGTTAATCTCTTCTGCAATCTTTCTGTATCAGTTTCGTGCACTAGCTCATATCATCAAATTTAAGATTTGCTATAATTTTGCTAAATCTTCACCATCCAGCCAGCCTGCTCCTCTGATCATCATCTAATCCGAGTCTTTCTCGACCCCCGGTCACTATTCATCTCAAGTTGTTCAACACTGCACCACGACTTTGGAAAGATCTCCCAAATTCAGCAGATTCTCGGTTCCTTCATCATCACCACTCACCCTCCATCATCATTGCCACTCACCCTTCATCATCATTGCCACTCACCCTTCATCATCATTGCCACTCGCTCTCCATCATCATTGCCACTCACCCTCCATCATCATTGCCACTCACCCTCCATCATCATTGCCACTCACCTTCCATCATCATTGCCACTCACCCTTCATCATCATTGCCACTCGCTCTCCATCATCATTGCCACTCACCCTCCATCATCATTGCCACTCACCCTCCATCATCATTGCCACTCACCCTCCATCATCATTGCCACTCACCCTCCATCATCATTGCCACTCACCCTCCATCATCATTGCCACTCACCCTCCATCATCATTGCCACTCACCCTCCATCATCATTGCCACTCACTCTCCATCATCATTGCCACTCACCCTCCATCATCATTGCCACTCGCTCTCCATCATCATTGCCACTCACCCTCCATCATCATTGCCACTCACCCTCCATCATCATTGCCACTCACCTTCCATCATCATTGCCACTCACCCTCCATCATCATTGCCACTCACCCTCCATCATCATTGCCACTCGCTCTCCATCATCCACCTCAGGTTCTTCTACCTATCACCCCCAGGTTTTCCCCTAAAAACTAGTCTCAACTTTCAAGACTTCCTACCCTGACTCATCTGATCCTCCGCCTTCCAATTCTTCTCGACCTAAACGACAGCCTTAGCTTAGCAGCTGCCAAGATAATCAGTACATCCACATGATTGCCCTTGACATTACCAACGCTTTTGATAAGATCAACCATGCCTATCTCACAGAGCAACTGGCCGAGTTGCCCATACAGGACTGTGTCTACAACTGGGTAGTGTTTTTCCTGTGTGATCGTAACCACGTAATTAAATATAATGAATCAGTCTCAACATAAACACCAGCATTGTCCAGGGCTCGGGCCTAGGGCCCCTGAATTTTATCACGGCCACATCTAAGCTAAAAACTGTCTACCCTCACAATCAAATGGCTAAGTAAGCTGATGATGTTAATACCATCCTCAAAATCCTCACTTCAGCAATTACCACCGATCATAAGGCCATCATAGCCGTCTCAACTGGAACAATCATCAGCCAGAATAAACGCAAGACCAGGATTACTTACCGAAAGAGATTGCCCAAGCACAACGCAACCCTTTTGAGATGCCTAGTGTCTGTCGACATGTCAGCCATACTGGACACTGCTGACCCTCAGGAGGTATGGGACTCCTTCTATAATGAGGCACTTGGAATGCTGGAAAGGATTTATCCTAATCGGACGGTCACAATGACATCAAGTGACCCACACTTCCTTAAGAATGAGGCAAAGATTCTACTTAGACGAAAAAATCGACTGATGAGGACAGGGCGAGTTGACGAAGCATCTGCCTTGGCATGCAGAATCGGGATGCTTATTGAGAGATCTACGAGAGCTCATTTAAAGAACATTGACCTGGAAGGAGGAACGCATTTGTTGTGGATGCAGGTGAAAAACCTAACCAGCCGCCCACGTCAGATCACTTCAGCGCCGAGGAATTGAATCTGCATTATGCGAGGACTTCCACCGATGACCAATACGAACCTCCGCCCCTAAAACTCACAGCGCCATCAAATCGGCCCTTCATGACAGAATACAAGATGTTTAATATTCGGGATCATCTTCATCATACAGCTGATGGATGGGACAGATAGATTACCAGCATGGTTCCTCCACCTGGCTGCTCCAGTGTACTCTCAGAGCTCATAAACCACTCAATCTTGGCTGCTCATGTTCCGGAGCAGTGGAAAACTGCTGTCATCACGCCAGTAGCCGAAGTTAAGCAGCCTGAGCAAATAACAGACTTTAGACCGATCTCTGTCATGCCTGTCTTGTCCAGAGTCGTCGAGCGGGAACTGGTACGTGGCCATCTATACCCAGCCTTTGCCAAATCACCTGCACGGAAGCCCAATTTGCATTCAGGCCGACCAGCTCAACCACTGCAGCCTTGATTGCCATTCTACAACAGACCACTGATCTCCTGCGCAGCAACAAATACGTCGCCATCATTTCCTTGGATTTTTCACACGCATTCGATACTGTTCGCCACTCCACCCTCACCGAGAAGCTCTCAGCCTTGGACATTCACGACCAGGTCTACAATTGGCTGATCCAATTTCTCAAAGGCCGACAACACGTTACTAGGTTTTTTCAGCAGCAGCACGAATCAACGCAAGTGCTGTCCAGGGCTCTGCCGTTGGACCGTCCTTGTATTCCGTCGATGCCTCTCATCTGCAGCCTCTACATCCGACCAATGTGATGGTTAAATATACAGATCTGGATCCTCTGGAAACCGGACTCGGACCTCCTTGTGACTACCTTCTGACTTGATGCAGCAAGCTGGTGCCCTGCGCTTAGCCTTTGAGTGGCACTTTAGACATTTGGAGTTTACGATTATGATTACATGTTAACTTTCTGTGCCCAATAATATACTTTTCAAGGCAGATGACGAACTAGGCTTATGACGTCACACAATCAGCATTACAGCCTCTCAGTATCTGGAAGGCAATGAACACATCCTAAGAAATTCTAAGATGTAGACAGAAATCTTTTTAAGGCAATTAAAAACAAAACTGCACACAAGTCAAACATTTTAAATCAAATAACAGAAAGACAAAGCTGGGGTGCTCTGATGTATACACACCCATGAGGCAGAACTAACCCTCTTGGTTAGTGGAACTTCTATAGGGACTGGAACGACTCCAGCTGTCAAGCAACCATAAAACGCACTTATGAATGACACCGGCTCATTGTTCGGATACACAAGCGCCACCTATAACATGAAAGTATACATGGCTAATGAATCAAGTCATATTGAAAAAAAATTAAATAGTAATTTTTTAAATTAATATTAGTATTATCATTATGATTGTCATTATCACTTTTTTAACATAGGTACCTCAGGAAGAAAAATTATGCTAGGAGCTTTTAAGGGTAGTATTATTACTATCCTTATTGTGGCATAAACTCCTCATACACTGCCATAGCCCACTCACCTAAGTTCTTAGATAATTTAGCTCCTCAAATCGCTGAGGACATTATATATAAGTTAAAATTATTTCTCTTTTCTTGAACCACTACATGAAAAAGTAATATTTGCTGTAAGTAAAGCTGCCAAAAATAAGTTTGTATGCAAGACAGTTCAATTTTAGAGTTGTCCACGTAAAAGAAAATTATGTTACGTTTATTACATGTTGTATGTTATTTTGCCATTAAATCTTAACGCCTTTCATTTCAAAGTATTTTAAAAACTAGGAATTATCAATCTATTGGACACCTCACCCAAGACTTATTGTATATTTGAACATCAGCTTTTGCATCAAACGTGTCTGAATGACACAGAAAAGTAAACCTAGCATTGTGACAGTTATTATTCCCCTCTTCAGAGGCAAAGTTCATCAAATGCACATGTGCAATATACAGTTAAATAAATCTTCATTGCCGTTAGCGATAGATGAATGACAACATCACTGGCGTAAATCGTAATCTCCAAACTTCTAAAGTGCCACTCGAAAGCCAAGCGCAGGGCACCAGCTTATTCATGAGCACTGTGAAGGGTTGTCCGAGAGAGTAGTCCGAAGGAGGTCCGAGTCCGGTTTCCAGAGGATAGAGTAGATATCAAGGTGGGTGTCGTTTAGGTCGAGAGTTGGAAGGTAGATGATCAGTTGAGTCGGGGTAGGAGTTCTTGAAGAGGAGAGACTTTAGTTTCGAGTGGAAAGCCTTGGGGTGATGGATAGAGGAGCCTGAGGCAGATGATGGTGGGTGATTGGCGATGATGGTGGAGGAACTGAAAAAGTGTGGAATTTTGGAGGCAGATCGTTCCAGAGACGTGGTGCAGTGTTGGATATGGCTCGGTTGGAGAACTTGAGATGAGTAATGACTGGAGGTCGAGAAAGAGTGAGAATGGAGGATGATCGGGTAGAGCGGGTTGGCTGGATGGTGAAGAGGTCGCGAACATATCTGGGCTGGGAGTATTGTAGGGAGTTGTAGGTTAGTGATAGGACTTTGAAGTGAATTCAGTAAAGGGGAGAACATAAAGTAGGAAGCGGGATTGATACCAGCTACCCACCAAAAGGTCGATTCAGCCTGTCATTCGCTAGGTGACATTGGTGAAATGAGCACTAGGACAGACGGGCACATTGCACGGCTGCCATACAGTTAAATTTGACTCTTGTAATCATCCGTTCATACTATGACTTGTAATTCATACGCATACTTGTCAGTTTGAATTAATATGGAATATTATTATTATTAATTAGTCCTCAGGCACTAGGATGAATAAGCAGGTGGATAAGCCTATGCAAATGCGTACCTATTTTAACAATTTAACATTTGACAAATTATACAAACTAGATGACTTGCTAGATTTTCCAAAGGAGTAAATCACTTGCCCGGTCACCAACTTTAACACCCGGATCACCCTTGGGCCCAACTTTGTGAAGCAGATTATATGCTATTTTGTGTGTCCTGCCCAGCAGTTTTCCTACAATGTAAAAAGTTTAATTATCAACAACTACCTAATTTTTCCACATACACTGTGCCCATGTACACAAAAGTGGGTCAAATTGTACAAGAAAGTAAGTAAGTAAGTTTGTTCTTTATTAAACACAAGCAAACGCTCAGCGCTTTACATACAAAGTCAAAAATAATGTAGGTATAAAGATAATTAGGAGAAGAAAATTAAGTCAACTAGAAAACAGATGTCTATCTGTACAACATCCTAGCCTGGTAAGGGAATCAAATCTAGGGAGAATACGGTTATGTGAGCATGGGCGCAGGTCATGACCAGTGCAATTGACAGAGGGGAGAAGGTCGTGGAGGGTGTGGCTAGTATTTGAGTCAAGTCAAGGAGAGAGTACAACACATCTGCTGTGTCAAAATATGATGCGATCATACACAGAATATAGTAAACCAGTAACTTTTACTGATCTTTTGAAAAAGTTACTACTAGAGAACAAATTTTTAATACAATACAATATTCATCAATAAAAACAAAACAGCTAGCAGAGTTGATAACATTGTATCAGCAATACTGCCAATATAATTTCTTAGTCGCTGTTCTTTTTTACCAAGTGCAGCGCCTTCCGTTAATGGCCTTGTACTAACTCTTTTATAGCTAACTTTAATAGTTCATCCTTATGATGCTAAAGACATTGTGCAAATTCTGCACACTGTAGAAAAAAATGGACTAGGCTACACTAGTATTGTATTTTCGTTTATTTAAAACTAGCTGTCATAGCGCAGCCAGCAACAACAGTGTGTGACTTATGGTTATAATAAAATGCGTGACTTATGGTTATAATAAAGGAGCCCAGACTAATTATAGATAGGGATAATGTTCATATCCAGGGCCTACTACGTAGGGGGGATGGAAGCTGACTGAATTGTCAACTGTTGCAATGCATTGGCACATAGTTAAACTATAACTATTTTTCAACTAAAATAAAAAAAGTGTAACTAACAGTTGGGAACTGATTTTGCAAATAAGTTTTAATAAACTAAAAAAATTCAGTTAAACTTTTTCCAACTTTTTAATAAACTTTTTGACAAACGTGAAACTTTTTCACAATAACAGAGGTTAAGTGTCCTGTAATAATGCAGAGAGGGTCAATGACATTTTCACTTTCAAGCTAAGTAATGTGTACTAGACTAATAACTCCTACTACAGTTCTACCAGAAAATAATGAAGGCAGTTGCTAATGCAACATGCAGTGTGATGCAGTTCAATTAACTTAGTAATAAAACCAGTTACTCTGATTAGGCCTACTCATGACAATAATGATCAGCATCAGCAAGACTACAGTCAGATTTGTATCTGGATGACTGGATCGTAAGAAAAGAAGGTGATCACGGGTTTTGTAAGACATTCGGTAATAGTTTAACCTCAGTGAAGAAAAAGTGACTAATAGACTATTCATTTTTACTGAAGTAGCCTTTAATTCATTATTGTCGACACTCACAGTCAACTCATAAAGAATGATAAACACCAATGTTCTTATTTACACTGCACCCAAGGAATCTATATTAATTTTAGTCCTTGCATTGCATGACTGCACCGTAATGCATAAAACATATTCTATGCAGAGGCAACACCAGTGTTAACCCTTTGACTTGCCCTATTTTTTCCCGATAAAAGGTAAATGTGTATGTGTGTATGTAGCCTATGTATGTATGTATGTATATATGTATGCATGTATATATGTATATATGTATGTACGTATATATGTATGTATGTATGTATATATATGTATGTATATATGTATGTATGTATATATAAATATGTATATATATATACGTATATATATATATGTATGTATATAAATGTATGTATATATATATACGTATATATATGTATATATATGTATGTATATATATATGTATGTATATATATATATGAATGTATATATATATGCATATATATGTATATATATGTATATGTATATGTATATATGTATGTATGTATATATATATGTATGTATATATAATATGTATATATATGTATGTATATATATATATATATGTATATATATATGTACATATATATGTATGTATATATATTTGTATATGTATGTATATATATATGTATGTATATATATATGTATGTATGTATGTATATATGTATATATGTATATATATATGTATGTATATATATGTATATATATGTATGTATATATATGTATATATATATATATGTATGTATATATATATGCATATATATATGAATATATATATGTATGTATGTATGTATATATATGTATGTATGTATGTATGTATGTATGTATGTATGTATGTATAACTATACATGCATACATGTATGTATGTATGTATGCATGTATGTATGTATGTATGTGCGCTTTAAAGCGCGGTTGCCAGTCAAAGGGTTAACAAGTAATTAAAGGTCGCGTTGAAGTGGTGACAGTGTTCACTGTTCATTGCAGAAGATGGTTGCCTAGTTGCTGATTTTGTTGCTTACGGTAAACTTTCTACATGTAGTTAATAACTAAAAAATATTAGTTAAACTTTTTAGTTAAAAACTAAAAAATAATAGTTAAACTTTGGTTTTAGCTAAACAATTTTTTTAGTTAAACTTCTGCCTTAACTACAAATTTTAAGTTTAACTAAAAATGTGCAACTTTTTAGTTAACTTTTGCCTATCACTGTCGACTGTAATTGAGTCTCTGGACTGTAAAGTTTATGCACTATGGTATTAGTGGTATTATTTCATTCTGTTTGTAATCTTTGTATACTTTTAAGGTGGTACGGCGACAACACATTTTTGCCGTAGGCCCTACCACTTTTTGTCTGCTAAAAGCTAGAAAATAATCAATTAATCAATTTAATCAATTTAAATGTGTATTTTAGATTACGAAATATGGCGTGAAACACTGTCAATATATGCAAAAAGCGTCAGCTTCTGGAGGACAGATCCCCCAGACCACTAAATTCCCATTTTCCATACCACTTTTAAAATCGCGCCGACGCACACTGAGTAAGGAGGATTGCTTCCAGCTTACAGGGGGCGGATAGTAGGCCCTGTTCATATCCATACCGAGTTTGTTAACATATTGGATTGGTATACACAATATGGAGGGTAATACCAGACACTGGTCCATGGGCAGCCAGCAAGTGTTTTTGTACAGGATGCATGGTAGAAAGTTCTTGCTGTCCCTTGCTGGAAGGATGACAGGGTGGGGCCTAAGTCGGAGGTGATATCGACTTTCCGGTCGCTCCTGGCACATTCGGTGTAAGACATGTTTAGGATCATATATGATGGCATTGAACAGCACACCATCAGCTTGGCTGGCCAGGCCATCAACTGTTGGGGCATAGCCCGGCAGAAATCCCGCACTCCTCAGTCAACATTTCATAAAAAGGAAGAGTAAAGCACATGGATTCATTGCAAATGCCCACCCTTTAGGTTAGCTGGATGAAGATGGCACAAAAGATCAGCTAGGAAGCGTTTTGGACAAATGGACTGGTCATTGGTGTAATATCCAACAGGCCTGCTCCTTTAGTACTTGTTTCAGCGCTGCTCAACGATTTCAGGATGAGGGATTCAACATACATTTCTAAAATGTTGCATTAAGCACCTTTGCGAGGTTCTTAATAGGCCCTATATTGCATATCCAGAGTGCGGATATGCAATTGGTTTAATAAAGAATATACTTACTTACTTACTTATATAAATATCTGGTCTGTGCCATGATCTAGACTTGGGTGGACTTTGGATAAGCTGTATACATTGGCCTTTCCTCTTCCAATACTCTTAAACTATTGCTGCTCATACGCAGCATTCCAAAGTTTGCTCATATATCAGGCTTCATTTGTGACTCACTTCACTGGGTCCCTATTCAGTTCAAAACCCTTTCGCTTATGCACAACTGCCTCGCTGGGGTGGCCCCAGCCTACCTGAAACTTTTCTGTATTCTGGTTTCCTCCTTACCCACAAGGGCCTCCTTGTTATCTTCCACTCGCGACCTTATGGTTGTCCCGCGTTATCACTCTGCTACGGCCCAAGCCTGGAGCCTGCCTATGTTGGCCACTCAGCTTGGAACTGTATTTCTGGAATTACTAGCCATCTCACCTCCCCAGTTCCAGAAACGCCTTAAGACTTTCCTGTTTACTGACGCTGGTTGAAAGTGCTGCAGATTTTGAGCAACACTATATAAATGTTTGATTACTTTACATTACATCCAAATACATATACATTGAATAAAACCATAAGTTAATACATGAACAGTCTACTAAATGATAGTATTACATGCTGTGATGATGTCCTTAAACCAGGGGCACCGCTAGGCGTACGCACTTACGCTAGTGCGTACAGCGCTGAAAGGCTAAGAAATTAAAATTGCAAATGAAAAAAGTGAAATATTATTAAGTTATAAAATTATAATAACTTAGATACTAGTGTTAAGAGGTAAACTAACAGTCTAACACCATCTAGTGGTTTATATCTCATACCTTTCCTCACGCTCTTTCACTATCAATGCCACTGGTCACTCATCTAAACCGCACACCTTCACCTGCGGTGTTCCTCAAGGTTCTGTTCTCGATCCTTTGCTGTTCATTCTTTACACCTCCACACTTGGCAAACTCATTTCCTCATCCTCTGCTGTTCATCACCTCTATGCCGACGACACACAACTCTTCATATCTTTCTCTCCTCACTGCCTTCCAGATGCACTAAATCACTTATGCAACACCATCAGTCCATCACTCAGATTTCAGCCTGGATGACCGCTAACCTGCTATGTCTTAACCCTTCAAAAACAGAACTTCTCATAACTGGCCTAAGCGAGCAATTAAACAAACTAACCTATCCGCCCGACCTTTGTCTGAAAGATCTCACTTCTCCCGTACCTTACTTTTCTCCTGTTCACAATCTTGGAATCATTTTCGATAAGAACCTTACCATTCCAAACTCAACTACTCTAACTTCCCGATCACATCACCTTTGTCAAGTGCGCCCAATACTTGACTACAAGACCGCGTGTACAACAGCCACTTCAATTGTTCATTCCAAACTCGACTACTCTAACTCCCTTTTTTTACAGCATCTACGCTTCTCGAATGAAACGCCTGCAAACAGTCACCAAAACTCCAAACACCACCACATAACCCCTGTTCTCAAATCACTTCATTAGCTAAAAGTCCCTCAGCGCATCCAGTACAAAATAGTATCTCTTACGTATACAATGCCCTTCAAACCTCTAAACCCTCTTACATTCGACAGCTAGTCACCATCCAACCGCCCGGGTCTACTCGCTCATCATCATATCTTTCACTATCTCGGCCTCCAGTCTCATCCTCTCTGAAATTCCGCAACCGTTGCACCTACTCTTTGAAACGGAGTCCCAAAAAACTCTGCCAGTTTGCTCATCCTCCTATCTCGCCTCTTAATTTAACCTCTCCTCCTCTTACACTCTTCTCTGCTACTGAAAACTGAACTCTTCAAGCTATCATATCCTAATTGTACTCCTGCGCCACCATACGACCACCATCATCACCGATTGCAAACGTAGCACCATGCTGTCTCCTTGGCTTGACCTCAACGGATTTTGACCTGGCACCGAAACGAACAGAGGAGTTTGGCTATTGCGGACTTGATTTCGTAATCGCAATTGTAATCTCCAAACTTCTAAAGCGCCATTCTAAAGCCAAGCCCAGGGCACCAGCTTATTCACAAGCGTTGGGTCTAGTCAGAAGGGTTGTCCGAGAGAGTAGTCCAAAGAAGGTCCGAGTCCGGTTTCCAGTTAATCAGAGGGGTCAGAGTAGCTGCTAAGGTGGGTGGTCGTTTAGGTCGAGAGTTGGAAGGTAGATGATCAGTTGAGTCGAGAAACGAGTTTTTGAAGAGGAGAGACTAGTTTCGCGTGGAAAGCCTTGAGTGATGGATAGAGGAGCCTGAGCCTGATGATGGTGGGTGATTGGCGATGATGATGGAGGAACCAAAAACGTGCGGAATTCAGGAGGCAGATTGTTCCAGAGACGTGGTGCAGTGTTGGATATGGCTCGATTGGAGAACTTGAGATGAATATTGACTGGAGGTCGAGAAAGAGTGAGAACGGAGGATGATCGGGTAGAGAGGGTTGCCTGGATGAAGAGGTCGCAAAGATATCTGGGCTGGGTGTATTGTAGGGATTTGTAGGTTAGTGATAGGACTTTGAAGTGAATTTGCTCTGGGATTTTTAACCAATGGAGTGATTTGAGGATGGGAGTGATATGATGACACTTGGGCGTTCTGGTGACGGCTCTGGCTAGTGAGTTTTGGATGAGCTGCAGACGCTTTAGTTTGGTGGATTCGATGTTGAGAAAGAGGGAATTGCAGTAGTCGAGCTTTGAGTTGACAATGGAGGTAGCACTGGTGGAGTCAGTTTTGAAATCGAGCGTGGGTCGGATGTGGCGGAGGTCCCGAATGTGCATGAAGCAGGAGCGCGAGAGGTTGGAGATGTGGTTGTAGGAGTTCCTCCCATACCAAAGCTGCTTGGCAAACACTTTCCATCTAAGTGAGATGTGAGACAAAGGTGTAAAGCAGTGACGTCAAAGAGCAGGCCCGCGGGCCATTTCTGGCCCGCCGATGATTTTTTTCTGGCGCGCGGCGCTGTTCCTAAAGACTACAAAATTTGAGAATAAAAGTTCGAATTTTATGTTTTCACAGTCAATACCAAAACGCCTAATCGTGAGCTGCAAGACAAAGATGTTACAATTGCTTAAGCATATGATTTGATACGAGCATTCGAAATAGAATTTCAGCTGTGGGCTTCGTAACTTGCGCAAGGGCATTGCGAGCACTTTGAACATCTGAATGAAGCTAAGCTGGTTGATTTGCAGTGTAACACAGCATTGAAAACCAAATTAACAAGTACAGAAGTCCAGGTGTTTTTTATCAGCAACTGCCCACGAGATGCTGATTAGGCGGGGTGGGGGTAGGGTGTGACAGAGCTGGTCAAAGGTTGGGTTGTCAATGGGAAGGTACCCCCGCCGGATCATCCTACTTATGATGGATTGGAGCCTGTTTTTATCTTGCTGACGAGCAAAACCCCACCATGCTGGGCTAGCATACAGCAGGCATGCCACAGTCGTGGCACGAGCAACATCAAAAAGGTTTACTCCCTTGAGGCCATGAGCTGTTAAAATGTGCAATGCATACATGGACTGTCTAGCCTTGCAACATATCTGACTTATATGCACTTCAAAATTAATGGTTTCCGTAATGTTACCCCTAAGACAGTCAATTTATCTACTCTAGATACCCCTGGTAAGACAGAGGGAGCCATCCACTGCCCCACCCTACCCCCACCCCGCCTAATCAGCATCTCGTGAGTCTTATTGTGATTTAGTTTAAGATGAAATAAGTATCATATTGTTCACAATGAAATAAGTATCTTATAGCCTGAAGTCTGCTGATTCAGAAAATATATGCTTTATTATGCCTACTTGGGACTATTGTTGGACTGTTGTGCTTCAAATGCAGTGTCAATTTGTTTATTGGTGACTGTTTTACCATTTGGCATTCTAAAGCCGCTATATAAATTGACTTTCGTTCATGAGAAAATATGTATTTCATAGCTGATTCTGCTGATTCAGAAAATATACTAGTTATATTATGCTTAAGTGTAACCCTTGTTGCAGTGTTGTTGTTCTAACATAGTTACCATCAATTTCCTACTTTTCCGAAAAAACAATTAAGGCGGGAAAGGGTTAAGGAGCTTTGCATCTCAGTCTCTTCCATTCTTGGTCTCAGGATCTCTTCATTGTGCTGTGCAAGGTGACTTTATTGTTCCACAGGCTAGAACTTCCTGCGCACCACAAAGAAGTTCTGCCCATAAGTAACCTAACAACCTGCAACATGCACTCTGCCTCAGCCTCTCTCTTTTTTCTGTAATCTCTTGAAACCATTCTGCTCGGATATGGTTTCCTTTTGTTAGGATGCGGAACGACTCTGACAAGTTTCTCCTGAAGTGGCACTATATATGACTATGATGGGTGTTAATCTCTCTGAAGATTTTCTTAACATTGAGCTGGTGTACAATTTCTCCACTGTTTACACTGATATATGATAAAAACACATAACTGATAAAACACAATATAACGTAATAAGCCAAACAACATAAACTATAGACAACTTCTACTACAACCGAATCTCTCATAATCAGAGAAACTAAAAAGTAGAAGTCAAATGCTAACCATAGAGAAGTGACAAAGTCGGTTTTCCATTAGCATCTAAAACTGTTGCAGCTGTTGCTTTGTAAGTTGCTGATCCATATCTCTGAACCGCAGCTTCCAAGTTACGGGGTAATCCAGATGGAATCTATAACATCACCATCATGATCACTGTTGTCTTGTTCTTTATACCCTCTTTATTGTAAACAACTGCCTTCCAGTAATTAATTAGTCTTATTCTCAGTTGCAAAGTCAATATTTAGCGCTACACTGCAGTTCTTACACAAGACGTTAACCCATACAGCACGCTAAATTAATAGCTTTCGGAGTGTAACATATCTTACTGGGTTTAAAGCAATTATATGATACTGGTCCCAGACATAGGACCACGTTACTTGTAATCAATCCGTAAAAAGCCCGAGTAAAAGCCCCCATTGGTGGAAAATAGGTTATAAGAGATAATGTCATCCAATCAGACAAGTCAGCTCTTGTGTATATGAATATCAAAAATGCAATATATACATATAATAATAATAATAATAATATCTTTTCTTTAATTAAGCGCCTGACAAACGCACTGCGCTGTACATATACAACAGATCAGGAATGTCATATTGTATTATATAAGCGGGATTCCCTCTTCAGCACAAAAGTAACTTTATGGCTTCGATATGCTGCTGTGGAGTGGCTACACGAGTAACTTTTCAACTTCGATCGAGACCGTTGCTGGCCCACCCGACCCGTGGAAATTACCTTTGAGTTCAGGCTCTTAAGGCCAAAAAAAAATAATGGTGTGTTTCCGGTAACAGAGTTAAAAAAAACTGGGTAGGTAGGTAGGAAAATAATTTTATTTTGGTAAAATAATTTTATGCAGTGATTTCCCAAAATTAAGCCACTGCCCATTTGTGCACAGCGGTACATGCTGTACCAAAGTATGTATTTTCTATGCGAGTATTAAAAATGCCTATTTCTAGAATGTACCTACAAACTGCTGTAGAAAACAATCTTATTTATTTCATTTTTGTTGACATCGTTCTTCTTGCAAGGTGAAATGGAAGGGGCAGGGGTGGGGAAGGAATTATGGATTATGTACATCAAACAATAAACGTGTAGCAGACAACGGCTGTTTAGGAAATATGCATGGTTGGTAATGTGAGAAAATCGCTGACTTTTCGGTGTCTGTTATCTCCTCAACATCATACATGTCAATCAATCAATCATAATCAATCAATCAATCATAAAATTTATATAGCGCCTCTTCAAGGGCTCTACTCAGAGGCGCATGTGTGTAAATTGTCATGGGAAACACTGAGCCCATTTATTGTTATAATATTATTAACGCTGCATAGAAAGAAATATGGTTTCCTAACTTCGTCTGCTAAGGAGACTGCTTGCTACAAAGATTGGTTGCTACGAAGACTGGTTGTTAAGGAGACTAGTTGCTAATGAAGGCAGTTGCTAAGCAGGACAGTTTCTAAGGATAACTAAGTTGCTAAGGAAGGCGGTTGCTAAAGGGGCCAAGTCTGACTTTGAAACTGGTTGCTAATGAGGCTGACATAGAGGCTGCTTGCTACAAAGCTTGGTTGCTAAGTAGGCTGGTTGCTACGAAAGTAGAATGCTACGGAGGTTGTTAAGCAGGCTGATTGCTAATAGGAGGCTTTACTTTTATAATGGCACGTATGATAATAGGTATTTCTGATACAATGAATATGGTGGTCAGATTTGTGAAATAACCCTGTCAATTTACCCTGAGAAAATCCACCACTGTTTTGGGTCTTTTACCTCCCTCTCCCAAACTCCACACTTTAGCCCTTTTATTGCTGTAATTTACTGCACCATTATTTCCATTGAAAGACTGCTAGTTTCCGAACGTCTCTGCTTTAGTGAATGCACCTATAATGTCGCGATTCTGCATCACCGACATGCAAAGGCTTAATGTATGTGAAGTAGGACAAAAAAAATTTTTTTTAATTTTCCGGAAAAAAATTTTTTTTTTACAAAATTTTTCGTAAAAAAAAAAATTTTTTACAAAATTTTCCGAGTCGCGGCCAAAAATAGACTCGGTCGCGTTACCGGAAACACACCATTATTTTGTTTTGGCCTAACCCATTTCCCGTTTATTAAAAAATTTCAAGTTGCGCCTCCACCGTTCAATTATTTTTGCGTATTGCAGCCTGTGCATTAGTTTCCCTGACAATAGTTCAACCCAACTCTTCCATAAAAACAGCTCAAACTACTGAAGGGGATTACTTGTGTCACTAACGTCAACTTTTCTACCAGAACTGCCCGTAAAGGTATCCCTCTAACATGGAATTGTTGGACGAGTGGACCACCTGAAAGTGAAGGGCCAAAGTTTGATGATCAGGTTCCGAGTCTGACTTGGGCGCTGTCTTGAGAATCTTCATTTTGGGTCTAAAAAGTTGTCCGATAAGTCGTCCGAATCATCTAGTTCTGATAAACCTGATTCATTAAATGAATCTTTAGCTAAAACTGTTTTAGAAACTGTTTTTAGAACGACGCTAACATAGCGCATACAGAAGTTTCGTTTCTTAGAAGATTGTGACTTTTCACGGTTTTCAACGACCGCAAACATAATTATTTTGCAATTATTCAAATCAATACTAGATATAGAATGCTAAATATAGAACACCATAGACGATCTAAATAATAGAGCAATGTCATAGAGTAAAAAAAGCGAGTTAATTCAGGCTAAACTGTAGGTTAGGACTATGATCGGCGAGTTATCTCGGAGCAAACGCTGCAGGCTAGTTAGCCGCTGGCGAGTATATTTGGGGCAAACACGTAAGAGGTTAACCAACGTCAAGGTTTTGTGAAGCCACTTGTTTGGATTTTATGTGTAGGCTATGTAAAGCCACCTGTTTCATTTTGTTTTGGGGTTTATTTTTAGTTTTGAAATAAATTTGTTTTCATTTACCATATTGTTAACAAATGTAAGTAAGTATATTCTTGATTACTCCACTTGCAAATGCACAATGGGACATACAGCGCAAAACATAGTTATAATACATTGAAGTAATAATTAGTAATTAAAGATGTAAATTAAATGAAAGGTTGAGTAAAATGACTGAAATATTAGTGTCAAAAGTCATCTATACAGCATCCTAGTGAAAAATCCCCTTCCAGTCAACGAATCACAGCGCAGTGTCTCAAGATTATGTGAACGAGGCCTAAAGGAGTATCTGGTTACCCGTTATGGCAGAAGTATATGATGGAGGACATGTCTGGAGTCATTGAGGATAGCAGCAAAGATGGCTTCTTCTGCCTTAGAACACAACATGTCAAATGTAGGGGTATTGACTGCAAAAACCTCTGTCGTATGAACTTTCTAATAATGACGACTCCTCTGACCCTCGTTTGCAAAACCCCACCATGCTGGAGATGAATACAGCATTCGTGCTACTGTGGTGGAACGTACAACATCATGGAGTTAATTGCCGGTCAAACCATGCGCCACAAGGAGTGGGTTCAGAACATGACCCGAGTCTGCCAAGGCAGCAGTAAAGAGGTTCTCATCTGCCGTTCTACACAGCTGTTCTAATGTTGGGTTATCTTCTGGTAGGTAGCGTAGTCGGACCAGGTGGTCCATCTTGGACTGTAGTTTATTGCGTTCCTGCTGCCCCACAAAACCCCACCATGCCGGTGACGCCTATAACAAGCGGGACACAAGTGGTCATTCGCACAATATCATATGCGCAGAGAACTCCAATCTATCGTGAAAAAGGGATGCCAAGAACCTGAACTACTACAACACGTTAGATCCCTGCTATGGGATGAGGGGAGTCATGAGTTTTGGAACAGGGACACCTAATTATGGCCTCATATGACTTGCTATGTTTAAGGCGCAAGTTGCAATTTCTAGCCCACTCTGCTATGTGGTCAAGTTCTGCATCGGTAGTGTCAATATTTGATGCAGGAATCACCATATAGCAGTCGTCTGCATGTTTGAAAATTCTACTGCCTGCGTATAAGTCGAGTTTTTTTGGACAATATTGAAAGTCCAGAGTTGAGTTGACTTATACGAGGGCAAACTAAGATCGCCAAATTTATCCATCACAGATTGCACGAAACGTGCTACGGAGGTTGACAACGTATATCAAATATATACTCAACTTGTCATTGTAAGACTAAAATTAAGTCGTAAGCTCACTTACAATGAGCTGCTCACCCACAGCAGGTGAGATCGTGCTTCCCTCGGGCTTTGGTGCGTTTGGATCAACAGCTGGCACTTAAATAAAAACATAAAACATTTGTACTCAGAGAAAGGAAACAAGCACGTATATTCATTACATGTCAAGTGTCTCCAAAGATTGACAAAGAAGCAATAAATTCGTGATTCCCTGACTGGAATCAACGACTCGTCATTCACGTGCTTCTGGACGGAGAACTGTCAATGCCATCAACACATGAACTCTCTTCTTTCTGCAGCTGTGTCAGACACATAATGTGAAACTGAATTCAAGTTTATTTGGCCCAACAATATTCCATTCCAACATTACCAACATAATTTCCTGTTGCCAAGAGAGCTATTAAACCAATGCACCAAATATCTGTAACAATCAACACTTTTATGAAGATTAGCAATTGTTTGAAGTATGAATTGCTTACATCTGTCACTCCTTTACAGAAGTTGCAGCTTTAGGAATTTTGCAACAAAACTATGAATTATAAGTAGTCCAAAAACTAGGATAACC
This sequence comes from Aporrectodea caliginosa, assembly GCA_020284085.1. Lineage (NCBI taxonomy): Eukaryota > Metazoa > Annelida > Clitellata > Crassiclitellata > Lumbricidae > Aporrectodea > Aporrectodea caliginosa. Next base: position 1,682,341 of record JACEVL010001014.1, read on the forward strand.
AGTAATAGTAAACAAATTACTAACAATTATAAAAACCAAACTTACTTTCGAGCACGCCTTCTTCTTCATCAACAAAAAACTCACGTAAAGGTCGTCGTTTTGGACGCTGAAATACATAAAAAAATTTATAATATTCTGAAATGCACACAACTACAAACTAAGAACATCAGGAAACAGAACAGATCCTAAACGAGAAGCCGCATTATGCATTTAACCCTCTCTCCCGAGAACCGATTTTTCCGATTGAGCATCCGTTACTTATCCCGAGAAACTTATATCTCTCGCCACACTCGCCTGGGAGCGACGGGTTATGAAAATATTGCAATGGGAATTCGAGGGCAAAAGGGTTAAGCGCTGCATGAGGCTTGTGAGCAGCAGTTAGGCCATGCCTGGATTACAAGCCGGTATTTGGCATCATCATTTTTGCACAATGTTCATGTGTGTAAATGTCACATTTTCTTAAAGGATATTTACTTCTGAGTTTGATTGCAGTAATAACAATAAACAATACTGTGGATTCAACAAAGTTATGGCCATCAATAACTAATATTACAAATATTGATCTAAAGATCAGCAACAATTTTTCGAAGTAGTATACAGTGATGGGCAAAAGTTAACCAAAAAGTTGCAAACTTTTAGTTTAACTAAAACTTTTTAGTTAATGCAGAAGTTTAACTAAAAAAATTAGTTTAGTTAAAGCCATAGTTTAACTAATATTTTTTAGTTATTAACTAGAAGGTTTAACTAATATTTTTTAGTTATTAGCTAGAAAGTTTACCTAAGTAACAAAATCAGCAACTATCTTCTGCAACGATTGTCATGAGTAACTGGTTTTATTACTCAAAGTCAAGTGAATCACATTGGCATTGCATTGCACGATGCATCATTGTTTGCATTAGCAACTTTCTTCATAATTTTCTTGTACAACTGTACTAGGACTGTACTAGGACTATTACCAGTCTAGTACACAACACATAGTTTGAAAGAGAAATTGTCATTGACGCTCTGCATTATTGCAGTTCACTTAACCTGTGTCATTGTGAAAATGTTTGTGAAAAAGTTTGTTAAAAAGTTGCAATTTAGTTTAACTAAATATCTTTAGTTTAGTTAACTTATTTACAAAATCAGTTGCCAACTTTTCGTTAAACTTTTTTATTTTAGTTGAAAAAGTTCTAGTTTAACCAAAAAAATTAGTTGGTGCCCATCACTGGTAGTATAAGCCGGTGTTGCCTTTGCCTGAACCTTCACAGAGTGCATAACTGGTATATTGTCAAAGCGTCCTCTCAGATCCTCTGACCGGCTTGACCTTTTTGTTCCCCGTGTTAGGACCACAATCCAGGTCCTTTGTGTGCATAGGTCCCTCTCTATGGAATCGACTTCCTCCTTCTCTACGCTCTACAATTATTATTATTTGACCTATATACTTCTACGGTTACAAATCTACTTGATGCTATGCTACCTCGTCGCAAAGTCTGGACACGTCAGCGCCCACTGGCAGTCTGGTATGACGCTGACTGTCATCGACTTCATCGTCGTACCCGATATTTGGAACGTCGTTATCGCCGGACTAAGAAGCCTGATGATCGACTAGCTTGGATTATCCAACTTTGCTCATTACATCGCCTCTACCATCAGAAGGAAGCTGATCATTGGGAAAAACTGGTCTTGAGAAACGAAAAAAACCTAGACGCCTGTGGTCATCGGTCTCGGGTCTCCTTGGTCGTCCTTCTCGTTCAACTGAAACTCCATCCTTCACTGCAGATGAATTTCAAGAAATGCTTTCAGCCAAGATTGACCGACTTCGCGCTTCGACTGCTGATGCTCCTTCACCGTCATTCTCATCGACATCTGCTGTCTTTGATAACTTCCGTCCTATCTCGGAATTGGACCTTCGTCTAGTTCTAAAGTCTGCAAATCTAAAATCATGTGAACTAGACCCACTACCCCCTTTTGTAATCAATGACATTTTAGATGACCTAGCTCCCTTTTTGGTTTATCTCTTTAATAGGCCACTCGCTGAGGGCTGTATTCCTCCATCTCAGAAACGTGCTCTTGTCTTTCCTTCACTCAAAAAGCCTAACCTTGATACTAATCTCTGCCAAAACTACCGACCTATCTCTAATCTGTCTTTCTTATCCAAGACTCTTGAGCGCCTTGTTTCCCTCCAGCTCCTCCCCTATCTTGAACAATCTGGTCTTCTTCCCCCGAATCAGTCAGGCTCTAGGGCTCATCACTCTACGGAGACTGCTCTTCTCTCTCTCCTCTCTGAAATCTATTCTGCTGTTGACAGGTCTGAACTCACCCTCCTGGCTCTTTATGATGTTTCTGCAGCTTTTGATATGTTTGACCACAATATTCTTCTTCAGCGTCTTGAGACTTCTTACGGGTTACAGGGCCTCCCCCTTTGTTGGTTTCGATCATATTTGTCTGAGCGAACCCACATGATTATCTCAGGTGATTCCAGAACTAATTGGATTCACATCAAATTGGGTGTTCCTCAAGGCTCTGTCCTGGGTCCCCTGCTCTTCATTCTATATACAGCTGACATTCCTTCTCTGTTCCCACTCTCTGGAGCTGCTGGTCATTTCTTTGCAGATGATGTGCAAGCATTCGTCCATGGGTCTCCTTCATCCCAGCTGCACTTAGTTGTTGAGCGTATTCAATCCCTCTCAAATTCTCTTCACTCCTGGATGGCATCAAACCGTCTCTCCCTTAATGCCTCAAAAACTCAGTTAATTTGGTTTGGCACCCCCAAACAGCTTCTGAAGATTGATTTTGTTCTCCTCTTGGAAATTTTCCCGCACTTTTCCTTTTCTTCAACTGTACGTGATCTGGGCGTTACGCTTTCTTTTAAAGACCATATCTCAAACCTAACACGTTCTTCTTATTTTCATATAAGGCGTCTTAGGGCTGTTCGGCGTTCTGTCTCATCTTCTGTTTTCACCACTCTGGTTCACGCTTTCATATGCTCCCGAATTGACTACTGTAATTCCCTTCTCATTGGTCTTCCTAAGGTTCGTCTTTCACCTCTCCAGTCTGTCCTAAAGGCTGCCGCCAGATTAATAGCACGCCTACCACGGTACTCTCACATTTCTGCCTTCATGTTTGAACAACTGCACTGGCTTCCTCTCTCTGCTCGCATTAAATTCAAAATCCTCATTTTAGTCTTCAAGGCACAAAGGGGTCTTGCTCCAAAATATTTAGCTGATGTATTACTCCGGCCTCTTTCAGCCTCCTCCCATCGACCACTACGCTCATCAAACAGGCTTGACCTTTTAGTTCCTCATACTAGAACAGCTATGGCCCAGTCCCGTTCATTTAACTCAATTGGTCCCTCTCTTTGGAATGCGCTGTCTCCATCTACTCGCTCTCGAATTCTAGCTAGTAACCTCTCTTCCACCTTTGCTTTTCTCAAAACCTTTTTCTTCTCTTGTGGCCTTGCGCACTGGGAGCGCCTCTGAATGGTTCACCCTATGAGGCGCTTTATAAATGTTTGAATACAATACAATCCTCTCTAGTAGCATCTCTACCTCTTTCTCTCACCTTAAAACCTTCCTTTTTCCTCGGAGTACCTCGCCCTGGGAGTGCTTCTGAAAGGCTTAAGCCTTATGCTATGAGAAGCGCTTTATAAATGATCAAATACAATACAATACAATATGTGAAATTTCTCAACTAGCAGATGGTTGGCATCAACAACCTTGTATAGTTTGGCTGTCTGTGCAAGCTTTCAAATACCAGCTAAATGGGCCGCTGTTGTAGCACAACATTTAAGAAACAACAGATAAATCACAGAAAGTGATTTACTATATCTTGCTTTCTGCATACCCCAATATTGTATCAAGATACAATGAACGAATTTCATTATAGTTTCTGTACTTTTTGCGCACTAACTTGCTGCATTCCACCAAGTACTGGTGTTGCCAGTCAAATCTCCACCTGTGATTGGATAAATCCCAAAACATTGTATCAAAGTTTGCATCATTCAGTTCAGTTATTTGTGACCGTGCATGGGAAACCCTCCCAAAGTCGGAAATTTTGTAAAGTTAGTTTAATTTTGTTTTAAATACTACAGTTACTGTTGATTAATGTGGTGAAAACAGTATATTTGTATCTGTAGAAATTAAATAGTTTCTTAGCGTTTTGAGAACTCATTTTAACGAGAAATCGCAAGTCAAAAACTGCCTTCATTGTATGAACTATGTAAAAAGTGAACAGATTTTTAAACATAATTTAGTAGTTTGTTCTAGATATAGAAACTTCTGCCCTTTCCAATGGTGTCAATGGTGCTTCTTTGAAAATTAAATTGAAGAGATGCTATATTGCATGAACAGGGAAAGCATCAGCTATGGCTGAATATGAGGCAGCAATGGCCTGGAATGTTTGTAAACAAATTAAAGAAATGTGCTGTGCTTCGACACAACTTAGTTAACAGAAGTCACCAAAGTTGAGCACGCATCCTTCTAGAAAATAAATTGGTAAAGAATCTGTTGTGGTTCGCTTGTCGTCATCACATCCTAGAAATCGTTTCAGAAGCTGCTGCATATGATCTGGGACCTTCCACAGGTCAAGACATCAGGATCTTAAAACACTTCCAGTCTCAATGGGAATATGTTGACAGGTCTAGGTACCAGACAGCAACCTGGGATGATCTTATCATCCAAGAACAGATTTAAGTTTTACAAGTGATGTCATCAGCTTGCCACAGCTCAGCTACAGCAATTTCAATCAAATGACGACCATCGAGAAATGTGTCCCAGGACTCATTGTAACCTTTTGAGGTGAAGTATTGGTTAAAGAAGTGTCATTTACGGCACCTGAAGATTTAGGTCGGCTCACTGAATGGCTAAAGAAATCTGTTAAAATTTTTCTAGATTTTCAAGCTGACAATGAAAATGAAATAAGAGAAAGGATAAGCATATTTATGCCCTTTTACAGTTCAGCTTTATAGCAACGCATGGTTCAGAGCCTCAGCTGCTTTTCATATTGACCTTCAGCTTATCAAGGATATTGACATTTACAAGGACATAAAAACTATTATCTCCAACATTGCAATGAAAACGTTCCTATGGTATCTTTGGTACCTGCCAGAGGAACTCACAGCATTGGAAAGGGTTGTACCCAGACAACTTGTTGATTACCTCAACATCAACCAGTTGCTCCCAGACAGAGTCGGCCTACCATGCTTTCCATTCTACTGAGATGGTTCTCGCAGATATTCCTCTTGTGATTGACTCGGGAAACTTCTTTCTCTTCTGGATCTGTCTGCCGCATTCGACACGGTCGGCCACAACATTCTGCTCCAGCAACTGCATCTATCTTTTGGCAGGTCATCCACTGTGCTAGAGTGGAAGATGTCCTACCTCACTGGCAGACAGCAATATGTCCGTCATGCCAGCTCCCTTTCCACAGCGACTATCCTTACCTGTGGCGTTCCTCAAGGCGCAGTCCTAGGACCCATTCTTTTCCTCCTTTACACTGTCAACATCTTAACCTTAATATCAAAGCATGGCCTGCATGGTCATCTCTACGCAGATTACTCACAGGTCTATGGCCTCTGTCGTCCTGATTCCACCGACGTCCAGAATCTGCAGTCCGTCTCAATGAGCTGCATCAGTGACGTCGCTGAAATGTATTGATGAAATGTAATCTGACAGCTAAGTTCATCCAAGTCAGAATTCATCTGGTACACATCCTCACGTAGGGTGGAAAAATTAGATACCCGGGTTTTCGTCATTGGTGCAGATTCTGTTGGGCCTAAGAACGGGGTCCGCGATCTCAATTTTTCATTGACAGAGACCTGACAGCAATGACATCACACATCATGGAGCTTGTGAGGACCAGCTTTGCAAATCCTAAGACAGCTGAAGTCTGTTTCTCAGTCTCTCACACAGGATGTGACTCGCCATCTCGTGCCAAGTTTAATCATGAGCCAAATCGATTACTGCAATGTCGCCTTTGTTGGCTTGCCACAGCGCAGTATCATTTGGCTTCAGGCAGTTATCTGCTCGTCTGGTATTGTTATTTAAAAAAAGTTTGACCACATTACAACTGTGATACAAGATGAGTCAGAATAGGTGAGCGCATCAAAGTCAAACTCTGCATCCTGGTGCATAAATGTCCGAACAACTGCGCACCACGCTACCTCGCAGACATGATCAGGCTGCTATCGAATGATCCCAACAGGTCGCGGCTGCGATCATCAGTCCACTGATGTTTTCGTGCCAGTAACAAAAAGTAAAACGGGTGATCGGGCCTAAGTTCTGGTCGCCGGGACACGTGCCTGGAACTGTTTTCCTGCAACTATTCAGGAAACCCAACACTTTTCTGTATTAAAAAAACATTTAAAACTGTACTTGCTATGTAATCCCGAGCATTAGAATTTGCGCTGACAGTAAAGCATCCTAGAAGTAGCTTGCTACAGATGATGCTATATAAATTGTCGTATTTTAAATTACAATTGGCATTCTTTGATGATGAGCTAGGTGCCACAGGACATGAAATGGAGGCGCCCACTGCAGAACATCCACTCAACAGATTTACACTGGATCCAGCCAATATTAAGATTCAACAACTGTAAAACTTTGTGACCATCCAGCACTCACAGATTTCTTTACATTACTGGACTACTGGCCAACTTCTAGGAAAAGATGTTGAAAAAGGACAGCAGATGACGATTGCAAGTCTGTTCGAGAGACAGTTCACTGCATGAGAGTTGTAAACGACATTGCTGAGCCATGTGTTGCTATGATCATACCAACAATGAAGAACAGAAATAATTCCTAGCTGTTGGTTGTTAAAGAAAACCAACCATGTTATCCTGACCAAAGGAAAGATATGCTTACTATGAACTAATTCCAAACTGATTTTGAACATGTTAACATTAACAGAGTAACTAGTAATGTGGATCAAACTGTTCTAAAAATAATAATGTTACAATTGTGTTTATTCACTTTTTCCATTAAAAGCCAAATAATTGAATTCATTCATTCATTCATTGTCGTATTTTACATTCATTCATTCATTCAGAGCATTTATATAGCGCCTCTTCAAGAAGCTACTCAGAAGCGCTCCCGGCCCAGCCACGACTAAAGAAAACAGACTTGAGGGACTTGTAGAACCCTGCCGGATGGCTCACAAGTAAAGAGCGGAGCTTAAGCGAGAGGTCATTTCAGGTGGAAGGTCCCACAACCGAAAAAGCTCGGCGCTGCTTAATAGCCAAGCGTGCCCGTGGAACTAGGAGCTCACCCCTCGTCGTAGAGCGAAGTGCCCGGCGCGCTGCAACGTCGGACACTGGGCGGCAAAGTTCACGCAAGTAAGATGGAGCACAGCCAAGAACGCAGCGAGAAACTACAGCAGCAGTGCGGTATGAGATCCGGTAGTAACTCCTAAGTCAAATTGTCTTTTAAAACTTTCCAGCATATTTCTTTTTCTACTAAGGTTAAATGGGTGCTCTACTTGACTTTCAGGGGAAATATTTTCCTGTCCCATAAGATCCACCCTACCGCACATGTCACTGGCTATGTCTATTATTATATGCCTTCTATTTGCCTTACATGTCATCTGTCACTTATTTTTTCCAAGTGCAGAAATTACACAGCAATTTCTAAAATGTTGGAGTTTACTGTTGCTAAGTTTGCGCATCGGACTTATTCTTCATTTCTGCTGCGGATTTTGTGTGTTTAGACAGAACCAACTACAAGTTCAGCTATTGGAGAATAAGGCAGCCATGTTTACCGAGCAGCAGACCATGACACTTGTCACTGTTCCTCGTTCTCACCACAATACACTGAATGAATCTTGAAGGTTGACTCAGCCTTCCACTCCCTAGGGGCAACAGTAAACTGAGCAGTAGGACAGATGGGCACCTTGCAGGCTGCCCTATAGTAAGTAAGCCAGTAAGTAAGCCATTTTATTGACAGAGCATCAAATACCATAAGATCACAGTACAAATTCAAGAAAAAAACAATTCCAGTAGATGAAAGCACATATCAAAAGGTCTATCCAAAAGGGTCATATTAACTATAGGGCACCTTGCAGGCTGCCCTATAGTTAAATTTGACTCCTGTTAAACGTGCTATCATCTGTTACCTATAGTCTATAGCATGTAATCTTACTGGCTACTTGTCAGTTTGAAATAATAAATGAATATTATTATTGCTAGATGTTTGCAGGTCCTAAGACGGTTAATATGACCTTCATAACGTACACTATAGGAGCGCCATCTACTGAAATGAAATGAGTGTAGTCCCTCTCTCCACCCCTCCCCACCCCATCTCTTCCTCCCTCCCTATCCCTCCTCTTTCCTCTCCATCTCCCCTCCCTCTCCCATCCCACTACCTCTTCCCCTTCATCTCCATTAGCCTCTCCCCAGTGAAGTAGTCGAGTTCACCTAAGCTGAGTCCAAGTCAAGTCCACCTAAGCCAAGTCCAAGTTCAGAGTTGCTCGAGTCAGAGTCCAAGTCACAAAAGATCGAGGCCAAGTCCTTCAACACCAAAATACACTGAAACACGCATTTTTAATGACATAGAAAAATAACAGGACAAATTTATGCTGAAAGAATTAATGGAGTTTTACCAATGATTAATCAATGTCATTAATAATTTGACATTTGCACGACAACAGTAAAAAGTACAACTCACTGCGCTGTGTGCATTTATTGTAGATGTCTTGTAAAGTTTAACATTGTGCCATGCTTTTCAACTATAGTTGTAGCAATGCCTACAAGTTGCCTTATGCTGCTTAACACCGGTTTTAGAATGCTTGAAAATAACATAGTCTTTATAGGCATAGGCTACAACTTTTGGCTTCGAGACCTCAGCCATAATTTCAATTACAACAATACTTGAAGAATTACTGGTGTTCCACAGGCCAGAACTGTTAGAAACGAGTCAACTCCACCTTCGCTGGCCTTGGTCATTAGGCGCTTGGCAGTTTTAACGGCCGATTCTGCCTTGCCATTACTTGGGGTATCGTGGTGAAGAGGTGTTTGCCTGGAATTCCCAGCCGCTGCAAACTCAAGAAATTCTGCTGCACCAAAAGGGCTATTATCTGACAGTACTTCAGATGGGATTCCACGACGAGCGAACTGATGGCACAGAGCATGTGTGATGTAGGCTGCAATCGATCGACTTCAAAGAATCCCAAGGGGTGGTCGACCATTATCAGATAGTCCCCCGATGCATGAATACCAACTTTTTCCCAAAGGCAGGATGTGGCCTGGTGGGCTGTAATGACTCTTTCTGGGTATCCGTCTGATAGCGGGCGAAGATGTCACAGTGTGAGACCAGTTCCTTAACGGCCGCGGTGATGCCAGGGTAGGCGCCTGAGCAGATTCTTAGGCAAAGCGCTTGCCTTAGGCAGAAACCTAAAGTAGATTATACCTTATGAAACCCATGTTAGTGGTTACCTTAGGTGTCCAAAAGGGAGGCAAATGCTTCTGCCTTCCTATTTGCCAGGGGTCGTCCTTTGCTGTGGGCCTCACAACAGCGCGAGGGTACACAGCCTCTTGGGCGCGTCTGATGCACCCATTAACTCAGATGTGGCTGGAGTACAGGCACCAAAGAATATCGTCTCTGAATAGGTGGGGAATGATCACCCAGTGCCCTTTGAATGCCAACCCTCCATCTATGGATAGCTTGTTGATAACAAATGCGCTCTTTAGTTTAGAATACCTATTTTTGGAAGCAAAAGTAAGCAAGTATACAAGTCATATTTTATCGCAAGACAAAACTGTGACTCGGAAACCGAGTCAGTGAGTCAAATCAAGTCCAGGGCCTACGAGACTGAGTTGTGACAATCTGGGCCCAAGTCCACACAAAAATCGGTCTCAAGTCAGACTCTAGTCCTAGGGCGGACTCACTGCCTCCCCTCCACCTCCCCTCCCCAACCCTCCCACTCCTTCCTCTTCCGCCCCCACCTTCCCTCCACAACCTCCTCCTCTCACCTTCCTCCCCCTTTCAACTCCCCCTCCCCTTCCGCTTCTGCTGTCTGTGCTCTCTGCCCATGGCAAAGGATTTAATATACTGAGGAAAAGAAATCTTGAGACCTCTAGTGGTGACTACAGTCTCGCCACGACCGTTGTGCAGCACTAAGGTGCCCCCGACAGGGTGTCCACTGTCCAGGCACTGTCTGCCAACGTGTGTGGCTGGAGTGGCACTAGGGTGCCCCTAAAAGTGCCCGGGCACATCTGCTGATGTGTGTCGCTGGCCCGCTGTGCAAGCGAAACAGCGCTACATGATGCACATTTCTGTTCTATTATATTATTACTTATTATTATTAAACATGGTTTCATCTATGAAATTTGGAAGTAAATCCATGGGTTGGGCCCTGCCTGCTGGAGGGAGCCCACAACTGGAGATGTTCCTTGTTATCCGAGCATTCCTTGCCAACTGACGAACGTTCCTAAATGTATGTATCAAGAAACTTTATATAGCATGTTTAAGTCCTCCCAAAGGTGCTTAAGGTCATTAAGGCCAGTGTACAAAGTCATTCTAATTAGTTTTTCTTGAAGCAGCATTATGCCTATATCATCTACTCACAATTGCAATTACTATGACCAATAAAAAAGCTGAAGTATTCAAATACTTGCTTTCAGAGTATTCCATAGCTGCTGAATCTTTGCTGACACTTTTCCCTGTCTAGCAACTGAAATAAAACAGTCACTTTTCATGTTGCTACACACATTTTCTTGTACAAAAAAATAGTGAATTTTTAGAAGATACATCTAGAAGCAGATACAGTAAAGGTATTGACAAAGCTCTACCCTTTGGAAAGTCCACAAATCCAAACTGACATTCTTCTCTGCTTCTCTGCTCCTTTACTTCACTGCAGTCTCATTTCTGTGTTCATAATCAAGTTTATGATAAGATGTAACGGCATCACAAAACTACTTCCACATCTACAGACTCTCTCACCTTGATAGATCTGTTTTGGTCTCACCTTTGGATGCCTATTAATTTTACTTTGAATGACTAATATCGATTGGTAAACAGTGTTTAATAAATGACAGTAACTTCTCTATGACTAACAAAATTGCTAATGACAAAGACCATCTGACAGAAGTTTCTGCCAAAAAATGTCTTTACAACTGACCATTATCCGAGTCACTCGGCAGCCCGGTAACAGCAGTAGCCGTGACACGAACTGATTGGGCATGTGAAGAATTATAACGGTTTACGCGGTCATTCTGTGGAACCATGTTAGTGCTGCTAGTCAAATCTGGTGGCTGTGAAACATTGTGACCTGAAAGCAAGAACAATCAGTAACTATATTATATATATAATCTTTTCTTTATTAAAGCGCCTGACAAACGCACTGCGCTGTACATTTACATGTTATGCAATTTAAATCTTAACTACAAACAGAACAGACAGCCTGCAATACACGGCGCTAATAGCAGCCTACAAAGCATATCAGCCCAACGGGGGCTCGAACTCGGTACCTCTCGCTCTCTGTGCCAGATGTTATCCAATGTGCTATCGGGCCCCCCATTAATTAAATGACTGGATCACAAATACAAAACAGGTGCAAGTTAACGTGGATCACAGAACAAAATAAATGTTTACACAGAGTGAGAGATCAATGAGGAAAAACCAGTCATGATAAAGCACTTGCAATTCAAACTTAAGTAGATCAGGCTCTGAATGTTGTTGATCAGGTTTGGCAATAAATCTGTGCTGGAATGCACAGGTGCCTCTGAATAGTCTACTCTGTGAGAGGTGCGCTTGCAAATTTCTAGATATGATACAATACAATATCTCTGTAAAAAAGCTCACCAAGACCTTTTTAGAAATATCTTAAATAATCCCGGACATATCCTTCATTACCTACTACCCCCTGTCCTATATACTGGTCACGATTTGCGCCCACGCTCACATAACCGTTTTCTTTCTAGATTTGAGTCCCTCACCAGGCGTGGTTTCCTGGCTAGGATGTTGTACAGCTAAGCCATATAGTGTTTTTTAGTTTACTATTTACTAACTTTTTCGCTACTATTTGATAACTTTGTATAACTTTGTATGTACAGCGCCGTGCGTTTGCCAGCATTAATAAAGAACCCACTTACTTACTTACTTACTTAGGAGATAAGATATTGTAACAGGATAATAGTACCTGTTTATACCTGATAACAGTACCTGGTATCTGGATGCAAAACATCACCTTAATGCCAATCACTTGCAACTCTATGCCTTCTGTCATCCTAATCAGTGGTGCAGTGGGGGGGGGGGGAACGCCGTTCCCCACTTTTTTCTCACACTATGCAAAATTCTTGCAAGATTGCACTTTTTGCTTACTTCAATATGCAGGCGTTCCCCCACTTCATTTTTTAGGACTACACTACTGATCCTAATGTCACTGTTATCCAACATCAGTGAGTCATTTCAAAGAGCTGCATTTGTGACATCACAGACTGAATGAAATGCAAATGACTGTGCAGCTCAATTCCTCGAAGTCAGAATTTCTCTTGCACTCGACCTCAAATAACATCGTTGCCATTTCATCATTAGCGCAGAAGCTGTTGAGCCAAAGAATAAGGTTCATCCAATCCAATCTAGAAATATCTATAGTGTTGCTATCGTAATGCACAAGCTATCATCCACTTCTCCTCTTCTGTTCGTGACCTGGGAATTGTCTTGGATCCTTCCCTTTCTTTTACTGACCACGTCAATTTGGTTCCAGATCTTGCTTCTACCATCTGCGCCAACTACGTTCCATTCGCAGCTCTCTTTCACCACATGCCATTACTACTCTGATCCACGCCTTGATCTGCACTCGGGTCGACTTTGGGAATGCTGCATACATTGGACTCTCTGCCTCTAATACTCACAAACTCCTGTCTATTCTTAATGCAACTGCTCGGCTTATAGGTGACATTCCAAAGTTTGCCCATATCTCAGGCTATATTCGGGATACCCTTCACTGGCTCCCTATCCAACAGCGGGTACAGTTCAAAATCATTTCCCTCATGCGTAACTGCCTTGTTGTGGTGGGTCCATCCTACCTGAGGTCTTTTGCACCTTTGTCTCCTCCTTACCTGCAAGGGCCTCTTTGCGATCTTCGACTCGTGGCCTTATGGTTGTCCCTCGCATGCGCTCTGCTATGGCCCACTCAAGGTGCTTTGCCCGTGTTGGCCCATCAGCTTGGAACTCTCTTCCCCAGTCTCTTCGCCTTGAGCCCTTTCACCTTCCCAGTTCCGTAGACGCAGCCTTAAGACTTTCCTATTCCCTGACGCAGGCACTGAAGCAGGTCGAGAGCGCTGCTGATTTTTGAGCGGCGCTATATAAATGTTTGATTACAATTACAATTATCAATCAAACATTGCTTCTTAGCAAACTCCAAAATCACAATTTATTGGACAGAGCCACACAACCAAGATGGGCCACTGGGGCAAGCTATTAAAAATAGCTGGGATTTCAGTCCTGACCTAAACGGCATCACAGAGAATTAGCAGAATGAAGAGAAACTGGCCACAAATTCCAGAGCTTAAGGCCAGCGAGAGAGAAAAACCAAGAACCAAACTGTTTTGGTTTGGACACAATAACAGTCAGAGCATTCAATAGGCAAGTGTGATACTTGTGAGCCTGCAGGGTGAACTAGACCAGTGCTTCCAAAACTTTTCAGTGTCGCGGACCGGCAGAATTAACTTTTCAATGTCACGGACCGGCAGGAATGTTCCCACTGCAGGAGGACCGGTGCCCAATTTATTAATTATTTCTTTTTTCTATCACATAAAATAGATTCCTCAAATATGTATTAAAATTGATTTAATTGCATGTTTAGCAAATTCTATGAATCTATTGCCCTTTAACTGCTAGCCTAGAAAGTGTTTTTTATGACTTGTAAAAACTAATAGCCATTTCTTGATTCCGAGACAATTTGACCAGTTTCTTGACTCACTCTGCGGACCGGCAACTGAAGGCTCGCGGACCGGCACCGGTCCACGGACCACCACTTTGGGAAGCACTGAACTAGACAAGTTGAGAGGTAAGTTGGCTGGCCAATGTACAGAGCGTTTTGAGCATTAAGCTAGATGTCTGTCCTAAAACAGCCGTATTTGAAGTTTGATAACCATTCCTACCTACAGTTGGAAATTTGCATACAATCAAGCTTGTAAAGTCAGTGTTTGGATAACAAAGACAGTCAGTCACCTAACTATAGTCTTTAATGTAGCTCAATGATAACTGAAGAAACACTGTGTTTCTTCAGTTATCATTGAAAAAATTTCTGCCCTGATGGGATTCGAACCTAAAACCTTTGAATTGACATTCCAGCATGCTAACCACTCGACTACGGAACACCACACAATCGCAATGAATAATATTGGATTTAATTCTGCATGTGCAGCCTTCTTCGCCGCATACTTGTTCATAGATTCAAACGTCTGCATCACACATTGTAAGATTACTTAAATTAGTTGCTTCATACACTTTTTTCAATTTTCTAACTCGTTAAAACTATAAAAAAAACTTTTGCCCAACATAAATGATCTGACACGTGACTGGCGGCCCGCTAGTATTTCAAACTTGCGGGCCGCCTGGCGGTCCGCTAATCACTTCGATAATTAAATGACATGGGCTTCATCAAAATTCATTTTTAAACAAGTTTCATGCTTACATATCAACGTCAGTGGTTGATAAGGGGTGAAATGGACCAACCCCCAAAAATATTTGGTTGTGGCTAGACCGTTAGAGCAAGGACTAAGGGTATGCAAAGGGTTTAACTCATATTCTGTTTTATAGGAAGCAATAGAAGAGTGATGTGTTAGAATTTTGGGTGCTAAGGGTGTGCACTCACAGGGCAGCAACAGAAATGCTGGGCCTAGGCACAGCAGTCAAGGGTCTCTAAATTATCTTTAGGCTTTATGAGAAAATTTTTTTTAAACAAATTGAAATAATAAAAGTACGGGTACGACTTTATATTAATATATACAACTGAGATTTTCTTCAGTTAATTTAAAAAATTTAATTTTCAAATGTATGCTAATCAAAATCAACTGTCTGGATTTAGCTATGCAAGCAAAATCATTCATAATATCTTCATATTATCCTGTGCAATGTCATCGGCCATGTCGGTCGCTGATCGACTTCTCCGTCATTTCCCTGATATACAATAACTTCTCCCATTCAATTCTTTGCTTGTATATATAAATTTGTTTGTTTTTGTTTGAATATATTAATCTTGCCATGTACAGTGCTGTGCATTTGCTAGTGCTTCTCAATAAAGAATATTCTTACTGACTTACTTACTTATTCTGTCGATGTCTCTTATGTGGAAATGAACAGATTTGCAAGTGGCTTGAATATATGCTAATTAAGACATACTGGACATACTATGACACGCAAATTACGCTACGACTCAGGGTGAGTGACAACCCAACCACTTTGATGAATCAGTCAAACTCGTGCAGCTGCTGACTTGAGCCCACAAAAAGTTCACAGTTGGCTAGTACGTCAGGTTTTTAAGGTATGCATCAGTGAAGTTCTACGTGTACAATTCTACACAATTGCGAATAAATGCGGGAAATTTGCAGTATAAAACATGTCGCCCTAAAATGATGCTAATGCCTTTACTGTTAAAACAAACAAAAAAGAACATATAACAGACATGTTGATGAACAATTAAGTCTTTCTCAACTCACACTATAAGTGAAAGTACAGTGTTCAAAACTGTTTAAGCATTTGCTTTTGCATTTGTAAGTAAAGCTTGAAACTCGTAACAGAGCAAGACCATACTGACACTTACTCTGACCATAGATCTGCACTACGTCGGCGAGTGCACTTCCTGGCTGACCACCTAAAAACAAAACTAAAAGTACAATGCCAATTCACAAATAAATTTTATTTAAATAGATAATGCCAACATCACTGAAAATATATAAACCAACTAGCATTTTTTACCCGGCTTTGCCCGGGGTTTTCCCCATGCGTAATTTTTAAAGGCTGCAACTAAAGTCTACTTACTTACTTACTATATATGCTGAAGGGCTTCAAATATTTGAAATGTCCACATATCTGAATGGCAACGATATTTAGAGGTGAAAATAGTTTCCCCCTTGTATTTGAATTTAACCCGTTCACTACCTTGAGCGCCGGATATATCCGGCGACCAAAAATAATTATAATACCTTGCGCGCCGGATTAATCCGGCGGCATAACATGGACTCTCTTATAACGTTGGTCTATCGATTTTTCAATAGCAAGTACTGGGAATATTAGAGGTGGGATAGACCTACTAGCGCTTGTCATGTCCTCTCCGGTTCGGCAGGATCGCTAGTCATGGTGTACTGAACGACGTCATCTGCCGGGGTCTTACAAAGGCTCGTTTTCCGGTGGTTTTCCGGCGGTGAAGCAACCGCCGGGCCTGGCTCAATCAGATGGCAAAAGACCTGATGGCTTTACTCTGATGCCGTGGCGAGCGGGTCGGAGCCTCTTGTGAGATGCCACGGTGTTCGATTCCTTCATAATCGTAATCGAGCATTTATATAGCGCCACTCAAAAACAGAGGCGCTCCCGACCCGGGCCAGTGTCTTCACTGGTAAAGAGAGGTTTTCAGGCGCTGACAGAACTGGTCAAAAGAAATAGAGAAAAGGTCAGTCCTGAGGTAACTGGTTCCAGCTATTGGCGGCGTCATTTGTCTCGGCGTCCACCATCAGAGCAGGTACTGCAGCTGAAATAGCTGCTTCAAGGAAAACGACCAAATACACCGCTCTGTCGATGGAATATGATTTCGTGCCTCTGGCCTTCGAAACACTGGGCCCCATGGGTGCCGCCAGCCTGTCCCTGATCCGACATCAGGAGACTTTTTATCCCTTGTATCAGGAGACATTCACGAAACCACATATCTTTTCCAACGTATTTCTCTGACGATACAACGATTCAACGCTGTTGCAATCTGTGGGACCTTTGCCAGCCTTTTGCCTGAGCCCGAGGAGTTGTAACCGTTCCAGACTTTTAACAATTTAATTAATCATGAAGTCCCAAAGTGCTGCTTGGGTGTAGTTTTTGACAGTACTAAGTCTCTTACTGTCTATGTAAATGGTATCCGTAACTCAACACATGATATAATAATAATAATAAAAATAATAATAATAATCTTTTCTTTATTGAAGTGCCTGACAAACGCACTGTGCTGTACATTTACATGTTATGACAATTAAACAATTATTCACCAGAAGACAAATGACAGAACACATAAATCTTAACTACTAACAGAACAGACAGCCTGCAATACACTTAGAATACACGGAACTAAGCATTGTATCCCTATTTTGTCAAGGATATCCGTTGCAAACGCATTGGTTTCCACATGTCTCAATTATTATAGAACTCATGTTTCTTGCTGGTATCACAGAGTCAAACAAGATGAAACTTCAGAGTTAAGAAATTCTTTTGCTACAACTAGTACAATAGTACATCTAAACATGAATATGTAACCCTGTATTTAAACCTTTGCACTGGCTTCCTGTTCAGCACAAGATTTGTTTCAAATTGGGTTGAGTTTACTAAAGACTGAAAGCTAGCCATCCACAGTAATTAAAGTCAGTCTTGATTCCTCAGATTAATCATTACTTAACAAGATCGTCTGATTATCTTTCTCTGGTCATGCCTAAAACTAGTTCTAACTGTTTTTGGTAGCTGGACTTAAATTTTACAACTACCTCTCTCGCTCTCTGTATCTGTTTTTTTCTGCTCTCAGGGTTGCCACAAGGCTAATAAAATAAAATCCATGACTTTCCCTGACCTTTTCCATAACTTTAAAGACTTATTTTAAACAAAAACCTTTTTTTATACTTTCTAATTGTTTTATTTATGTAATATCTATCGAAATTAAAAAATATGATTAGAAACGTCTATTAATGATTTTCCATATTCCATGACTTTCCTTGACCTAGCTATTTTCAAATTCTATGACTTTCCCAGACTTTTTTTAAAACACCTTTTTTCCAGATTTTCTAAGTCTTAAATTTTTCAAAGTCTAATTCCATGACTTTCCAGGTTTACCTGGATCCGTGGCAAATCTGTGCTCAGTCATTTATGTCATTTCGTTCTCGGCTCAAGACAACTTTTTACAAATAGCTTATCCACAATAATAGGCAGCCTCTCTGTCTTATGTATGTATGTATGTATGAGCACTTGTTATAGCGCCCCTTCAAGATTTCTACTCAGAGGCGCTCCCGACTACAGCGCGGACACTGAATCGGAGTTTCACGCTGAAGCGCATGAGCAATTGCGAGTGAGACTTGCCCTGGGTCCCTACGCGGCGGCTTGAGGTGGATTCGAACTCGCAACCCTCCGGCTGCAAGGCACCGAACATACCCTACACCACCGCTTAGTGGACTGATCTTTCAGATGTCAACCTAATTGTGGCTTGGTTTGGTGCCTTGCACATTAGAAGCTTACATGAGAGAAGTTACTAAGTGATCATTAAAAAAAATTAAATTTCTACATGCTTCAAGGCTATTCTGACTTACATTGAGGCCTTGATGTAGGAAGAACATCAAGCTCACTATGGGCAGTAGGTGCACCAGGAATGCTGACATTCTGGTAGATGGCACTGGAACGGTTAGCTGGAGCAGGACTGGCTCGGGTGACATTGGCACAACTAGAGGTGGGGCTGGCTGAATCAGAGACACGACGTTGACTCTGCCCACCAGAAGGAGTAGAACGTGAAGAACCCGGTGGTTGTGGAAGATGTTCACGAGAAGAATCGTCATCAAAAATGCTATCATCATCTGAAGACGAATCTGGAAACATATATCCAGTTACGAAAGTAGGTGAGCATCACAGCATGATGAAAACGTATAAGCTACCTGTTTATATCGTTTAGGCAGCCAGGTTAACTGTGCTTTTGCACAATTCATAAAATGCCCTTTACAGTAGTACAGATACATACATACATCTGAATCTGCAAATTGTCGTTAAACTGTAGGTGTTAGCGACAAGTGGAATGATGCCAATATACTTCATCTGCAGCTCCATTTGGAACTGAAGACGAAATATCATCACTACCTCAGATGTCCAGCATATCACAAAGATTTTTGCTGTTCTTATTCATAGCTGATCATAATAAGATCCCCAAATTAAGTACAAATGTTTTAATGAACATTGATAGCTCTGCTAGGTGTCATTTTTGGTCAGTCAAGAAGTAGAACTGTCAACACCAGAACTGATAAATTAATAGTGCATACATCCTCAGCATCAATTCCTGACACCAGCCATTTAGCAGCAATGGGTACAAACAAACGATCTCCATTGTCCAAAATTGATACAAAACAGAATGAAGCTATATGTTGAGAGAGCAAATGGAGAAGAACAAGCTGGGTTCAGGCCAGGAAGAAGCACAACTGACCAACTATTCGCAATGAGACAGACACTGGAATAAAGCACTGAATACAAATAGCAAGTCTTCAACTTCATACAAGAGAGAGAGAGCCAATCCCTCTGAGCTCATGGACTCAGACCCACGCCACGGTGCAAAGGACCTCTGGCAGAAGGTGAATCAACTGACCACCAAGAAGCAGAAGCCCGGAGCAACATGCAGCATTACTGCTACTCAACTGAATTCACATTATGCAGCAATCTCCACAGACTCTGATTACGATGAACCTCCTCTCAAATACTCCTCATTTCACAGAGAGAACGGTATTTAACATCCTTCATCGACTTCAATGTACAGCGGAGGGACATGATGGTCTTCCATTCCGGTTTCTGCGACTCCTCGTTCCAGTTCTCTCGCCAACCTTAACACACCTCTTCAACCAATCTCTAGCGCTCTTCCATGTACCACTTCAGTGGAAAACGGCAATAATTAGCCCAGTGCCCAAGGTGCCTTGCCCGGAAATACCAGCTGACTATTGCCCCATCTCAGTGTTTCCGATACTATCACGGATTGTTGAACGCGCCATTGTGAATGCTCATCTATATAGAACCTTCAACAAGGCTCCAATAGACGAGATGCTGGAGGATCAATATGCATTCAGGCCAATGGGCTTCACAACAGCAGCCATCATAGCCCTACTGCAGCAAGTAACAACCCTTCTAACAACAAATGACTGCGTGGTTGTTATATCGATGGATTTCTCCAAAGCATTCGACACGGTCCATCATTCTTCGCTGATGAACCAGATCGGGCCCTGGACATCACCGACCAAGCATACAACTGGCTCATCAACTACTTTACGAAGAGGCGACACATCACCAAGTATCACGGGGTAACAAATGCCAGCAGAGTTCAGGGATCAGGCGTAGGACCAGCGTCCTATTATATGGGTGCATCGGCCCTTCACCCAATGCACAGCTACAACTCCCTGGTAAAGTACACAGATGAAACCTACTTGCTGGTGGGTTCCCTGCACTTGAGCACTACCACTGAGGAATTCAAGCAAATTACGAACTGGGCAAATGCCAACAACTTCTGTCTGAATCCGACCAAAACGCGAGAGCTTTAGGTTACGAGACAGGGCCGCATCAGGCCAACCATAACACTGGTCTTCGAGGGAGCAGAGCACGTTAATTCCATCCGCGTACTAAGCGTTACATTATGTTACGACCTCTGCATGACAACACACATCGAATAAACCCTCGCCTCATGCTCCTCGACTCTATACGCTCTCAGGGTTCTCCGCTCTCACGGCCTCCCCTCCCCTCCCACTCTCTCCATGAAGTAGCAATAATGACCACCATTGCATACCTAATGTAAGCATCTCCTGCCTGATGGGGCTATGCCAACAGCGGCGACAGAGCAAAGATAGAACAGCTGATTAGCAGCATGAGGCGAAGTGGTTTCCTTCCCTCAACTGCCCCGAGTGGTTCAGCCTTGGCGGGCCTGGCAGACGAACACCTGCTTAAAGCTGTATATTTACATAGATTCTGCATTCAATAAAAGCAATTTAATATCTTTCATTCATTTGATCTTTGCCAAAAACAGCTGCTTTGAAATTTTTCTTAATTTCCACACACACATGGCACCTTTAGATAAGTCACTACCCTCAAAGCTCATGTAAAAAGTCACAACCTATAGTCCAGAAAATACAGCAGGCTACATACAGATCTGCCCCATTATTTAGGTAGCAGGCATGCCATGTACCTTAAACCCTTTACAAACGAGGGTGGACTAAAAGCTACTCGAAAACCTATATTTCTCGTTGTTAAAGGATTAAACAAACATGACTATAAGACAAAGAAGGAAAACAAGCAGGAGGTATAGAAGGAGACAGAGGGAAATTGTCCCAGCATAATTTGATACTCAATTTACTCATGGCACATTCATTAACCAGACAACACTCAAAAGTTAGTGATTAAAGAGTATTCAGTTTATAGGTCTGACCAACCCATAACAATGACTAAAAAATAATGCAATGAAAGTGGTCATAATACAAATTTTAGGTACACTCACAGTATACTCCAAAATATGTGCTTTCAACAATCAATCACAATTGGTCTATGCTAGAAATTCAGATAAATCAAATCATCTTACAGACTCAACATTTAATTTACCAGCTGTGTGTTCACGACGACGATTCTGGTTATAAACAGCAGACGTTCGTTTGGATGGCATTGGAGCCATGGACTGTTTCTTGCTGAGAGCCAAAGCCTGCATCACAGCCTCAGTACGAATTTCTACAATTGAATTTCTACAATCCATTAACTGAAATAATGCGGGAACTGGTATAGGGTTATGCAGCACTAGGCACTCAGTAACACATTGATTCAGTTTGAGCAGGATGGAAAGTAAATTACTAAAGACAATGCAGTTCAGTTGGAAATGGGCCTTAAGCAAGATTACTGAAGTTCTATGGTACCTCATATATGAGGACATCAAGGTGACAAGCGTTTATCACTCAACACAACAGCATGCTTTAATACTATGGGGCGCGGTGGTGTAGGGGTATGTTCGGTGCCTTGCAGCCGGAGGGTTGCGGGTTCGAATCCACCTCAAGCCGCCGCATAGAGACCTTGGGCAAGTCTTTCACTCGCAATTGCTCATGCGCTTCGGTGTGAAACTCCGATTCAGTGTCCAGCGCTGTAGTCGGGAGCGCCTCTGAGTAGAAATCTTGAAGGGGCGCTATAACAAGTGACCTTAATAAATAAATACAGCCTCACTCATAAATTTGGTTGTTCTTGTAGATCACAAAGTATATCGATCTGCAAAGAAAGTTGTCAATGTTTGCTGAGAAAGAGAGTTCAGCTAAACCAGTATAATACACAATACATTGTTGCATGGAGCATTTTGAAATGGTGACTGACACTGAGCTAAGATCATTGATTCAGTATCACTGATTTGATTTCAGTTTCGTCTTTCTTCCTTTCCTTAATGTAACCGCTCTCTCCGTCACAGCAGAAGTTCATTGTTGTTCCTGTAATGAAACGCAAAGGACTGGACTTGTCTGATCTGGCCAACTTTAGGCCAATCGCAAAAGTATCATATTGTTCTAAAATAATTGAGAAGATAGTTGCTCTTCAGTTAACTGCATATCTTGATAGGAACAATTTGCTCTCAACTTTTCAATTTGGTTTTCGTAAGGGCCACTTCACAGAGTTAGTTCACCTGCTCTCTGATATCTATGGGGCTATTGATAGGTCACAGGCCACCTATCTGTATTACACTTCAATGCATTCTACAATATGAGCTTCTTCTCCTTTCCATGCATATATTTCATAAGTAGTTGAAGACCATTCCATTCAATCATGGTCTTAGCACTATTTTCATGTCAGCACGGCGTTTGATACCGTTGATCCTTATGCGCCTTTCTGCCTCTTTTGGTCTTTCTGGAAACCTTCTTGACCGGCTTGGTTCCTTACTCCATGACTGTTCTTTCTCTGTCGTCTACGGGTCTACCAGGACTCCATGGGTTCCTGCCCCATTTAGACTGCCACAGGGTTATGTGCTGGGCCCTCTTTTATATATTATTTATACTGCTGATCTTGGTCCTCTCCTGGCCGCTTGTTCTGTGCCGAGCCAATCTTATGCGGATGGCCTGCAGGCGTATTTGCACTGCCCTGCATCAGCAGCCATTACCGCACTCCGAGCAATGAACCGGGCAATGGAGGCTTGGATGTCCTCTAATTGGCTGCGGCTTAACTCTTTTAAAACCCAGTTTATTTGGCTTGGCACACGCCAGCAGCTCGCCAAGATTGACCTGGAGGCTCTTGCCCAGAAGTTCCTGCAGTTTGCCTTCTCATCCTCTGCCTGGGACCTTAGTGTAACTTTGGACCAAGAGCTAAAAAAAAATATTGTTGTTTTTCCGGTAACCCGACCGAGTCACTTTTTTAGGCCTGACTGGGAAAATTTTGTGAATTTTTTTTATTCACACATGAATCTAACCATTGCGTGCCAGAGGTGCAGATTTGCGACATTGATAACATTGCTTTTGTTGTCAGAGGTATGTAAATAAGGGCACCGTTGATTAGAGCAATAAACGGGCTAAAGTTTCCCATGGTCAGTATTAACAAGCGTCCGACGGTTGAAGGGTGGGGAGGGTAATACAACGCAGGCAGAGGAATTAATTTTCTCACAGTAACTTGCAAGGGCTATTTCCCAAATCCCATCACTGTATTCAATGTATCAGCAACATATATGGGAAAACTAGAGACTAGTTAAATATCGTAATATGTGTGCTACGTTGATTGACAGCTGTCACAGGCCAATGCTGGATGCAAGATAGCTTGCGTGCGGACACATTTCCAGATGGGTGCAACATTCTGCAGCCCTCGTGAACGGGTCTGGTCTAAAGGACACCGGCACGAACAGCTAACCCCCTCCGCTGTCCGCGGATTTAACCTAGGCCTCCCAGAGTCTATAGGCGTGGATGGGCGGCTTGCCTGTCCACCCGCCCTTCTTGGATTATGCTGGCGTCCCTCAGACCACACACGAACCATGAGAACTGCTCGAAATTATTTCTGCCGACGTCAACAGCCTTTGTAAGATGTTGTTAAACTTGGAATCCACCACACACGTGCATGGTGGACTGCTACAATGTTTCTGTTTCATTATATTATTAACTAGATGTTTCCCGTCCTAAGACGGCTAAAACAATTTGAAAATATCAAGAGATGCGTCTTCTTGTGCTATGAATGACGTAAGTCTCCCACTCTTTCTCCCTCCCTCCCTTACTTCCGTGCCGTCCCTCCCTTACTTCCGTGCCGTCCGTACATCCTTCCCTCCCTTCAACGTCCATCCCTCCCTCCCTGCACGTCTCTCGCGGCGATCGTGTGGGGCTGACCCGCCCCTTCCCCTCCCCATTCCCTTATAGACATGAAGAAGGATCCACATGTCGTCCTGTGCATTATCTCGCGTTGCTATGACGACGTCTGTTAATGTTTATTGCTATGACATAGAATGACGTAAGCCATAATGTCCATGGCAATGAAGGCGAAAACAGCTTAACAGGGGCAGAGATTTCTGTTTCATTATATTAGTAATATTATTTATATTCTCCTTAGTAACAGCTATTTCTGTTGGACCGATTTAGCTAAAATTTGGCATCCTTTCAGAGGCTCCCATTGCAAATGCACTGGCCACATTTGGTGGAGATACCTCAAGTAATAAAAAGTTATAATAGTTATTACCGGCTTTACATTTCAGCCGCAACGTGTGACCCACCCGCGATTTTCCATAACACGTCCACATACAAATATTCGTGCCACATACAAATATTCGTGCCACAACTTGTGCACTTTCGCTCGATCCCATCGTTTAGCATTAAATTTGATTAAACTTGCAATAATATCCTCCATTTCGAAAATTAAGTTTAGCGAAAAATGGAAGAAATAACAAAATCAGCTTGTTCACCCGCTTTATTAACCTGACATTCACACCAACTAGGTCATGCGAATGCGTATGCTTAAAGCCGACCTTTCAAACCTACAACTGTACAAGTTCTATAATCCAACTTCTGTCTCAGCAAACACAACCAGAATTCACATAGTTGATATTAATTTTGTTATTACCATCTGAAATCCTTTTTCTAGATGTGCAGTTTAAACAGCCAAGATTCACAAGTTAAACGTACCAGAATGATACCTGTTGTCGACACGAGTTAGCCGTCTTTGGGCACGACGCTGCGCAGCAGTAGAGGGACTAGGATGAACAGGTGCAGCAGCTAAAGCAATACATACCAGTCGCAATTATCAATTATCCTTCACAAATGAAAAATTATGATAGAGCTAGAAATAGAATATTAGGAAAGTCACACGTCATCCTCAAAACCACCTGATAATGTAGATGATAGGGCTGCAATGATGAACACAAATGGAAAAACATCTGACACAAAAGTGATTTTCGTATATGAACTTCCTGAGATGGCTAACTGGCAACAGTTCTCCCGCATCCCACTGGGAATGGAAGGGACACTCGTTTCATATTCTTACACCCGTCATAGTTTGAACTAGGGTGTGACTGATTGCCATTTTTTTTACAATTTCCGATTCCAATGAGTTGGCCTGTTTTTTCGCCGATTCCGATCAGATTAATCGGCAATATTCATTTTTATTTGGTTCTAGGCACTGTTTGTTACTCAAAAGCCCGACTGTCCGCCATTTTAATGATGTGTCGACTCACAATTTTATTTTTTTACATGGACTTTCAATGTTGAAGATTAAATCGTAATCGTAATCAAGTATTTATATAGCGCCACTAGAGATGTAAAAAAACATGTTTTTTTTGGCGTTGAAATATTTCAATGAAATATTTCAGTTTTATTTGAAATATTTCAGTTTTCTTTGAAACATTTGAAATTATTTTTTTCTTTACATTTTACAACTAATTACAACCATAATAACAGTTTATTTATTTCTCTCATATTACATATTATATGCATTATTGTGTTAGTGATGACCATCCTCGAGATACTCAATTTATTTCTAATTACCTGTTTTTAAGAATGACTTTTATGAGAGTTACATTATATGTTGAAAAACATATTTTATTCACCAAATGTCACAAATTACAGTTTGATCTAATAAAGTAGATGTTATTGTTCATTGTTATGCTTAACATTTATTATTAATCACTTGTTTTGTCATAAATGAAATAAATGTGATTTTAGCTAAATTCTGCTAGCCTAGGACACAGTCAATCGTATAGAATTCGAAACACTTTAAATAGTGACTTTACAAGACAAATTATAAATCACAAATACTATGTCAACTAGACTCAATAATAATCCGGCGAACAAAATTTTACAAAAGTTCTAAGAATAGAACTTAGAACACAAACATAAATAGTACTATAAGTCAGACAGAGTAAACCATCATTAATAGTAATTATACTGCTAAAATCTGTCAGTTACAAGATTTCCTCATTGTTATTCATCATCGTCCATGTCATCATCTTTGTTGTCATCGTCAACATCATCATTGTCGCTATCATCATAACTGTCACTGTCATCATCATCACTGGCATCTTCACTGTCATCATAGTTTTCATGGCCTTCATCATTGTCACCGTCTTTGTCATTATCATCAATTTGTGTGCATCCAATACTTAAAAAAACATGTTGTTTTTTTTTGGTCATTGAAATATTTCAAAAAAAACTGTCAGAAATGAAATATTTCAAATGAAATATTTCACGCTCACATCACTAAGCGCCACTCAAAACAGAGGCGCTCCCGATCTGAGCCAGTCTCTTCACTGGTAAAGGGAGGTTTTCAGGCGCTTGCAGAACTGGTAAAAAGAGATAGAAAAAAGGTCAGTCCTGAGGGACTGAGGTAACTGTAAATATTACCGCAGGAGGTTACCAAAACAGGTTACCAAAACAGGTTACTATTTTTGTATTAATGAAAAAAGGAATTGTTTTTTGGTCAAAAATATTACATCTTTGTAATCGGATCGGTTAATGCCAGCAACAACCTTTTTTTGACGGGATAGTGGCAATAACTGGTTATTGCCGGTAATTGCCAGTTGTTGTCGGTTATTGCCAGTTGTTGCCCATTTTTTCCAAAGTATAGGCAAGGCAATGAAAATCATATTTCACTGCAGAGACTGATTACTAGTGATTAGTTATAATAAATGTTTCTTGTGAGAAATTAAAACTACTGTAGTAAATCTATATTACCCAATAGTATAAATGCAGTTAAAAGTCAACAATATTTAGCGCATTGGATAACACACTGGCATAGAGAGCGAGAGGTACCGAGTTAGAGACCCGTAGGCAGACATGCATTGTAGGCTGCTATTAGCGCTGTGTATTGCAGGCTGTCTGTTCTGTTAGTAGTTAAGATTTATGTCTTCTGTCATTTGTGTTCAATTGAATTGTTTAATTGTCATAACATGTAAATGTACAGCGCAGTGCGTTTGTCATGCACTTGATTAAAGAAAAGATATTATTATTATTATTATTATTATATGTGACCCGCCACGGCAAAAGTAGGCTTTTGTCACCAAAAATCAAAATTTACGTTATTCTCCCATGAGATTCTACTATGTAATACCTTTCAAATGGCGTATTATTTATTTACTAGCTGTTTGAGTTTAGGGAGCGCGGGCGAACCACTTAAAATATATGACCGGCGGCCTGCAGACCCATGCAGCGGTGTCGTTCTCACTGAGGCGACCTCTAACGGTGATTACTCGCTGGCTGCGCCAGTCTCGAGCGACCCCACTCAGTATTCGAGCGTGCTTGCCTCTCCACTGTCTTGTTCCCTCCCTCCCCGTACTTTCCTGCCGTCCATCCCTGCCGTCCGTACCTCCTTCCCTCCCTTCTACGTCCGTCCGTCCCTCTCGTACGTCCCTCGCGGCGATCGTGTGTGGCTTACCCGTCGCTTCCCCTCCCCATCCCATAGACGTCTTAATAATAGCTAGCTATTATACAGAAGTCCATGCCCATCCCCTTATAGAAATGTTGAAGGACCCACACGTCATGATCTCGCGTTGCTATGACAACGTTTTGTAATTATTGCGATGACGTACGTGAAATGACGTAAGCCATGTTGTCCATGGCAATGGCCATGTTGTCCATGGCAATGAAGGCAAAAACAGCACAACAGGCAAACAGCGTAACACCACGCACGCTCCGACGACGCATGCGTCAGCCAGTCACGCACAGACAGAGATTTCTGTGCGTTTATATTATTAATGATGCTCCTAACCGGAGTTGTGCAATTTAAAGTTTAGCAGTGACGGAAACTACATTTGGACAAAAATGCGATAAAAGTTTTGAATCATAAAGTCCTTAGAACTGATGACGTATTATCAATAAGATCAGCAAGATTGCCACTGTCTTTGGCGCCGTGCCTGTTTATGTCGTTCAGTAATTGGGCATTTGCGTTCTATTCTACACAAATAATTATAAACTTCTAAATGAATAGGCCTGCAGAAATTTGCGCCAAAAAATTGCAAAAATTGCGCGGCAAAAACGCTAATTTTGCGCGCCAAAAACGCTTATTTTGCGTGCATTCTGCACAAAGTAAAAAGTGGTATAAGTACGTTATTTTTTGCATGAATCAATGTGCCTAAGTATTTAACAGTGTTTTTGTTATTTAGTGAATAGTTTGGCTTCCTAAAAATTATTGATGCTTGCAGAATTTTTACACTGACTGACGAGTCTCTTGTATGATCAGTCACCAGGATGGTAGCCCTTCATCTTCGTATGTAACGTCTATGAATTCATGTGTTCGATAACGAGCCGACGGTTCCACGACAAATGGTTCACGGACAAAAGGTTCACGGCAAATGGTTCTCTGCCAAAAGGTTCACGACAAAAGGTTCACCGTAATCCCGTAGTTTAGATTGGTAAATTCAGACCATGCTTTCAATCCCGTACTTTAGGTTGGTAAATTATTAAACGTTTCACGCTAGGCTAAGCTGAATTCGCGAAAAATATGTTTGCGCTTTTGTCGTCAACCTATTGTCGTCAACCTTTTGTCCGTGAACCATTTGTCGGTGAACCATTTGCGGTGAACCATTTGTCGTGACACTCGAGCCGACACATTGGCACTATGCGAAGGGTCACGCACGCTGTTGCGTGACTGCTTTGGGCACACACTGTCTAACGAATTTTGTCGCAGTAAAGTTTTAGAATTTTTGAGACTAAGAGTCTGTGCATTAAAAACAGAAACATATTCCTTAAATACTAATTCCTCTATAACTTCAATGCTATAGTCCCATATCTTGGTTTTTTCAATTGTCGCTCAACCATCGATATGATCTATATTTAGATTGACGCTGTGGTTGCCATGTTGAATTTACTATGCATCGCAGTGGATTTTTAGTCACTTAAAGTCCAATTGCGCGAATTAAGAACACAAATTACGAATCAAGTGAAAAAAACAGCGATCTGTTCTGGTATTTTGTGCGAAAATTGCGTACATTGCTAATTTTTGCGCCGTTGTGCGAGAGCTGGATTTTTGCGTGAAAATTGCACGGCACAAGATCGCGAATTTCAGGAGGGCCTAATTTAATCCGCTTAAAGCCTTAAACCGCTAACGATTGAAATCAGAAGCACAACATCAGCCATTTTTAAATCTCCAATCGCAGTAAATTGCATACGAGAACAGCCAGCTAACCAATCACGGCTGGCATAGGATGTCACGTGATGCGCTTGGCAACGAGTAGGCTGTTTTGTGCACTTTAAGTATTCATCTTTTGTAGGTTAATTTAATTTCTGCCAATCCTGATGCTTGCTTCACTATGTAGACCAGACCCTGACCCTTCTAAGGATATATAACTTTGATAGTTTCCCATGAGTTGACTCTTAATGCAAGCCTGTGAAAAACGGGCAAAATCATGTTTATTTCCGCTATTCTTATACGCAGTGGTTGCGGGTTCGGATCCACCTCAAAGTCGCCGCGTAGGGACCCTGGGCAAGTCCTTCACTCGCAATTCATTCATTCATTCATTCAGAACATTTATATAGCGCCTCTTCAAGAAACTACTCAGAAGCGCTCAAATTGCGCAATTGCTCATGCGCTTCGGCATGAAACTCCGATTCAGCGTCTGCGCGCAGTAGTCGGGAGCGCCTCTGAATGGGAAATCTGGTTTGGGCGCTATAACAAGTGTTCAAATACAATACAATACAATACAATACAATTTAACTCTCGGTTTTCTAGAGAAACAATTAATTTTATGGTTTTATTGGATACCTACAATGTTTTTAAGATATTTTAATGCTTGAATTTGATGAAAACTAAATATGCATAAAAGAGTCAAAATTCACAGTTTTTGACTTGTTTCTCATAAAGTAATGTTGCCAACAAGCGTCTAGTTTTGAGATAGCGGGTCACATATGAGATTAAAATTTAAAAAATTCTGACCTACTTTCGTCAGGGAGTTTCTAATATACTAATTGTTATCACACATAAATGCAACAGTATTTTCCGAGCTGAAACATGTAGTTTTCTGCAGAGACTGGAACAGCAGTATTAGCAACTGGAGACAGGTCTTCACACAATGAGATCACACTTCACAGGCATCAGAAGAAATCCTTGCCATCAAGGATTTCTCATGCAGATGAACGACTTCAGCTGGGACATACCCTAAATATTCGCCTATGAGTCGAAACAGTTTTAAAAACCCAGAGTCTGGGGTCATCTTATACGAGATGCACCTGGTGACAAGGCAGGCCTTGTCACCAGGTGACTGCACCAGGCATCTGCGACATATTGCACTAGATCTCCGATCGAAGGAAGGGCATTCCATAGGGAGGGCCCAATAGTGGCAAAAGATCATATTTTGGGCCATAGTGTTCCTAACTCGTGGAACAAAAAGAGTATGCCTGACCAAGGAGCAGAGAAGTCGATGAGAAACTGAAGAGAGAGGGGAGCGAATGTGATCTTAAGATATTTAGGAGCAATGCCCAATTTGGACTTAAGGAACAGGACAAGAACTTTGAACTGAATTCTTGCTGTGACAGGAAGCCAGTGTAATTGATTGATCATAAACGAGGAGATATGGGAGAATTTAGGAAGGCGAGCAATCAATCTGGCAGCAGCATTTAGAACTGACTGGATAGGGGACAGGCAGACCTTGGAAAGGCCTGTATAAGAACAGAATTTGCAATAGTAAATTCTAGAACAGACAAATGCATGGACTATTGAATTCAAGGTGGATGAGGAGACAGATCTGCGAATGGCCCTGATAGGCTGATACGCCGCAGTTGAAAGTAGGAGGAGCGTGTAAGCTGACTGATATGTTCAGAGAAAGAGAACTGTCCAGAGTGACACCCAGGTCAAGTACACTAGTACAGAAAGTGAACTGGGGGAAGTTTTCAGCAAGAAGCAAAAAGTCAAGTTTTTGGAGTTGTTGGGGAGTGCCAAACCAGATGAGTTTTGGAGGAATTCAGAGAGAGGCGATTTGAAGACATAAATAGGTGTAAGTCATGAGAAAGAGCGTCAATACGGCCAGCAAGAACGAGTTGAGCTGAAGGAGAACCATGAATGTAAGCCTGGATGTCGTCAGCGAAGAGGTGACCCATGGCAGAGTGATTAGAAATTAATGAAGATCAGCCGTGAACAGAATGAAAAGAAGGGGTCCTAGGACACAGCCCTGTGGAACTCCTATAAGAACTGGAACCCATTTAGACCTCAAGTTTCCAGATATGATCATCTGAGTACGATCAGGTAGGTAGGAGTTTAAACTTTAAACTTTAAAGTGAAAGCGAAAAAGTAAAAACAAGTAGTAAAAGCATGTTTGCTTTTTGTTTATTGACTGCAAGAATTTATAAAGCGCATACTCAACGTAACTACTCAGAGTCGGTAGAGTAGTCGTACTTGTGATCTATTGTAACCTATGATTAAAAATTAATCGCGTTATTAAAAATTTTAATCCTGCGTTTAATTTTGATTAAAATTTTTAATCGTTGCCCACCCCTATTCAAAACCAATTGATGAGAAATATTGAGTTTTGAGGCGTTCCATAAAGGAAGAGAAAGACTTCGAACTTCGGACAAACATAAATTTGTAGTTGGTTCCATTCCTTAACCCCTTTAGCATGGAGCCAGAGTTAACTCGGGCTGCGTAATCCGTTCTCATAGCGTGGAGCCCGAGTTAACTGCTCAGTTTCCATTAGGGATGTTAAACGAAATTCGGAAATCCGAATTTCGGTTTTGAAAACGAAATTCGGTTTTAATTATTGACAAAACGAAATTCGAATTTAAAAAAAAAATCATTTTCGTAGTGAAAATTTCAAGAAATGCCAAAAAGAACTAATTTATGCATTTCTTTAGTGTTTACGATTGTTTTCATAGAATATAGCCGGCAGATAAGAAGGTGTTTATTAACGTACTATATGGTACCTAATATATAAAATAACTTGCGTTATATGATAATATATTAAATTTTCTATGAAGGCCAATAAAAACGAAATTCGGTTTAAAATCGGATTTCTAAAACCGAAATTCGGATTGCCAAAAAAACCGATTTTAACAACCCTAGTTTCCATTGCTGAATAACAAATCCAAAATCCGACAAAATCCTTCCACGGGATCACCCCCAAAAATGCATTTTAAACCAAGATGGCAGCCAATATTGGTGCCAACACAGAAAACAGTATATATCAGGTCATAGGTAAGCTACAATAACAACTGAAGTATTAAATTTAACATTAATAGGTCAAGGAATCGATTTATCGTAGTGGCGATAGTGTCGAAATGTTACTATCGAAGATGGCGGCCAATATTGAGGCTATTATTACAAATTTTAATTTTAATTTTAATCTTGCTTTTAAATTTAAATTTGTAATAATAGCCTCAGTTTTTGTTCTGGCACAAGTAAATATTGGCTCGAACATTTTTCTGATCAACTGTGATGTACAAATCCATTGATCTGAAACTTTGATTGTGGCATACGGTGTGGTATGCATACGTAGCCTACCCTCTGCAGCAGCTAAATTATACTCTTCTTTACCTGGTTGTTTAGCTGTAAAATATTTCGGTAATGATGAAGAACTTGGTCTTGCACTCAGAGCGACCTTGTGTTTCTTAGTGGCAATGTGGTCATTGATGTCTGACCTGCCGCCGTGAGCAACCGAAATAGTTGACTTACAGATCCTATTGCAGAATGCAGTACTACCATCAGTCGCACTGCTGGACAAGAATGAAAACTCGGCCTTCAGATCGTCGTTAAAAGAACATTTTCGTTTTGACATTTTATAATCTTATTTCAGTAATTTAGTTTCAAATTGTAGGATTTAGATTTTAAATTAAAAATTATTATTTATGAAAATGTGTTTTATCAGAATATTATCACTACGACAATAATTATGACGTTTAGAACCGGAAGAGGTATTATGCATGGTAATAAATAAAAGTGAGATTAAAATGAATTTATTCGCCAGATGCCAGTAGTAAACTCAAGGAGACGTTGATAAAGTAAGTATAGGCCTATCCTTTATTTGATCACATGACAAACACACATGAAATACATCATATATAAGATCGGAAAGTCAGGTCAGTTTTTAAAAACCGGGACATATTTAGAGTTTGGCAAACCTTTCCCGGCAGCCGGGACAGCTAGCAGAAAATCGGGACTGTCCCGCGAAAACCGGGACGTCTGGTCAGCCTAATATATCAGGTCATAGGTAAGCTACAATAACAAATGAAGTATTAAATTTAACATTATCAAGGTCAAGGAATCGATTTATCATAGTGGCGATAGTGTCGGAATGTTACTATCCAAGATGGCCGCCAAAACACACAAATATGTATATTTCAGGTCAGAGGTAAGCTACAATTACAGTTGCAGTGTAGAATATAATATTTTCAAGGTCAAGAAATCGATTTATCGTAGTGGCAGTAGCGTCGGAATGTTACTATCCAAGATGGCGGCCAATATGTCCGTCAAAACACAAAAATATGTATATTTCAGGTCAGAGGTAAGCTACAATTAGTCTCGAATATAATATTTTCAAGGTCAAGAAATCGATTTATCATAGTTGCGATAGTGTCGGAATGTTACTATCCAAGATGGCAGCCAATACGATAAATCGATTCCTTGACCTTGAAAATACAATAAGTCCATGTTGCTTGTTGTGCTAGACATAAATTTTGATGTGTCATGGTGCATGACGGTTGTTTTCCTTCAAGTTTACAGTATAGCTGAGTTGGCTAGGGGTGCTCGTGGGACAGAAATCTCGAACCAAATTTTCTGCCATGGTGATGATTTGTGCTCCGGACCTCTCGATTGACAGTCCCGCGAGCTAACCACTACACTATCCAGCACCCCTTGGTGAAAAATATGTTGCGAATATCACTTTATACAATAAGTCCATGTTGTTTGTTGTGCTAGACATAAACTTGGTGCATGACGGTTGTTTACTTCTATTGTATGTCTGCGGACGATAATTCGATTTCTTGACCTTAAAAATATTATATTCGACACTGCAACTGTAATTGTAGCTTACCTCTGACCTGAAATATACATATTTGTGTGTTTTGGCGGCCATCTTGGATAGTAACATTCTGACACTATCGCCACTATGATAAATCGATTCCTTGGCCTTGATAATGTTCAATTTAATACTTCATTAATTGTTATTGTAGCTTACCTATGTATGACCTGATATAATACTGGTTTTTGTGTTGGCGTCAATATTGGCCGCCATCTTGTATAGTAACATTCCGACACTTTCGCCACTATGATAAATTGATTCCTTGACCTTGATAATGTTAAATACAACAATATCACGAAAAAAAATTTGAAAATAATTCCACGCTGGCAGAGAGTTAAGAAAAATTTAATTCCACGCTAAAGGTCAGCAAAATGGAATGCCTGTCTCGTATCAGCATTACAGAAAAAATTTAATGACTTAACTATTTAGTCATTGGGCTGAAAATATTAAAGAAATTCACTTTTGTATTCTGATACAAAACAACTGACCATATTTAGCTGTCTTGCAGACAAGATCTACATAAAGTAGTCTTTGATTGGCAAACTTTAATATAAAAAGGATGGATATTTCGAATGTCACTGTAAATACACAAAACATTACCTAGTCAGATGTTTGGAACCCAAGGCTTAGAGCACTTGCCAAAATGACAGCTCATCTGGCACCTGTTACTGCATTCCTCATGGATTTTTCAGACTGGTCTAGGATCATTTAGAAATGATCCCTATACCAGTTATATGAACAATGCACTAGATTATATAATTTATAAACCTTCAGACGATCCAGAGGTTTGACTGTGATGAGTAGACACTACTCATGATAACTTAGATGGCTACATAGATGATGCAAAATAAACTTGAAGACTATTTATTTTTCTTAGATTAAGATCATTATGGTTCAAAGTAAATTGGTTCTTTCCAAAGACACACTATTTCAAAGGAAATCAATGCACCAGAATAGTCTATATACTAATACTAAACAAAAAGTATACAACTATCAAACCAGATAGTTACTTTCATAATTTATAGTTACTTTCATAATTTATGGACCACCAGCATATCTGCAGTTACCTATTACATCAGTGTAACTTACTTCAAAATAAAATAATCTCGTTAAAGTAAAAAAATGGACACTTTTGTCTTCAGGGTGACAACAGACACTCCAATTTGTTACTTTACAAAGGGTAAATGTAAAAGCGCACAAATTATGAAACTTTGATGCCAGCAGTGTCTAACTTCAGTAGTAACCAAGCACTGACATGTGCAACATTTTATAAAAAAATTACAAATTTTACTGAAATGTTTGACATCATGATATAAAATTAATTCACAGTTCACATGCAGGGCTTGAACGAGTTTTTCGTTTCTGGGCTCAATGATCGAAAGAGAGGGTAGATGTGAGACAGAGGTGAGACGCAGAATAATACTAGGGAAATCAGCAATGCAGGGAATGGGAAAGATATGGAGAGACAGGCATGTGAGTATGGAGACTAAAGCAGGGTTGGTGAAATCAATGATTTTCCCGATAGTGTTATATGGATGCGAGATGTGGACAAAAACAAAAGCGACAGAAGATAAGATTGATGCGTGCGAAATGTGGATATGGAGAAGATTGCTGAGGATATCGTGAACAGAAAAGAGAACAAATGCATCTCTCATCCAGGAGATAGGGCAACTAAGAGGAGACTTGACACTGCAACAAAGGGCCATCAGACAGAAATTGATGTACTTTGGACACGTAATGAGAGCAGAGGGATTGGAGAAGGGATTGTTGGCGTGCAGGGAGGGGAGGAGTAGGGGTCGGCCGAGAACTCGCTGGATGGAGGAGATACTTAGGAGGACAGCGATGAGCCTTGCACAACTAAGGTACGCGGTACGAAGCAGGGAGGATTGGAGGAAGCTGGTCACGACGGTCGCTAGAGTTCCACGAACTGACGGCACAAGGTGACAAGGTGATGCAGGGCTTAAAAATTAATTCAGACTAGGGTTGTTAATATTGGGTTTTTTTGCAAACCGATTATCGGTTTTAGAAATCCGATTTTAAACCGATTATCAGTTTTTATTGGCCTTTCATAGAAAATTTAATATATGATCATATAATGCAAGTTACTTTACGTACGTACATGTACACGCAACACAATTTTTTTCGAAGTTCTCCTGGAGCGGCGTGTGCGAAGGGGTCGTAACTTTACGCCGCCTACTGGCTAAGTCCGGCCTTGGTAGTCCGAAAATTTAAGCTCTCAGAAAACAGTGTGCATGGACCGGGCTTAAGTGAAGGCATAGCAAGTCCCAGACCAGAATGGGCATGGTCAAATTATAATTGGCGTGGTAAAACTCAGCGTCAATGGTTTATGTGATAATGGCTGATCACGCATGCGCATAAGTATTTATAGACAAATCGAACATCGAGCAGATGTTTTTGTGCATTTTTATCGGAGATGATCCGTTTAGAGACAAATGTTTCATCACAATATTACTATCCTGCTAAAAATACCTAATGAAAAGATTAAGGTTGTCTTTCACAAAATACATTAAACTGTTATTTAACTTGCAGCTGCGAAAATTTAATTTTCAACCATGGCAAGCTTACCGTTGTGACATGTTCATTTTTAATCAGTATCTTGTGGCTGAATTCGTCACAAATTATTAACAATTCGTGAAAGTGTCGTAAAGTTCATCTGCCGAGAACGACTCGGGTGGATTTTGGCGATCCCTAAACGCTCTTTGGCATCTTATTAATTCTGTAAAAGCGACGAATCGCAACCACTGCCATCTTCTTGTTCGTTTACAAAGCTGGCCTAGCCAGTTTACGCCTGGTTGTTGGCAGGCGTAGCCGTAGTCAGGCGCAAGCGGGTTACGACGTCTTCATGCACACCGATTTAATTGGCAAGGCCGGCTTAGAGCCAAACCTAGGCCGGCCTTGTGCTACGCCCCTCTTACGTCTGTCCTATACACGCCGCTCCTGAACCTCAGATTTATTAATACTACCAGCCATAGTTGTAATTTAAATTTGAATTATTTAAATGTTATTTAATGTTGAACTGACTTCCAGCTCAAACTAACTGTGTAGGAACTATTTGAAATTGTGGCAACTTATTGTTATTGTTCAGAGGCAACGCCTGTGGTCTATTCAGCAGGCTGCAGATCTGGTGCTGAATGGTGTTGCAAGAGATCTCCACAAGACGCTCTCCCTGTCTGTCTGTTTGTCTGTCTCTCTCCCCCTACCTCTCCCTTCAAACTTGAATTCATCCCTCCCAGAGAGGGTCAGCCACTATTTCAGATTGGAATCGTAGCCCTGATGATTTGGCCAGCCGCCGGACAGTCTTCATGGGTTTAGCCATCTCTTCGTACGGTCTAGTTAACTGTCCAATACCCCACCCCAAGATCACAGATCGACCGACGGAGTCTCTGTTTCACGTCCTTGCTGACGGGTTCAGGGTTGTTGGGGGTACAACTTGTGTGATCAATATTAAGACCTCCTTGAACTGTCTGATGAAGGCAGTCATACTGGTGACCGATGCCAGATAATTAAGTCCTTCAGCTGATAACAACAAAGTCGCCACCGTCATTAGCCAACTAATGACCTGCATGGGAAATCATAGAAAACGCAACTGTTATTAAATCAGCAGGTTACAAATTGCGGATTTTGGATAATTCTGGCATTGTCATTATCACTATGAAAATTATAACAAACGAATTCGATTATCGTTTATCAATGATGAAAACCGATAATCGTTTTCGAAAACGATAATCGGATTTCCGATTATCGTTTAACATCCCTAATTCAGACTCAAGAAAGTTGCTGATAAATAAAAGTAGAGGTTACAAATACTAAGCAAGTTATAAATACCTGCAGCTTTCTGACTGTTAGCATATGGCATCAACAGTTTAGCTTTCTTCTTCTCATATCCTTTTTGAGTAATGTCACCTAAACAAGAGATCACAGCAAAAGCTGAACATGGCAAATACTACAAATGCAGTCTTTAATTAAACATTTAACTGCTTGCTTTCTTGGCTGCCATCCATGACTGCACCTCCTCAAAGGACAACACTTACACAGACGAGTGACACGACAGACGACGTGCAGATTTGGCTACCAACAGTACAGAAATGATATCCCAGTTACTGACTGCCAAGCAGTATTCCTAGTTGTATGGTATTCCTAGGTGTATAAAGTAACAAAAGAAGACCAAGTACAGAACCCTGAA
This sequence comes from Aporrectodea caliginosa, assembly GCA_020284085.1. Classification (NCBI taxonomy): domain Eukaryota; kingdom Metazoa; phylum Annelida; class Clitellata; order Crassiclitellata; family Lumbricidae; genus Aporrectodea; species Aporrectodea caliginosa. The sequence continues at coordinate 1,720,865 of JACEVL010001014.1, forward strand.
GAACACTGTATCTAACAAAGCCCTGAATTAATATTACCAGTTAAATATACTGATTGAGTGTGTGGACTAAGACAGTGAAAGAAACCCTAAACAGTTTTGAGCCAGTAGAGGACTTTTCCAGTCATATCTGCATGAATCTGTGAATTTCAGTTTCCGTTATTACCTGCAAGCACCCAACACTTCTATGGTGTAATGAAAATAGATGACTTGTCAATTTTGATTTAAACTGAGTAGCAGATCAACACTGAGAGAATTGGAGGCATGCATGCACACTTCACAAGGATTCGTTGAAGCTCAGCGGGTAGGGTACAATTCACGATGTACAAAAATTTTGCAAGCCAAATTTGTATCATCTAGTATTTACTGGGCAACGACAACATCTCTTCAGACGGCCGTTCATATTCTGGACATTTCCTATTAGAGTGCATAAATTTACTGGTGTTATACGGTATGTTTTTGCATGCTGCATGGAGTGTAACATACTTTCTAATGACGACACACGTTAACCGTAACCCTGACCCTAACTGACCCTCACGACGCCTAATCTGACCCTAACCGACTCTGACGACACCTAACCTGACCCTAACCACGATGCCAGCAAACTTAAAACAGACATAGCTGAAAAGTACTTTTCAACACGGGATGTGGCTACGTTATTGCCCATCATTCAACACTGACCTCTATATATGTAGTCTATGTATATTCGACGGAAACCAATGACAGGACACAAGAATTCTTAAACCACGACATAAATGTACGCACCCTGACACTCAATGTTTAGTTGTTTACTGCTGAAACGATATGCCATAATGTGCAAATAATTTGGTAAGCTAAAACGACATTTTACCCCAATAACATTCCATCACAGAGGAAACTGAAGGTTTTGCTTTTTCTCATACCTTAATTTGGCAGTTCAGATATAAAAGGCCGCACAGTTTACTAAGTCTTTATGACATCACTTTTGTTTATATTATTCTATTTGGTCATTCTGTGGTAAATGTAAATAATTTGGAAGTAGAAAAATCAAGCAATTATGTTGCCACCGCATACATGATGCCACCACAAATACCAAAACTGACACAATGTTATCGTGAAATGATAGCTTGTCCTATTTTCTACTTAGTACGATGTGGGTTAGTGAAGTTTGGAAGTATTTAATCAACAGACTGTACCTTCAGACAACTCGAGTTCTAACTCCGCCAACTTAGCCTTGATTTCCGGCGGCAGGTTCATAGAATCAACGTTTACATCCGCCATTTTCTTCACCCACCGAATTCTTAACTCCGTTTCGTTACTAACAGTTTGATCATGAGTCTATCAGTTCTTTCACTTGTCTGGTGTCGCCATATTTGACTCCTCTTCAAAGTTCCTCAATTCTTCGAGAACATAGCGAGATAACTGACGAGACTTAGACGCAAAGCGGTTGACTATCGATCGTCTGACCATAAATCGGCTGCTTGTTCGTAATCGTAAACTCCCCGAAGTTTAGCGCGGCTGCACAGGGAACCGCATTATTAACGAGCGTTGTGTCATGTCAAAGGGGTTGTCCAGAGATGGTCCAGAGAAATTCCGAATCCGGTTGCCAGAGACCAGAAAGAGGCCAGGGCCGAGGAGCTGCTAATGCGGATTTCGATGCTTTGAAGGCTATCGTAATCGTAATCGTATTCGTAAACTCGATATTTCTACAGCGCCCACAAAAGCGAAGTCGCGGGAACCAGCTTATTCACAGGCGCTTAACCAAAACAGAATCGATAGGCAGAGGGTCAAAATCCAGAGAGTCAGGCAGGCAGACAGTCAGACGGCTAAGGTGGATGATGCTTAGAGTTGAAATGGCGAGGAAGGTGAGGGGAGAGAAGGAATCGGGATAGGATTTGTGATAAAGCAGTGTTTTCAGTTTTGATTGGAAGACCTGTGGAGAGATAGCAAGAGGTGAGGTTTTGGTGAGTTCATAGGATGGATCGGATATTTGTCGTAGCACAGGCGGGAGTTTGTTCCAAAGAGGCGGGACAGCTATGGCTATTGCGGCGGTTTTTAGGGGTTGCCCTCCCCGGCAGTTGGACTGGCCCCCTTGGTTTTCGGACAGGGTGATATTGTCTGCTTTGGCACTGTGTGTGTATGTCTTCTGTCCTGTCACTGTCTTTGTATGTGTGTTCCTCCTGCCTTGTCACTGTGGTTGTGTGGGTGTGTCCTTCTTGGCTTCTGCTCAGCCTTCCCCTTCCCCTCCGGCCTCTGCTCAGTCCGGCCTCTGCTCAGTCCTCCGGCTTCTGCTCAGCCTTCCCCTTCCCCTCCGGCCTCTGCTCAGTCCGGCTTCTGCTCAGTTCTCCGGCTTCTGCTCAGCCCTCCCCTTCCCCTTGGGCCTTGCTCAGTCGGCTTCTGCTCAGCCCTTCCCTTCCCCTCTCGGCTTCTGCTCACCCTCCGGCCTCTGCTCAGTCCGGCTTCTGCTCAGCCCTTCCCTTCCCCTCTCGGCTTCTGCTCACCCTCCGGCCTCTGCTCAGTCGGCTTCTGCTCAGCCCTCCCCTTCCCCTTGGGCCTTGCTCAGTCGGCTTCTGCTCACCTCGCGCCCGGGACACCCCCCGCAATTGTACTATATATAGAGGACGCTTTTGTGTAGAGATCCTGAGTGGCCGAGTGGGCTGGTATCCCGCTCGTCACGCCGGCGCCCCGGGTTCGCTCCCCGGTCGGGTCGGTTTATCAGAGATTAATTTCTCGGATCTTTACTGCGGGTGGCTCGGTCGCAATTTAAACGTGGAGTACGAGGTTGCTTTCTGCCTCCGACACTAATCATCTTCGATATGAAAAAGTGTCGTTAAGCCGAAACAATTTATTTATTTTTAGAGATTACGATGCATCTGACTTTGCGACTGACGTGTGCTCTGGCTGTGGTGATTGATTCCTGTCTACCGTTGCGTGTCTGTGTGACAGTGGTAGAGTGGGCTGACGATTTGGCAGAATATACGGGTTCAAAACCTAGTGACTTTGACTTGTCTTGGTTGATTGGAGCGCGTCGTCAGCGGCGATTGCCATAAGTCGTCTGCAATACTCCAGACGCCGGACTTGCGCTCTTTCGAGCGACACGCGAGACTGTAGTCCTCCTGCGCAGAACACCGCCGTCTTCGCAACACGAAGAAGCGTGCGAATTGCCCGACCGGGTGAGAGGCGAGTTCCGCGACACTATGGAACGATTTGCAAATTTAAGCGATGAGGTGACGGAAGGGCGGAGCAGTGTGAGGGTGGAAGATGAACGGGTTGAACGAAGAGGTTGGACCGAGAACAACTGACGGAGATACGAGGGCTGAGAGGATTGAAGTGTATTGTAGGTGAGGGATAGGACTTTATATTCTATTCGTTCAGGAATTTTGAGCCAGTGGAGTGATTTCAAGACAGGTGTGATGTGGTGGTGTTATAATCTTATGTTCAAATTTGCAGATGACACTTACCTCATTTCTGGATCCTCTCAAGCTCATACTATTCCATCCGAACTGCAATTAATCTCTACCTGGGCTTCTGATAATAACCTTACCTTAAATAGCTCTAAATCTAAAGAAATGATAATTTTCCGCCCTCGACACCAATTTGACCCTCCTCCTCCATTACCTAATATTACCAGAGTTAAAATTTTTAAGATAGGCCTACTGGGTGTCATCCTTCAAGCTAATCTAAAACTCACAGCCCATATAGACCACCTCACAGCAACTTGCTCCTCCTCTTTTTATGCTATCAGAAAACTAAAACCCATGGCGCCTTTCTTCCTCATCCATCCATAATGTAACCAAAGCCACTACTGTTGCTACACTGCTATATGTGCCTCCCCATCCTGGTGGGGTCTCACCCTGGCTTCCGATAAAGAACGTCTGGAAAAACTCCTAAAAAGAGCCAAACGCCTAGGCTACCTAGAGCAATCCTTTCGAATCCTACAGTCTCTGAACTTGCCAATATAGCCGATGCGAAACTCCTTTTCTCCATATTACACAACCCCAAGCATGTACTTCACCAACTCCTACCTCCACTCCGACCCCTCTCATCTCACCAATTAAGACCTAGAGCACACAACCATACTCTCCCACCCAAGGACAACTCTCAATTTATTAACCATACTCTCCCACCCAAGGACAACTCTCAATTTATTCCCAGATCATTATATAAAAATATTTACTAGTTTATTCTAAAATATTCGAATGAACTTTAATTATTCTTTATCACTCATGTTAGCATTTCTGCGTTTTTGTCGGATTGTTTTCTCAATTAAACGAATATATATATGATGGAAGATGCAGACGTCAGACTCCTCCAAGCGGTCAACCGGAACTCACAACATGTGCTTAGAGGCCTCTTTCCTCCGACAGTACGTAGGCCATATGCTCTGCGCCCTAAGCCTCATGAATATGAACTGCCCAAAAAAAGATGACCACAATTTCATCTCTCTAGGGTTCTATTTCGGACCATTCGGGATGTTAAGATTTAACTCTCAATCTGAATAAAGGCATAAACTTATAGTTTTTAATTTCATTACCTTCATTATCCCATGTAGGCCTAAACAAGTTGCGGTATACAACTTAGTATTTTAATAAACGAAATCTACTAGGATTAGATTGATTATATAGGCCTATAGGGTAGCAAATTGCAATTCTTGAACAGGTGGCATTTTAATTTAGAGTGGAAAGCCTGTGGGGTTACAAAGTGTAGGCCCTATAGAAGGAACTTTGGTGGGGTTAAGCTTATATATAGAGGCGCCGAGTCAGATAATGGTGGGCGAGCGACGTTTGTGGTGAGGAACAGAATTTGCGGAATTCATAGTATAATTATGCATAAAGCAGGTGTACTAGAGGTCGCAGAGGACAAACGTGTTTGACTCCTATCGCCTTCCTCGTCCCACAACCTCGATGACCTCCAGAGTAAAAAAAGGCCGTACAGGACGATGTGGCTTACACCGCTGTACAAGCTGGCGGACTGCGAGAGCGGCCGCAGTTGAAATTTGAGCATTAATTTACGATCAGTAGTCAAGGGTGTTGGAGTTGTTTTTCTTGAGAACTGGAGAGTAGGGGCATCCGGCACTTGCCTGACTTAAAAGCTGCCTTCACCATTGCTACTTGCATTGGCCACTCAAAGCACGATTACTGTAATTCCCTCTTCCTTAACCTCAAATACACTAAAATTAAGTGTATGCAACTTAGGCTATCCAAAAACTAGCTACAGCTGACTCTAGAACGCCAAAACATCATCACATCACTCCCATCCTCAAACCCTCCATTGGCTAAAATCCCGAGGCGAATCCACTTCATAATCCTATTCTTCTTTTCTCTCCTCCGTCAGGCGTGCGCCGACGATGAGGTCTCAACATGACGTCTCCAAATCTCTCTATCTCTGGTTTTATTGATGGCATCCCTCATATACATGTCCTGCGCCTTCAGATCCTCTTCAATTGACATTGTTCATCCATGTCATTTGTCAGTCTTCCTAATCTTCATAATCCTATTACTAACCTACAGTTTCCTACAACATTCCCAAGCCACGTATCTCCTCGACTCTTCACCATTCAACCAACCCGCTCCACTGTAATCGTAATCGTAATCGAGCATGCCACTCAAATCAGAAGCGCTCCTGATCCGGGCCAGTTTCTTCACTGGTAAAAATAGAGGTTTTCAGGCGCTTGGGGAACTGCATGGTCAACAGAAAAAGAGAAAAGAACGGCCCTGAGGGATTGTGGTAACTGGTTCCAGCTATTGGGACCAACAATAGCGAAATTCCTAGCCATGGGCCGTACGCACCCGCGGGACAACCAAGTAACCACGGGCAGATCGAGGACCGATCGAAGGCAGGAATGACTGGACAGAGAAGATACTGGGGTAGGCCTACAATAAGCCCTAAGATAGTGAGGAGCAGAGCCAGTAAGACAGTTTCACATGAGGGAGCAAACTTGAATTAAGCTTAGATACGCTTACAAATGGGGAGCCAGTGACGGGAGTCACGGATGAAAGTGCACCAAAGTCGTGGGACGCGGTGGTGTAGGGGTATGTTCGGTGCCTTGCAGCCGGAGGGTTGCGGGTTCGAATCCACCTCAAGCCGCCGCGTAGGGACCATGGGCAAGTCCTTCACTCGCAATTGCTCATGCGCTTCGGCGTGAAACTCCGATTCAGTGTCCGCGCTGTAGTCGGGAGCGCCTCTGAGTAGAAATCTTGAAGGGGCGCTATATAAATATCTGAAATGAATGAATGAATGAAAATAAGATATGGGAGAACGTCGCAATGCCCCTATGAGGCGGGCGGCGTTTAGAATGGCCTGAAGCTTAGATTTATTTGTAGAGGAGAGACCAGTGTAGACCGCATTCCCATAATCAATCCTGGTGCAGATCAGAGCATGCACCAAAGTCGAGATAGCGTGCAGTGGGAGTGATTGGCGGATGGCACGGAATTGGCGTAGGTAGTAGAAGCAGGAGACTCGACATGGTTCGGTTTACACTATAATAAATTGACGTGATCAGACAGAGAGAGGACAGGATCGAGAATGGTTCCAAGATCACGGACAGAGGAAGAGAAGTGCACATAATTATTATGGAAACTGAAGGCGAAGGGAGTCAGCATCTATCTTGTTAAGCTGGGCACGACTACCGAGCCAGATGTAGGGTAAAATTGGGGTAATTTCGGCACCTTAAGCAATTTCTTTAATATTTAAAATGTTTTCACATTCTTAAGATCCATTGAAGTTGCCATAGTTTGCTACAACCCTCTGCTATGAATTGCGCCTTCAAACTGCGAATCGGCTCGCACAAATTCGTGTTATACCATGTGAAGTGAAGGCATTCAAATGCCGAAATTACCAACAGGAAAATGACGATATGTTTAGTACTAGCTAAATTGAACAGATAGGCTTAAATTATGGTTGTAGGCTAAATACCCAAGACTCGTCCAACGTGCGATGTGACCCGGAGATCGCCTCGAACGATGACGCCGAGGATCTTCATCTCGGTTACACGCTCCATGCCCTGCATCGGGGGTGGCAAGATTGATGTTTCTAATCTTCGGGCAACCATGCAGCATCTCTTTGGATTTATTCGTGTTCAGCCGGAGATTGTTAGCTGTAGCCTGTAGCCCATTCCTTTATTGCCTCAAGTTCTTCACTGATCGTGTCCCTCATCGAGCGGGCCTATAGGTAGGAAGATAAGCCTATGTACGTGTCGTCTGCGAACTTTACAATCTTGTTCTGCTCGTGGATAGGGTGGAGATCGGATCGAGGCATTGACGATGAAATCAGCTGGGCCCAGTCCGGATCCCTGAATCACGCTGGCATTAATTTTCGCAATTAATGCCGACAGTCGTCCAACAATGCGAGTGGCGAGACTTCGGTCTTCCAAGAAATCGACCAGCCAGTTGTAAATTCAGTCTGGTAGTTCGAGATTAGAGAGCTTGCGCGCTAGGACAGAGTGCCGGACGGTGTCGAACGCCTTTTCGAAATCGAGCGAAGTGATGGTAACGTACTATAGACGTCCTCCCTTAGAGTTGTGGTGACATGATGAAGGATGGAGACGAGCGCGGCAGTGGTGGAGCCCGTGGGGCGGAAGGCATACTGGTCGGCAAGTAGGTTCGAGATGGGAGGAGTCTGAAAGGCATGATACATGTACGTATACGTACGGACCAGCTCCTTCTCGACCATTCTCGAGAGTACTGGAACTATTGAAATCTGGCGATAGTCTGCCGGATTGCTTGGAGACTCAATCTTATGAATGTGGTGGATGATAGCTGTTTTCCACTGAGAGGGCACGTGTGATTGCATGATGTTGAGATTGATTAGATGTGCAAGTATGTCTGAGTATGCGGGGCCGACAGACGCAGTCACGCAGGAACCATGCGGGAAGACCGTCAGCACCGTCCGCGGTGTGGTGTAGGCCTAGGCGGTCGAGTAGATGGAAGATGTGAATCGTTGGTTAGACGCAGCGGTGTTCCGTCTCTCCGGAGGTTCGTACTGGACTGGTCGTCTGTCGATATTCGCGAATAGTGTGCGTTGAATTCCTCTGCTGTTGGAGCGCTCTCAGGATCCACGTGAGTTTTTCCCTTGGTGATTTTGGTTCACGCAACGCCACATATCTTTAAGACCACCCTGAGGATTCACATTTCTTAGTTGAGCTTTGCTTGTCCAAGTTGTCCGCTCAATGCATTTGCCGACCCTGCAGGCGCAAGCCGAAGTTTCCTCGACACGTACGGCACGCATCAACCGATCTTTTTTCGAAGGAGATCTGCTTAATCTCTGGTGTTATGAAGCGGAATCCGTCTATTCTGAAGGTACTGTGTAGAACTGTAGATGATGCGTTTTGAGGTGAGTTTCCGAGATGATGGCGATATCGAGAAGCTAATTGAAAGCATAATTATATGCCTATAGGGCTTTGCGAGAGATTTTGTGCTGAAAACATTTTCTTTGTAATTTCAGCAGATTCATTAAACGAGTGTCTTTTGGAGCGCGTTTACATTTTCGTTCAATGGAGTGAGTTTTCCGTTTTAAAGACGCACAATCCAAGTCGAACCATCCGTCTTCTGACGGATGGTGATTTTATGAAGAGGAGCGCGACTGCGCGAGTGTTTAGAAGCTCTTCCATCGTACAGTCGTAGAGGGTGAATAGAAATTCTGCAGTCACTGCCAGTGAGTCTCACTGGCGGATTCGGTTGAAGGGTTATTTTGTAAAGTTCCGATTCTTGAAGATCTTTTGAAATGAAGATAGGCCCTATAGGCCTATATCGAAATTAGCAAACGATCTCCTTTCAATTTTCTGGTAGACTCCGAGGGAGGTGGAGTGAAGTGAAGTGGATGATAGCCTAGATCTGATCTGAGTGTCCTGGTGGGGAAATTTCAATATTTCCCAATAGTGAGGGTAATCATGATATATGACAACATCAAGAGTGTGGCCAAGGTTGTGAGTAGGCCTAGGTTCCAAAATGTGTTGAATGAGGTTATAACTTATAAGACGTCAGCAAACGAGATGTTTGTAGGCCTAGAGCCTATTTAGCCTATAGACGATGCATAATCCATAATAAGTTAGGCCTAGGCCTACTTGTGTTGTTTCGTTTTATAGCCTACTCAGGGTCAGATCCAGAGGGCGATCGCCAACCCCCAGAGTCTAATAATTAATTTATTAATTTGAAGATTGAAAATACTGTTTCCCTCTGATACAACGAATGCATACCGTAGAATGAGGTTACTTTTGCCCATGACTGGTGATTTTGGCCCAAACTTAAAAATTAGTTTTTCACCTGCTGGCCTTCGGTAGTTATCGCGTGGTTTCGACATCGACCACAAGTCATGTTTCATGAATAACATTCGGTAAACATACACGCGAGTGACGCGATTATTTTACCAAAATTTGGTTCTTTTCATTGCGAAATTTGTTTCCGTTTGTAAGCTAAAAAGAAGTTGCTATTCGAAGATGTGCTAACTTAATTATCTGTGAGAAATACCCAGTGATGGGCAAAATACTTTTCAAAAGTATTTTTCAAAAGTATTTTGAAAATACAAAATAAAATACTTTTCAAAAGTATTTTGAAAATACTTTTATAAAATACTTTTCAAAAGTAGGCCTATTTTGAAAATACAAAATAAAATAGTATTTTGAAAATACTTTTCAAAATAGTTTTTCAAAATACTTTTGAGAAATCAATATTTTGAACTTTAATAATAACTCACTATTGTGTGCATTTACATTGCATTAGTGTACATCACAGTGATCAAATAGTTTCCTATGACTTGAAGCATTGATGAAATTGTAATTTGTAACTTCTATTGCACAAGGCTTCAACCGATGGCACACCAACCCGTAATCAAGTCAATATCCAGGAGATCAGTAGGCTACTGAAGACAGAGAGGCAGCCAATGATGGATAAGCAATTTTTAGGAGGCAAGTTGTAAGTTGAGAAGAAAATGACACAAGTGACCGAGGAAAGTGCACAGACACAGGGAGAGACACAGGGAGAGAGTTCCAAAAAGTAGGTTCAGCAACCGAAAGTGCTTGTTCACCAAGAAGTTCTCGATTTAGGTATGACCAGACAATGATGATCAGGTGACCTTGTTGAATAATGATAAGTCTGAGAAATAAGAATTGATTTTAAGTATTGTGGTTGGCCAGAGTACACAGTAAACTATGAGCACCAATTTGAAAATGGGCCCAATTCTTGGCTGAACAGGATGCCAATGTAAATATTAACCCTTTCTGTACCACGCCATTTCAGTCCTGCGCTACCGGGAATATCCTGGCAAAATTGGAGGATTTTCATAGACATAATTAGCATAACTTCTATTTTATCTAGAAACATTGAAAACTTTAAATACATATTTTTTCACTTTTTAGCATGTTTTGTCTTGCATATTTGTATAATTATTTCTAAGTAGGGGTTGTCCATTTAGTACGTACGCAAAATTCCGGAAAAAATTGACCCCCTCCTCCCCATACGCAAGCGTACTTTTAGCACCCCCACCGCATCTGCGTACGTACGCTTGACATGCACCCCCCGACCCTATAGAACGGTCTATATCCTGACTGAATAGGGCAGGCGGTCAAACTGTTGGGACTCAGTGCACAGCTGCAAGACAGTTCATAGCAGTCAGAGGTAACTGGCATAAGTGTGTGGTCCTTTCCCACAGAGCTAATTAGCCCTATTAAGTGCCTGATCGCTGAACTGTGATTCATTTGAAGGAAGGCCAATATATATGGGGAACGGACATTATCCCCCGGACATTATCCCCGGACATTATCCCCCGATTTTGCGTAGGACATTATCCCCCGGACATTACCCCCCTCTGTGAAAATATATGTATATGTACATATTTATACGTATGTTTGTATATATATGTATTTATATACATGTACATATATGCATATGCACACACACATATATATATACATATATATATATATACTTAGATCCAAATATGTATATATATATAAATACATATATATATACAAACCTATTTACATATGCAAATATATATATATATATATATATCCATATATGTAAATATATAATTATATACTTATATATATATGCATATATATGTATACTTACACATACATATACAAAAATATATACACATATACATATACATATATATATACATATATACACACACATATATATACATAAGTACATATATATATTCATATATACATATATGTACATATACCTGTACATATACACATTTATCTATATACATATACAGTATATACATACATATACATGTACATATATTATACGATTATATCTTAGACTGGGGGGATAATGTCCTACCCTGGGGGATAATGTCCGGGGGATAATGTCCGGGGGGGATAATGTCCTACACTCATATATATATATATATATATATATATTGGCTGTCTGTCTGTACGACCATGGAGCTCATATATATATATATATATATATATATATATATATATATATATATATATATATATATATATATATATATATTGGCCTTCAGACAGACAGCCACAGCAGGAACAATCACCCGGCAGCGGCATTAAGCTTGGACCAAGGCAGCCTGCAGTCAAAGGCTCTCACACAACCCTTCTTCCTAGAGTAATTGCCTGATAGCCGAACTGTGACCCATTTGAAGGAAGGCATCTGATCCTCTAGACAACACACACACACACACACACACACACACACACACACACACACATATATATATATATATATATATATATATATATATACATGTAAATACCCATTTAAAGGAATGCCAATATAGACAAAATATTTTACCCCCCTCACTAGACCATACGCAAGCATACGCAAATAGATTTGGGTTACCCTCCCCTCCCCCTCTCTACTAAATGGATGGCCCCGTACAGGTTTTTAGCGATTTTTATTGTTTATCGATACTATTGGGAACTTTCGACTGCAATTATCAGCACTGTACATAACAAGTAAGGTCAGTCAAATTCGCCAGATAATCAACGGTATCAGATGTAAATCAGTGTGATTCTCGTTAATGATAACGATAATGAAAATGTTCATTAATGAAAATAAAATGATTTCGTTAACGATAACTATAACTATAACTAAAAAATATCATTAACTATAACTATAACTACGTATAACGAAAATAACAATAACGAAAATTCATCTTTATTTTCGTTAATACAAAAAATTAAAATAGGAAGTGCAAAATGGACGATTCGACATAAATGAGAAGGAAAAATGCAATATTTTTATTCTACTTTTTGTCAGTTACTTTGGAAACTCGTGTATTCGTGACGCTGAGTACAAACATGCTTCAAAGCTCTGAGCAAATTGTGAAACAGCGTGTTAATACGCACAATTTTGCTTATAACCTTATTTATTGTAACTAAGTAGTAACTAAAATAAAAATCCATTAACTATAACTATAACTATAACTAAAAAATAATACTAACTATAACTATAACTATAACTAAAATAAAAAAAACCATTAACTATAACTATAACTATAACTAAAATAAAATCTGTAAGGAGAATCACACTGATGTAAATAGTTCAGTAATTATACGCAGGCCAGTCAACAGTAGGTCTACTCCGCTTGCGTGTGGTATGCTCAGAAGATCAGTCGGCAAGGTGGCATGCATGTCATCACTCGACTCATCCTTACCATTGTAGACTCGGAACGTGTAGACTTAGGCGGTGCTTGATTCGCAGACACAAAACAGCTTCACTCCAAATTCAGACGTCTTTAGTGAACAGAATGACCTCTGCGTACAGTAGAAGTTGCTTCTCTATGGGACACTGGTATGCATACTGCATAGTCATGTCCTGTGACACCGGTGCTGCATCTGGGCACGGACCTTTTCGCCTGCCATGCAGTACTTTCATGAATATCCGCATCACTTCTTGCATCAGCAAACTCGCTACTTTTACTAGAAGGCTCTACATCACTTTCAGAAGACTCTAGCAACAATTTTACAATTTCTTCTTTGCCAAACGTTTTTCGCGATATCGCCCCTCAACAATGTACAATCGACCATGAATATGCAATGGCCACACCCCCTTCTGTCAGTTTAGAATAGGCAAAAAATATTTTTTCACTATAATTTCTTCATTCAGTATCTAGCAGCACTCAAACAATAAGCACACCATGTAAAGCAAATGCAGTATAACGCTATCTGACTCATGCAGGCGTCTATATACTATCGAACGTACGCCGTACGTCATAAGGTAGCGCGGCCGTCTTAATCATGACGTACGGCGTACGTCATAAGGGACAGAAAGGGTTAAAGCACATGGGTCATACGTTCATATTTGAATGCATTAGTTATGGCTCTAACCAAAGAGTTCTGAAGTCTCTACAGCTTCAGCATGTTTGACTTATTGATACCAGTAAGAAGCGAGTTGCAGTAATCTAGGCAAATGGAAAACAATGTACGTATATTTCAGAGATAACCTAGCATACATGGGCATATGAAGCCTAGTTCTGCGTATGTAAGCAATGAACATACATGATGACTTACAAATAGGCTACTGTTAACATGACCAATGAGAGACATGGTAGAATTGAAAACAGCGCCTAAGTTACGAAACGCAGCTGCCAGCTCAAGAATTGATTCACCCAGTTTCAATGACTTAAGCCAATCGAATTTTTAAAGTCGCTGAGAAACGTATTTTGGAAAAGTATTTTGAAAAGTATTTTAAATTATCCAAAATACTTTTTAAAACTATTTTGAAAATACTTTTCCAAAATACTTTTCAAAAGTATTTTGAAAATACAAAATAAAATAGTATTTTCTATTTTGAAAATAGAAATGTATTTTCAAAATACTTTTGTGCCCATCACTGGAAGTACCGTTAACTTGATGAAACGGTACTGAAAAATCAGCGTGTTAATTGCAATGAAGAATCTTCAACCATATATCTGCTGTACTGCTACAGCTTCAGATGTTTTGCCCTACCTCGAATCACTGGGAAAAGGTAAATGAATAGAGCTAGCCTAATATTCCATGCTCATGAGCAGCTCAACACCACAAGAGTACTAAAGGAGATCAATCTACATTCCTATGTTGGATTTAGTGATATGTGATTTAGAAATGAGATTTCTTGCTCCAACCAAGTCGCCTTGCGAACTTGCTTGTTGCCAAAAAACATTGTGAGCTTGAACATGGAATCGCTGGCATCGACAGTGAAGAGTTTTTGTAATAGTTATGGTGACCTAATGAATGAAAAACTTGGACTGGAATCTGCTCTCCTAGCTGAAATTCTGCTCTGGAAAGAAAAGTGATTACGATCATCGAAGAACACAAGTGTAGCTATTCCAGTATATGGTATACCCGTGGAGGAAGCTTTGCAGAACTGTGATGAAGACCTATATATAGGCTATTCGTTAGAGAACTCACTTCTGGAAATTCTTCTAACGTTATGGTGAGCGTTGCATCAGCTGAGAGCAGTGAGAGGAGCTTCTATTCATTACGTCGACTAAAAAGTAAAACCATGGTTGAGAAACCAAATGGGTCAGGAAAGGTTGCTCGGTTTAGCCTTCTTGAACGCGCATCGAGAAATTGAAGTAGATGTAGACAAAGTGATTGATCGCTTTGTGAAGAATGGAAACAGAAGATTGGAATTTGTGTTGTAACATGTTACAAGGTTGAGAAACTATTAATTTGATGTTAGTTTAATTATAATTTCTTTGATCTTGGAAGCAATTTTAGATTAAATGGTTAATAAAAATGAAGTATTAATTTAAAAAAAATTATTGTAGATCCATAATACTTGATAGGTATTACATTTACTTTTACAGCTGGTTTTTATTTGGAAAATTCTTGGTAAAAAATTGCCTAAATTTATAATGAGTTTTATATATTTACTAAATTGCTCATGGGAGCCCACAGAAAATCTTTGAAGGGGGACAATCGCCCACCCTACAGAAAAAGCCTGCCTCAAGATGTAACTTTTTAAAAGTGCTTATGCACTGTAGGCTTTCTGGCGGCCTTGGCGGAGTAATCTTGTGGATGTTTATCTGATTATGATTTGGTTTTGGTGTGGTGTAGATTTATGTCTATGCCTTATAGGAGGTGATAGTAACACGTACGACATACATTGCCCTTCTTAATTGCAATCAAAAGCCGTATCAGCTGGACAGCTGCAGAACTGGCAGCATCGAGAAAAAATGTCAAGTAGAGTCAACTCCTCTCAACATAACACTTTGTACTTCTAGCATTCGAGATCCTAGGTCCCATGATGCTCCCATCAATAGCAACGCGCTCCATGAAGGGAGTGTAGGCGCCTAATGAGGCAGCCATACGTGCGAATGATAATGTGCACGATTTCTAAGTTGTTTTTGGTTGAAATCTTTCGAGCAGTTGGGATTATGCGATCATAGCGGTGCCGACTACGGCGGATTCAGGTCCATTGTGATTTTGGGCGGATTTGTTGGAAAATCTGTCCACCAAACTTTGGAAAAGTTGTCGGTCTCTCTCTATGTTCAATGGAGCGTGACGAAGCGTACACCGGCCGTATAGCGTTTAGGTACAGTCAACAACAAATGTACAGTATGAGGCGTGCAAGTTCTCGGATATATACTGACGCCACATTTCGATCGACCGTAGCAGCCATCTCTACAGCAAACGTTCTCAGATACAGAGGCTCGCGCGGCGGAGACGGAAGGAGGCGACCGATTCGGGTGATCCAGTCAAAAAGTCGGCGCACACGTCGACCTAGGTGTAGAGAGGATTCAAGGAATCTGATTACAATCGTACCTGAACCTTGTGAACGATCTTACTTACTAACTCCGAGGAGAGACGCGTTCACTCTTCCTGGTCTTTATATCATAAACGCGTGCTCTATAGCCAAGCCTTACGCCCTTGAACAGCTGTATGCAGAGATGAAAAGCTACGAACTTGACCTTGCAATTGTCACAGAGACCCATCTAAAGAAACATCATCTTGAAAAAGCCATTCAGGTCAATGGATACCGTCTCTATAGAAGAGACCGTCTCGGACGTCGAGCGGGTGGGGTAGCTGTTCTTGTGGCTGAAGCGCTTCGAGCTAGTGAACAGGAAGTTACTGGAGACACGCGTACGCTGAAGCTCCTCTGGGTCAAAGTAACCCTTCCGGGTAGAACTGTGTTCGTTGGCGCCTTGTACCACCCTCCAAGACCAGTATACGACACCGAGATCCTATTAACAACACTGGAACGATCGGTGGAGGAACTTGCTCAGTTGGATCCAAAAGCTCTAATCGTCCTAGGAGGAGACTTCAACCAGCTGGAGGAGAGCGCAGTCGTGGAAAGAACAGGACTCATACCGATGATCAAACATCCGACTCGGGGCACAAACATACTTGATACATAATTCGTATCCGAGCCTTGCTATACCACCATCAAGATCCTAGACTCGGCGCTTAAGACTGATCACAAAGCCATCATTGCAACAACTCACGATAGGCCTACTGTGATTAGTCGAAACAAAAGATCTGTTCGGGTAGCCTTGAGTCGACGGTCCCCACAGCAGCACGCGGCTCTCCTTTGGGGCCTCCAAAGCGTTGATCTATCAGGGATCTTTGCCATCGCTGACCCACAAGACGCGTGGAATCAATTCTACAGCGAGGCAACATCGAGGCTGGACCTAGTCTATCCTCTTAAGACAATAACTATGACATCAGCGGATCCTCATTTCGTGACGCCCGAAGTAAAATATCTATTGCGTAAAAAGAACAGATTGATGCGAGCTGGAAGGATCGAGGAAGCATCTGCCATTGCTCGCCGAGTTGGCCTACTAATTGAACGGGCCACAAAGCGCCATCTTAGAGACATTGACCCACGAGGCGGACTTGGTGACCTGTGGAGCCGGGTGGGGCAGATCATAAAGAGGAAACATACAACGGAGCCTGAGAGTGTGCTTACAGCGGATGACCTCAACATCCATTATGCAGCCGTGTCAACTGACAGATGTTACACCACCCCTGCGTTCCGGGACACGGTGTGGGACAACCAACCAATATTCACTGAGTACAGAGTGTTCCAAATTCTGGACCGCCTTCGCCACACGGCTGATGGTGCAGATCGACTGCCTGCATGGTACAGATCGACTGCCTGCATGGTACCTGCGCCTGACAGCACCTGTATACTCTTGCGTCTTATTCCACCTAGTCAACCTCTCTCTCTCCTCCTCTCACGTGCCGGCTCAGTGGAAAACCGCGATCATCCACCCGGTGGCCAAGGTGACACAACCGGTTGCTCCAGCGGACTTCAGACCGATTTCTGTCACCCCTGTCCTCTCAAGGCTGGTTGAGAGAGAACTAGTACACCGGTTCTTGTATCCAACATTTACAGAACCACCAATGGATATCCTCCTGGCAGAGCAATACGCCTTCAGACCAACTGGCTCAACAACAGCAACTCTGATCTCCATCCTCCACCACGTCACGTTGCTTCTCAAGACCAACAAATATGTGACTCTAATATCGCTTGATTTTTCGAAGGCTTTTGATACGGTCCGTCATTCAACTCTGGCGGACAAGCTATCAAGACTGGATATCCCCGACTGCATATACAGTTGGTTGGTTGAATTCCTCAGAGAACGACGGCATACAACGAAGTTTCAAGGTCGGTTGTCTGAGCTCGCATCAATCAGTGCCAGTATTGTGCAGGGGTCGGGTGTTGGTCCAGCCGATTTCGTTGTGAATTCCTCGGACCTCCAACCAGTACATTCGGAGAATCTTATAATCAAGTTTGCCGATGATTCGTACCTGTTGGTTGGATCCAAGATGAGGGATACTATCAGTGAAGAGCTGGGCAGAAGTGAACAACCTTCAGTTGAACAAAGGAAAGTCTCGAGAGATGATCATCCATCGACGCGCTAACGTGGAACCACCAGCGCCACTTAGTGGCGTCACAAGAGTGACTACGATGAAGATCCTTGGCATCACAATTCGATCAGATCTCAGAGCTACCTCTCACGTCGTTGAGATCTTGGCCTCTTGCTCGGGCTCCCTCCATGCACTACGGACCCTAAGATCACACGGCCTATCCTCTGAAGCCCTGCAGGTTGTAACTGATGCCACCACTATCTCTCGTTTGCTGTATGCTGTCCCAGCCTGGTGGGGATACACCTCAGCCGAGGATAGAAGCAGAATCGAGAAGTTTCTTATAAGAACAAGGCGAATGGGTTATCTCCGGATGGATTCGCCGTCTGCGAACGAGATGGCAAGGACGGCCGATGATCGGCTGTTGTCGGCGGTTATATGGAATGAGGACCACGTCCTGCGCAGACTATTTCCACCAACAATCAAACGACATTATAGCCTAAGGCCGCGCCGTCATGACTTCATTTTGCCAACAAAGGATGAAAAAAACTTTATCCCTAGAGCCCTTTATCAAAACTTAACTTAATCGGTGATCCTAATGCCTAGGTCTTTTCAACCTCTTTTCTTTTCCTATATTAATGTATTTAACCTGTTTGTACTGAGCTGCGGTTTGCCAGCCTGATTGGTTATAATAAACGAAGATATATATATAGCAATGGACTTGATTTCATTAAGGACTCGAGGCACTGCCTTACTTAAACTTCTGGAGACCCCGAAGAAACTTGCTGCCGCTTCCAACGTCTTGCAAATACCTTTCAGTGCTTCAATGCCTTCACTTATGCTCAGCCAGAAATTGACAAGTTATAAGCTGTTCCATAATATTATATATATAATACTACGCGACCTCTGCTGCCCTACCTTGGGTGCTCCGGGTCGTCGCTCTCTCCGCTCTACTGAGCGGGGCGTGCTCATGGTCCCTTTTGCCCGCACAGCTACTAAGCAGAATCACGCCTTCTCAGTGGTTGGCCCCTCCCTCTGGAATGGGCTCCCTTTGGCACTGCGATTGCATCCCAGAATCCACTCTGAATCTTTCTATTCTTGCCTCAAAACTGTCCTTTTCAGCCGTGCTGGGGTCGGGAGCGCTCCTGAGTAGTAACCTTGAAGGGGCGCTATATAAATCTTTGTAATGAATGAATGAATGAATTATGTTCACTTTATTTTCCAGTGATGTAGTCGAGTCCACCTTAGCCGAGTCCGAGTCAGGTCCGAGTCCACCTAAGCCGAGTCCGAGTCCAGAGTTGCTCGAGTCCGAGTCCGAGTCACAAAGGATCGAGTCCAAGTCCGAGTCCGAGTCCTTCAGCACCAAAATACACTGAAACACGCAATTTAATGGCATAGAAAAATAACAGCACATTTATGCTGGAAGAATTATTTATTATTATTATTATTATTATTATTCTTTTTTTTTTATGCCCCGAGGTAAACATGATCCCTCAGGGACTTGAATATTACTATTGTAGATGGGGTTGTCTGGAGATGACCCTACTCGTCTATTATTCTTATTATTATTATTAAACTGCCATTTACAATGCGCCTAAACAAAAAGAATCTTGCACAAAAGCGCGTAACAGGAAAGTCTAATCATACTAGGCCTAAATCTTAAAATAATAAAGTCTTAAGATTACTTTTGAAGAGCGATAATGTAATGTAATGTAGCTTGTCCGCTGCAACTTTTGGCTTTGGGACCTCAGCCATAATTTTAATTACAAGAATAATTGAAGAATTACGCTTTGAAAAACTGATTTCTAAACAATGAGATTAGACTAAGGTATTTTAATGGGGTATTCCGTTAGGTCAGAAGCGCTATAAACGGGTCAAATCTCCCTTCGATGGCCTTGATCTTCAGGCGCTTTATTCTGCCTAGCCATTACTTGGGCGGGGGGGGGGTATCGCGGTGAAGAATTTCCAGCGGCTGCAAACTCCAGAAATTCTGCCAAACGCGTCTGATACACTCATTAACTCCGTTGAGTGCAGGAGCCGAAGAATATCGTCTCTCGCTGGGTGGGGTATGATCACCCGATGCCCTTTAAACGCCAACCCTCCACCTACGGCGAGCTCTTTGATATCTAATGCGCTCTTTAGTTTAGAATACCTATTTTGGACTCGTAAGTAAGGAAGTAGCATATACAAGTCGTTTTTTATCGTGAGACAAAATTGTGACTCGAAAACCGAGTCACCGAGTCAAATTCGAGACCAGGGCCTTCGAGTCTGAGTCCAAGTCCGAAGTCGTGACAAGCCGAGTCCGAGTCAAAAAAAAATCGGACTCGAGTGGACTCGAGTCCTAGGCCGGACTCGAGTACTGCATCACTGTTATTTTCTTCAGATACTGTTTTAAAAACTTGAGGAATCATGGCTACCTTTTTTTCTCTATTTCTTTTGACCAGTTCCGTAAGCGCCTGAAAGCCTCTCTTTACCAATGAAGACACTGGCCCAGGTCGGGAGCGCCTCTGTTTTTGAGTGGCGCTATATAAATGTTCGATTACGATTACGATTACCTTGGGCAAAGAGAAAAAATAATAACTGTAGCCTGAAAATGTTGTAACACCATCATTTACTATTTAGAGCTGTCTGGCAAGAGGATGAAATGTCTTTATGCACCTATCTGGTACTTTCTACTAGTTTATTTTAGCTCCAGTGATTTCAAAACGTTTGGACATGCTTTTTATTTAAAAAGACAACAATTGCACAGTGACATGTGATCAAGGTTTTTAAGTTGCACAGTCTGTGTTATTCTTCTCAAAACATTTGAAACCTGACAACCTGATAGCTCTACAAGAACAATGCAGCATCCAAATACAGAACTTGCACGCAACAGTCGCAACACACATATATCTAATTTACCCTTATCATAATAATTAATAAGAAGTCAACAAGAAATCCTAAACATTTACCCATAAATAATAACACATAACTAAAAAAATTCATAAACACACCCAAATAAACACTAACAGTACTAAGTAACTACAGGTATTAATATATTATAATTAATGCAAAGCACATCCCACATTTCAAAACCATTCTGCATCAGGTCATAGTATAGAAAGTGCAGTTTGAACATCCCAGCACAAAAATGTTTTTAAATTGCAGACCAGCATTTGCTAGTGCTGTAATTGTTACTAATAACTGCTTCCACAGAGTTATTACTAATAACTGCTTCCACAGAACTGTAATTGTTACTAATAACTGCTTCTTCAAAGACGTGCTGAGCTGTTGAATTATTCAGTTGATGCATAAGAACGATTTACTATCAAAGGGCGACCATCAAAAGGGCGACAATCAAAAGGGCGCAATCAAAATGCGCCGCTTAACAAAGCGCCTGTTTAAAAGAGCACTGATCAAAAGAATTTCGTGCCAATAATAGGGCGACAATCGAAAAGGCGACAAGATTTACTATCAAAAGGGCAACAGTTGATTTATAAAAATCTCAACATGAACATTTTAATAAGAGACATTAGTGTATCTAAATACACAAATTTCGATTTCAATTACTTTTTCAATAATATTACAATTGTTTCAGCTATTATACGATTTAAACTTATTTGTTGTTCTTTTGATAGCGCACCCTTTTTATTGCACGCCATTTTGATCAACGCCCTTATAAATATTCGCCCTTTTAAGCGGCGCCTTTTTGAATACGCCCTTTTGATAGTCGTCCTTTCGAAGTCGCCCTTGTGATAGGATACCCATAAGAACAACAAAAGCAATCAAACTACACAACTGCACCTCGCAATCTGCATGGTTTTAAGGCAAATTGTCAACTGAATAACAATGAGATTCGAACCCCATATGTAAAAAGCAGTGAAAGTCCGTAGCTCTACTGCCACCTCATTACAAAGTAGTGCAAGTAATCGCAGAGCATGTACAACAAAATTTCATTCCTCACAGGTTTCACTGTTTTAACATTATTTTTAACTGTTCATACCAAACCAATAATTAGCATGAAATTTTCATGTTCTATTATGAAAATTTGCTTGAACAAAAGGAAGTTCATCTAAAGACATAGCAATGACCTGCACCTAACTCCTACTTGATTAAACCACTGTTTGGCAAGAGGATGAATTGGCTTTATGCTCCATAAACCATTATTGTTCAATATCATGAAATATGCTTAAAGATGAGATGGTAAATAAGACTGACAGCAAGTCTTTCAAATGCACAAGAACAGATGCCACCTTGTTTCTTCCAACAGTTAACCTTCTGCCAAATAATATTCATATATCTGAGCATTTATAAAGCACCTTAAAGAACCTCTCAAAGGCATTGAAAACATGGCTATCTAAAACATAGCTACTACATTATCCACCCACGGTGCTTTGTAAATAGCACATCAACTACTTTGCAGCTCTTCTGCTAATTTTTCATTTTGGTTAATACTCCAAAGCCTGATGTCATTTGTACATTTGTTCCTACCTGACAGCAAAGCTATACTGCACCATTGTCATCCCACTTGTTTTCAATTATGTGAGACTGATAGTTGATTGTCAAGCCATGGAGCCTGTAAGAAATGTCGTCCTGCCTTGGTACATGTTCATGCATTGGATGAAAGATGGAATCCTGGAGACCGTGGCTCAAAGAACTTTCATTGATAAATAATTAATGAGCGATTACTTTAACATCTTTGGTAAGAATGATTTTTCATGGTATTGTAAACTATTGGTTGATACTGTTGATCATTGGTTGATTGGTAGAAAATTCACAAAAAACTCAAGATTTCATTCATCATTGGTTGAAACAAACTGTTGATGTGCATTCTGTGCATCAGATTTGCATTTCTGTGTAACATTATGCATTGTAAAAAAATTTTAATAATGATAATATTCAAGTTTTTTGAAGAACTCAATTTCTTTGAAAAACTCAGTTCCTATACACCTGTTCCTTGAAGAAGCATTCTGACAGTATCTATTTGGCGCTAAAAGGAGATTATTTTTCGCTGTAGTGTATGGTCTTGGTGGTATCACACAGCTCTTCATATCAAACACATATCAGAGGCAACAAGTCAAGAAGGCAAGACAGAAGAAGACAAGCCGTCTCTGCAGGACATCTGAGGTAAGACCGTCATTTATCAGTCTTGAAAAATAATAGCTGACCCAGTAGATCACACATTGTTTGACCTGCTTACAATGTTTTCTACACTACAATACCATCTCACAGCTTCAGTTGCAATTCTTTGTTCAACAAAGCAGGGATATTTAAAATATTGTCTCCAGAAGATTAGGAATGACTGGTGAAACATGTGGCTGGTAAGACTTTTATTTGGATCAATCAATTTTTGTAAGAGGATGAAGAACAACTCAGAACTAGCATATGCAGGGGAGCCACAAAAGCCATTGTCCACAATCACCATTGCTGTTTACCATCTGGATATTGTAATATAGTGGTCACTCTGAACTTGAGTAGACCAACATAAAGGAAAAAAAGTAAAACAGATTTTAAGGAGAAGATGACCATCATCTTCACCTTCACCTTCATCATCATCATCTTCACCTTCATCGTCATCGTCATTATCATCATCATCACTGGCACTACATTCTTAAAGGTAAGACTGCCAAAAGCTCAAACAGCTGGGTGTCAAACACAGTCAGGCAATTCTAACTAATCATTACGAAAGGTAACAATAATGTCTGGCTGTAGAGTGCTGTGACTGTGCCTTATTTGCAGACAATTCAAGTTTATGTTTATTTTGGCTACATTACGGTCTGCCATTTCCAAACATTACTTTTAACGTGCAGGTAAATATATTTTATTCGTCCAGTCATTGTGGAGATCTTTGTCATTCTGCCACTTTCAGGGTGACTCCAGCTTCGTCTGGCACAATGGACCAGGAACTCTAAGGTGTCATCAGTCAAGAATCCATTGGTCTGGTTCTGTGTTTGTTTAAGAGTCTATCAGTACAGCTTTTTCCTGCTTTACAAGCTTCATTCACCATAAACTAAGATATCTTTGGAGAGATTGGAAAGAGCATCTGTACAAGGTTCTAAGAAAGTGCTACATAAATGTCCAGACATACATCACACACATATAAATGATGAAAAGCATCAACATGCTCTGTAACCTGAGAAATTCAATAATGGATGACTGTAAATACCACATTACAATCAAAGACGAATAGCAATGGCAAGGCAAAGAGGAGTTTTACAAGATAGAACTCCCAGAATAAAAGAAACTGACTGTTTACTGACCAACAGCAATTTACCAGATTTGTGTATAGGCGCTGAAACACCATCAATTTAAGCCACTACAGAAGTACTACGATTCGATTAGCTCGCATTTAAGAAAAGAATAAGGGAAAGCTTCACATGTAGTACGACGTTCCGAATCAGTTATATGAAGTCTAGAGAATGCAAAAGCCAAAGCCCAGATGCCTCTAAGTGGTTACATAGGAAATTAATAATCGGTTGGACAGCAGATATCACAAATAGTGGACAGCAGATATCACAAATGTGGATGGAGCAGAAGGAAAACATACCAATAAATGAAGACAAGACAGAAAAAGCAATTTGGACATAAGTTTTTGGCAACTCCAAAGCAGGTCAATGGAGAGATGGAAGACTACAGGAACATCAACAACTTTGCTGCATAATGGAACCAGACTGGACTACAAAGAAGCAAAGGACAAGGTAGAAAGCAAAGAATGATGGTGTTGGAATTTCAAATCCTGAGCTTTCCTAAGACTAGAGCACTGAGGAAGATGTGGTACTGAACCAGCTGCTAATTGGTGTCATGGTGCTCACTTTGTAAAGTGGTCTAAGCCCCTCTTAAACATCAGTTTGTAGCCTTACATACATTTGCTTTGCACCACTTACTGATGTGTTGTCATTTGGTTGTAGCACTATAAACAGAAGAAATTGTAGAAATATTTAGGCAGCTTAGCAATAGCTTGGATTAAGGTAAAAGAATTAAACTTTCAGCTCTTTGTATCATAACTTGAAAACACCAGTCTTAGCAGTTTAAAATAAATGTAATGTTGACAGAACTTTTAATTTATCAGGAAGGCCGCAATCACACTGATTAAAGATCTCTCAAACAATATAGAAAAGTTCTGCAAATAAAGCACATAATGTGATTTTTCCTACAGGCTTATAGTTTAATTTAAAAACACCATATGAAGGCATTTCATAATCATTAATTGAATGAAACAATCAAAGATAGATGAGACTATACTTAGAAGTCTGTTTTATCAGTCTGTGAATGTTTTCCTTTAGAAGCAATTGAAGCGTTCAGAGCACTAACCAGTTATGTTGACATACCTCTTTTATGCTAAAAAGTATGCCAGCGTGCTTGGAATATAGTATTCTATATACCCTGCAAATTTGGTGCAGATCTGATCATTTTTGGATAGCCTTTTGAATAATATTGTATGTCAACATATGGTACTTTGCAGTCGGCAGTATTCTACCATTATTCCAGTGCAGTATCCCAGTATGATAACAAATACTGTCGATTTTTCTTTTAATCTTTATATAAAAACCTGTGCAACAATCAGGTTATTTGACATACCCCGCATTTTTCACGATTTTCTAACTGTGTAATAGCAACCGTTTGGTGCAAGAATAAGGTATGTCGACTAACACCAGAAGACAAATGAGTTATTGAAGCTGCTAGAAAACAAACTATGTCCACATAACCTGTTACTGCACCCGTAATGAAACTGATGGTGAAGTGCTTTTGTTGACAATAACCGGGTATGAAGCAAATTGTTGTGTAAAAAATAATGTTATCTTTCGCACTGCATCATGCAACAATAATTCGTTAAAGAAAATAATACTTACATGGTGCTTCAAACCGCTTGTCGATATATGGTCAAATGGCTTAGATCACCTTGGTTTAAGTATCAGATCTTTGAAGCCATTTTCCCAAAAATCATTATTTCCGACATACCTGGTTATTGCTGTGAACGCTTCAATTGTAATATTATGCACACAGGTGGTGTTGATTATTCCCATAAGAAACAGCTGTGTATCTCAGGATACACAGCTTTTTCCTTAGGCTTTTTCCTTAACCTCCTTAGCGTTTCATTTTCTCCCAGAAAAACGAGCCAAAAACGTTGCATTGTTTTACGTATGCATGTATATGCATGAATATACATGTGTAGGTATATATGTGTATATGTAAACATGCATAGCCATATATGCATACATTTACATATATACATATGTATATATGTACAAATACATGTATAAATTTACATATATATATATATATGTATATATACAGATATATGTAGGTATGTATGTATATATATGTATATATATATGTACATATACATCTATGTGTGTAAATATATACATGTGTAGGTATAATTATATATAATTATGTATATATATATATATATATATATATATATGTATGTATGTATATATATGTATATATATATGTACATATACATCTATGTGTGTAAATATATACATGTGTAGGTATAATTATATATAATTATGTATATATATATATGTATTTAAATATGTATATGTATGTATGTATGTATGTATGTATGTATGTATATATATATGTATATATATATATGTACATATACATCTATGTGTGTAAATATATACATGTGTAGGTATAATTATATATAATTATGTAGGTATATATGTATTTATATATGTATATGTATGTATGTATGTATGTATGTATGTATGAGCCCGAACGTGACTCGGGGTTAACCGCTTTTGCATAGAATTCCCGGCCCGAGTAACGTTCGGGGTTAACGTCAAGGAGGTTAATCAGAGAATATTGTCAGGAATCTTGCATCACCTTACTACCTGTCCATATAATTATAATACTCTTGCTTGTCCCTTTTCTTATTGGTATTTCCAACTCATGCCCTTCAAGAAAACATACCCTATATACTTAGAAACATCAGTAATCATAACAAAGTACAGATGGTCCGGTCCAATTCAGGACTTTGCAACAGCTATTCTGTCCTACTGAAACCACTTCTGCTGACTCTACCTTGAATTGGACAGAAACAAAATATATACTTTAAACGTTGACAAAATTCTTGGACAGAAACAACAATTCAAGTATGAAATGTTTTAAATGATACCAAATGTTATTACTGGTGTCATTAATAACATTAAAAGCATACCAAGCAACTTTTAAGAAATGCAATGAAACAAAGACTCAAAGAATGTGAAAAGAACATAATTGATTACAATTTATAATTTGGGCTGTGCTATGGAAAGAACATAATTGATTACAATTTATAATTTGGGCTGTGCTATGGAAAGAACATAATTGATTACAATTTATAATTTGGGCTGTGCTATGGAGAATGCATAAATTGATTCTGATGAGTTTTTTAAATAAAAAAACCCAAATTGATTTTTTTATTTAACTGTTTTGCATTTTTTAACTTTACATTAAAAGACATATTAAATTTGTTGTGTTCTGTGCATTATTTTATGAAAATTTAAAACAAAAATTTACCTTGGGGCATAAATGATGCTTACATACTTCACCTTACTTGCAAGCAGGAAATGCCACCACACTTAGTCTATGTATGCCGGTATGTATAGTAAGCCATTTTGTGCATGTCATTGACCATGTCGGCCATTAACTAACTGCATCGTTTTGGTGGATTATCTGTTCCAAATGCAGAACTTGCTCAGTAGTTTCTGACTTGTTGGAGTTAGCTGTTGCCAAGTATGCAAACCAGACATATTCTTGGTTTCTTCTATGGATTCTGTATATTATTTAAAAGGTATTTTGTTTTAAAGGAATTTTGTTCACAAGTCCCACATGACTGCACAGGTAGGCCCATCCTTCCCGAAGAGCAGTCAAGTCTCCAACTGGTAATTTTGGTGTCAACAAAGGATGACTGACTGATGATGCAGGTCTTTTGAGTGACTTGGACTGTTAGTAACTTCAATCTACCATGCATGCACCTGCCGACATGACAAATAGCCAGACATGCATCATCTTCTACCAATGAGAGATTGCTCAGTGCCTATACATCATCGTGTGCTTTGAGCACTGCCACCTGTCATTGCTCAACACTATAGATGCAGCTTGGTCTAAAGATTCTGAACACGATGCCACCTGTCAGCTATAAGTGGGAATCCGTTGGTTGGGCTATGCTTGTGTGCATAAGCCCAACACTGGTAAATACTCTAGTGTTCATGCATTGTTTTGCTAAATTATAAAACTCCCAGTTCTTAATGACAATAAACGTCATATATAGCTTATCACAGAGTGTGCCCCTAATTAGTTTGCTCTTGAAGTTGTATTATATTAGTGTTAATTACAAAATTATTAGAGTTTTATACAGAGCTGTTGACGAACCTCTCAAGGGCACTGCATGCATGGCTATCTTGCAGCACATTGAAAATGTATCTTGAGCTGAATCACGTGAACAACAGTACATATATTCAGTGGAAGATTGTTAAAATAGGAAGGTTCAGAGCAAGAGAAACCCTGATGCACTCAATTAAAGAGCTTAAGCGTGGTACCAGCAAATCCCCACAAGTATAGGAGCGTGTTATTATTACATTATTGCATTTATAATGTGTGCAAGGTAAGTAAACCTGAATCTGAGGCATGAAGAGTAGTGATTCACGACCCAGCTGATGTGTGCTGAGGTAGGGCTGATCAATGATGATTGTCCCAGCAGGAAGATCTTTAATTAATAGTATATAATGATCACACATGTTATGTGCTGCAAGCATTTCATCACGTGGTTTAAGTAATGCTTTTTATCAGTGCCTAATACCATCAAACGGCAATTCGATGATGCCTGTGACTGGAAAAATAAATCATGAAATTAGTTTGACCAAAGTAAGCATAGCTAACAAGGTGGAATTAATGCATTTAAAATATATTAGTGATGTAACATCTCCAAGCAGTTCCATTGCATCTCTGCACATTGATTCTAATTATGTACTTTTCAACAAATATACAGTCAATGCATTTTATCACTGCACAGCCCACATTTAACATGACAAGATGATTCAAGCAAATGTCTTAGGACAGGAAGACATCTGACATGTCATTTGTACTAGCCATCTCTCAAATAATTATACATGACAAAACATCACACATTTTAAATTTTAACTCATTCACTCAACCTGTGTAGCAAACTTGTGCTGAAAAATCGACAATATCTAAACCCAAAATATATAAACATATGCAGCAATTAATAAATATATAGATTTAAATTGCTTCACAAATTATATTAAAAACCAGCTGCTATAATGGGCCTGTCATAAATCCCAGCCAAGCCTGCTGAACTGGTCATTACACTTCAAAAGCCTGCCTCAGCACAGTCTACATCTAGCAGCTAATATATTCTGAGGTGTATTTGAAATGACTAAAACAAGAAATGTGTCTGAACAGCACAGCTATATCCAATTCGTCACAGTCTAGTTCTGCTTCAAACCCAATGCCAGTCTCTCAGCAGATATGAAAAATTTGTCTTTCACAAGTCTACAGTCAAAACAACACACATACTGTGTCACATAGGCACAGTTCAAAGAAACAGCACTGGTAGGTAAATTACAATGAAGGATACAGATTATACTTACTACTGAAATGCCAAAGGTGAATAACTGTTTTTGCAATTAAGATAGCAAAGGTAGCAAAGTGTCTTAATCAGTGGTCACATTAAATAGGCTTCATGGACCATTGAATTTGATCTAGCCCAGTAGAGCAACCACATGGCAAAATCAAGAGTAGTACATATGCAACAGGACATTTCTAAATGGTAACGCTTTTTAGTAATCATGAGAGCTCCTCTTACACATGTTACACAAATCTAAAGTTCAGTCCATTTTTAGTTCAGTGATACTCTCGAAAGCTGGGATAGGAAAAGTGACATGTTTCCACATGCAGCACCACACTGACAAAACTAGCTTGCACTGTGCCACTGCTAAAGCAATCACAAAACAAAGTAATGCCTACCAACAAGATCCCTTTACAGCTGATGGCAAGCACAAATTAACAAAACATTTTGTGTTTGTGACGATTGAATATTTCAGAAATGATACAGGCCAAGCAACTATTGACTGACAGGAACGTGTCCATGGCAAGCCCTGGCATGTATTTCGATTTGCAGGTCAAAGCAATGACAAACCTAAAAATTGAGGGGGTCGTGCTGGAGGTCCAAATATTGTTTAAGAAAAGAACAAGATAGCAATATGAGCCCAGCCACGATAAAACAACGTCCAACCTAAGTTGCTTGACTTGTACATCTTTCTTATATAAATAACTTAAAATTTGCTTTTGGTTCAGTACTGTTTATGTGCCATGCTCTGGCTCTGGCATGGCATATAAAAAGCGTCACAGACTCAGTGACACTTTGCCTATTACCGTTTTATATTAAACTGAGAATAAAGAAGCCACGTCATTTTCCAGAGACCTTCTCTATATCAGACATGAGTAAAAATGGCAATAAGTAGCCGAATGAGGTAAATGTGCACAGACTCAGTGACACTTTGCAACACATAATGCACACCATGTCTTCACCTTTGCTATACCATAGCATGGTTTTCATCATCTGTCAGCAGCTTGGACATGGACACAGTCAGGTCAGAGGTAGTGGAAGGAGCCACCAGTTGTGTCTGCAGCCTTGCTTCTATGCATTCTGCTGACAAGCGAGCCTCAGGATCTTGGTCCCAGCATTCCTCAACTGTTGTACAAAGCATCCTGAGTTCCTGTAACAAGGAAGACAAAACAAATTATACCAAAGGTAATTAACAGGCAGCGTTCATGTGACCCTGCTGCTCTTTTACGATTCCTAGAAAATCCTTGGTTCAAAATATGCCGCATAAGCGCATATCATCTACATTATACACTATAATGACACTTTCAATTATTCAATCTTTATGAGAATTTATATAGCGCCCCTTCAAGAAACCTACTCAGGAGCGCTCCCAGCACAGCCACGACTAAAGAAAAAAGACTTGAGTGACTTATAAAACCCAGTTGGGTTGATCAGGAGTAATGAACGCAGCTCTGGCGGGAGATCATTCCAGATGGAAGGGCCCACAACTGAGAAAGCTTGGCGTTGTCTGGTAGCCAAGCGTGCCCGTGGAACTAACAGTTCACCCTTCATCGCAGAGCGAAGCACCCAATGTGACGCTAATTCGGACACTTGTTAGGGAAATGGCCAGGAAGAATAAAGTGTGTCTAACTGGACATGTCACTGATTGTTTTAGATTATTATACAAATATATATATATATGTTAGGCGATCTCACAAAATGAGGCTTATGTTTGGAAAAATCAAAACTGAGGTTTTGGTCTATTACGATAGTATACATAATTCCGGTTAAAATGAGCCATGATTTATCAAAATTGATCGTCATTTGACAAAGTTATTACTGTTTATGGTTTCAAAATCCTGCTGCACGAATTTTGAGAAATTCGCAGCGAAAGATTTTGTCCGATTGACAAAAGTAATCGCCTATAATATTTGATTAAACAGCCGGTAACTCGACATTTGAAAGGTTAAGTTTGCTTATATTGTTCAGCAATGTAGGAAACTCTACGCGATACATTTTCAACGCCATTTAAAGTATTTTTTATGGAATATTATGAATTTTCATCGCATTCAAACCCAGTAATTTCAACAAGGTGAAGGTCAAACTGAGCCTGTAAGCCAACAGATTTAAAGAGAACAGTCACGCGCCAAGGTTTCAACCAATGAGGCTGCAGTATTCTGATCACGTGTCTGACCTAGCAGCTACAGTTTCCACAAAAGTATTATTATTCATTATAATCCGACCAATCGTACGTCTATAATAATTCATTAGCCTAATTTATGTGACCATATTAAGAAACTAGAAAGGTCGATCTTTCCGGCGATACCATTTTCAGTAGGGGTGTCAGGTTATTACCCGGCATAACATGACGTCGAAAACAGGCTAAAATGTAAACTTTTGAGTTAAAAATTGCTGGAATAACTTCAAATAAAAATTAATTAATAATACTTGCTGTCGGAAATTCCTTATAAAATTAAGAAAATATGACGATGAGATGTCATACTAAACGAAAATGCAAAAAAGTAAAAATCGACCCGATGACCCCTTTTGCGAGAAAATCGTCTATATCTCGTAATTATGAGCATGCAACATAAGCCTCATTTTGTGAGATCGCCTCACATATTATATACTATATATATATATATATATATATATATATATATATGTATATATATATATCGGGTTTTAGAACCAATCATTCTACGGAAACTGTTTACTATCCCTTCTCTCGGATATCTACTCTGCGATTGATCGCTCAAAGGTCACATGGCTCTATTTGATGTCTGCTGCTTTTGACATGGTCGATCATGAAATCCTCCTACAGCACCTTGAAACCTCTTGTGGTCTTAGGGGCACTTCTCTCCTTTGGTTTAGGATCTTACCTTACGGACCGAACACAAATGATAATTTCAGGTGACTCTAGAACACCTTGGGTTACGATCAAATTTGGTGTCCCTCAAGGATCAGTAGTTGGCCCTCTCCTCTATCTTCTATGTACAGCAGATATCTCCTCTCTTTTTGCAAAACACCTAGCTACTGGCCACCTCTATGCCGATGATGATCAGGCATGCGTTCATGGCTCCCAACTGCTCAGCTCTCCCTC
Organism: Aporrectodea caliginosa; assembly: GCA_020284085.1. NCBI lineage: Eukaryota > Metazoa > Annelida > Clitellata > Crassiclitellata > Lumbricidae > Aporrectodea > Aporrectodea caliginosa. The sequence continues at coordinate 1,753,250 of JACEVL010001014.1, forward strand.
ATTACTCGCATTGATACTCTTTCTCAGGACCTTCACGAATGGATGACTTCAATCGCCTTGACCTTTTTGTTCCTCGTGTGAAAACGGGCATAGCTCAGTCCCGTGCCTTTGCCTGCATTGGCCCTTCATTATGGAATCAACTTCCCCCCTTTGTTCGCTCTACCATACTATCTGGTGGTCCTGCTACCTCTTTTCGCTACCTCAAAACTTGTTTTTATTCTCGAGGACTTTCGCACTGGGAGCGCCTCTGATTGGTGTTCACTGTGAGAGGCACTTTATAAATGTTTCAATACACTACAATACAATAGTTCAGTGAATTATCACCAAAATTCCTGTTAACTTTCTAGTTTTCACACAGTCTGTCAACACTAACTTGTTCTTTGATATTATCTGGTGGTCCAGGTGCTTCCTTTCGCTGTCTTAAGACCACTCTTTTCGCCCGGGGTATTTCGCACTGGGAGCGCTTCTGATTGATGTTCACTGTGAGAGGCGCTTTATAAATTTATAAATACAATACAATACAAAATTTAGCTTTCAAACAATAATCTTCAAAACAGTTATTGCTGTCAGTTCCAATGCACAAGAAAACTTTGCATGCTTTACACCAGTATGCAGTTTTACAGCACTTGGGCAAGCCCTTTTCATTGACTTCTGGATGTACTCGGATGTTCTGGATGTACACTTCGGATCCATTCGATTAAAAAGTCCGCTACAACGACGCTATCATCCCTCGCAAGAGTCATCCAGAACTTTGAAACTGACGATTCATCTACCAAAAATGTCGTTCAACATAACAGGAGCGTCATAAATCGACCGTCTCCCTCGAACTCCAAATTTTCAGTCCTTCCTTCAATGCGCTTCTTTCACTGTCACATTATGTCAGGGGTGGGCAACTGGCGGCCCGTGGGCCGGATCCGACCCCCGGGGACCTTTGAACCGGCCCTTGGCATGTCTTTTATATTAGCACTGTACCTGGCACTTTAGGGACCTTTTATCCGGCCCTAGTTTGGGAACCTTTAATCCGGCCATACACAAGTGAATTTCTGTACATAGACCGACATTAAAACACCTGTTTCTTATTTATTAAAAATCCGGCCTCTAGTCTACATGTATAGTCAACTAGTTTACTACTCACTCATCAATATAATCTACACTCTGCATGAAGCAAGACCACAATTGGGTAGGTTCGCTACTTTATAAATAATCAGAACTTTTCAAAGGAAGTTGCTACTCTGGGGAAATCAAATTTCAAAAGGCAATACTGTGCATTTTCTATGTTTACTGATTCTGTAAATATCAAGAAGTGCACAGAACAAATAACTGCATTGAAAGTAGAGTTCCAGTCTCGGTTTGCTGATTTCATAGTTGTAAAAAACGTTTTTTCGTTTTTTATTTTTCTAAAAAAAGGTCGTTTTTTCGTTTTTTATTACTCGTCACGTTTTTTTCCGTTTTTTATTTTTTTATGTAACTTTATTTATTTATTGTCTGTTACTATTTGTTTAATTTTATTTTTGTCTTATATCCCTTACGTTGTCTCCATCTTTTCAAGGATTCATCTAATTTACGTCACTATTTAGTGTCATCAGTAACTGAGAAATAAACAGCACAGTATACAGGAAATAAAACTTATAAAAGTTATTTGAATTTGCTGATTAAAATTAAATTGTGTAAACTAGATTTTTAATTTTAAAATGCAGTAAAAGATGTAGCAAAGTCATATTATTTTCTTTTCCATTTTTTATCGATTTTTTCTGTTTTTTATTTTTTTCAATAAAACGACGTTTTTTTCCGTTTTTTATTTTGATTTCACCGTTTTTAACAACTATGGCTGATTTACTGCTCATGAACTAGACTTAAATTGTTTGAATCTCCTTTTTCCATCCATGCCAATTCAGTACCAAACTCCATGCAAATGGAATTGATTGAACTCCAATGCAACTGTGAGTTGGAAAGAAAATTTCGTGAGGTACCTCTGATTCAGTCCTACAAACTGTACAATTCTCAGGATTCTAACCCTTTACTTAAATTTTCATAGCCTGAAACTGGTTGCTCTGTTTCCATGCACGGTGCATCTATATTTGTGAACAGTTCTTCTCAAAGATGAAGATTACATAGTGCTAAAACAGATGCAGACTAACAGATGACAATCTCTTCAATGAACTTTGAATTGCCACTTCGCACTTGCAAATATTTTGGATTTGTTTCGCGAGACGTGCCAGATCTCACATTAAATATAGCACACCAAGCAAATGGATACTTTGTGCAGACAACCAGCTTTATGTATGTTTAAAACTGAATAAAAAATTTCGTTTTTATTTTTAGTGTAGGACTAATGTATTAGAATAATTAGATATTCATCATAAAAATTATCTTCATTTGCTTAATTCTGTAATATTTAGTTTGAAAAAAATTAATAGCGTTTCATTTTCTAGGACAAATGAATCTGCAAAAATTAGCTCGCGATTGGCATACTGCCCCTGAGCTGCCCTTAAAACCTAAAAGTGGCCCTCTGTTAAAAGAAGTTGCCCACGCCTGCATTACGTCGTCAATGGTTACGCTTAAGTTAATTCGTATTACGTCACGTTGCCGTTGCATCAGGTTTAACGGTTGATTTGGCAGTTAATTACGTTTTATATTGAAGGCTTGAAGCCACTCAACAATTAACTAACACCACTCGTAATTAACTATCTTATTCTAACCCTATAGATTAATTAATTAATCAAGTATGCTGACAATAGATTTGATAAGTTATATATCGCTACACACACATTAATAGCATTTTGTGACGGCAAAAACCAAAAGCATAATTAAGTTCATCCTCCCACGTGAACTATGGCCCCTCTGAAACATTCTTTGACGTCTTAAAACGTCATCGAACTGGACAAATCGCGACGGCCGCCATGTTGTTTTTCTTCACCAAGCCAGCCTTGCCAACTTACACCTGGCTGTTCGCAGGCATAGCCGTAGTCGGCATAAGCGGAAACGACGTCTTCATGCACACCGATTTAATTGGCAAGTCCGGCATAGAGCCAAATCTAGGCCGGACTAGAACTTACGACCGTCTTACGACCATCTCCTACACACGGCTCCAGGTTTCTGCACAATATCTTGAAATAATACTAGTGCAAAAAACACTTTCATTTCATCATTGTCTGTGTCTGTCCATTTATCCATTCGAGAAAATCCTTTGGGACTCGACGGCTGCGAAGTCAGTACTTAAGCCTGAGCAGTAGTTACTCTTACAATATTCGACACTAACGCTTCTGTGAAAAACAGTTCAAAATACTGAAGAGGATCGCTTGTGTCACTGACATCAACTGTTCTATCAGGACTGCCTGTGAAATCGTACCTCTGACGTGGAGTTGTTGGATGATTTGACCACTTGAGTCTGAGAGCATCCTCCTCATCATCAGGCTCTGAATCTGACTTGGAGCTGTCCTGCATGTCATGCTCTGGTTCAGAAAAACTGTCCAATGAGTCATCCGAATTCTCTAGCTCTGAAAATTTTGATTCATCAAACGAATTGTTGCCTAAAACTTGTTCTAGAATTCGCATTCGTCTGGTATCCCAAATATCAGCAAGCTGTTTCCAGAATCCAGTATAACAAGCTTTGCTCTACGTACACAGGAAAGTTCATATGGCCAGAGACAGACCGAACTTTCGATTATTGTGCTAACAAAGTCTTTGTTGACAACCAGGCGATCTGAGATCTCAATCTACATCGGCCATTTTTGCTCGATAATGGTCGCATAATGTTAGCAGCCGATAAGAAGGGTTTGTAAAAATGAAGTTACCATGCCAACGATTTGGAAGTCCGATTCACATGTGAAGTAAATAGTAAAAATCCTAATCATTAAGATATAAGAACAAGTAGAAACACAATAAACACAAAAATTTATAGAAAATATTGAAGTTTTTGAACACGCAACATCCTTGGGCAACAATCTTGGCCACCTGTCGAGTAACTAAAACATTCTGAAATTACAAAGTCTCTGCAAAGACTCTGCAGATCATTCCAATCTCGGCCTATAGGTTACGTATTGCAGTGTGCTTACAGTAGACTTCTTTAGCTGTCTCTCAATGGGCAGACCTCCTGGGATGGACTGGTATATGGACAGACACTGTCATGCACTTGACTGAATTGTTGTAACAGTGATATCATTAGAAGATTAGATAATTACTGAAATTAAGAAACCTGAAAAAAGGTGGCAGAAATTAAACTGTTTCACTTACCTCATGCTTATACCATTCCTGCTTAAGAAGTGGGCGCTGTTTCTTGCTTACAACTACTTCTTGCATCTCTTCAAGGCTTGGATGTGATCCTACTTCATCTTCAAATGGCATTCGATAATCACTCAAAAGACCTAAGGAAAAAAATTTGCCAACATGCTTATTCATGTAATTCCGAGTCCCAAATAAAGTTACTGCTGGGTGCTTTATCATAATTGTAATTGTACAACAGTACGACCTCTACAAGAAAACTTCTCAGAGGTGCTCCAAATGCGACAACACGCGATCATGACTGAATTGAATGGTCTACAACTGCACTGGCAAATTAGAGCCTGAGAAAGAACAAGAAGCTCATATTGCAGGTGGCATTAGCCTGCTTCAGACTGAAGGACTGACCACAGTGAAGCTACTGTGCTGTTAACCTGCCACTGCAATAATCGATTTTGCCTGTCCCAAATCTGGATAAAGGAGGAGGGTGATGCTAATTATCTTTGTTAATAGAAGCTACCTACCTAACTGCTGCTGTGTTGCATTGTGGAAATAAGGTGAACAATCATGTCACCTTCTGCCTTAGAGCAACGAGATCTACAGCCAGGAATAGATGACGCTGAATGTAACATATGGCCAGGCAGCACAATGCTCGTATACTTGATGGACTTTTGCATGGCAACCAGTGCAGCTCCTCAGGCATGAAGTTAGCCCAAACATAGTCCAACAATTCAGTTTTAATAGAAGAGACTGACAAACTGCAGTGAGTTACATAATAGAAAGGCAGACAAGTCTAATATATGGGTACAATTGCTGATGGGTACTTTACCATTCATTAAAAGGCCAAAACGAGCATATGTATGCTACCGTACGTATTTTGCAAAGTATTCTCCGTATAAAATTTCTGTCGTATTTATGAGAAGTTGCAAAGGGTGCGACCTGGGGTGCATGTTGTAACGACGCTGAGCGGGAAGAGCCTCTGCAAGATGTGCGCGTCATTTTTGCCCTCAACAGACGTGTGTCAGTGGCCTCCGCCATGACCGTCAGTGGCTAAATGTCGGATGAGAGGAATTGCATCTGTTGCATTTTCCTCTGGAAGCGTGCACGTCTCAAGCGATCTTCTTGGATGTTAATCCCCACCAGGCGGGCAATGCATACAGGAGGCGGGAGATTGTCGTGGCCCTGGCAATGGTGGACAGCGCCTCTGGAGATACCCCATGGGCTCTCAGCACGCTACGTACTTGAAGGGATCCGGTGCACGATCATGCCCTGGATCAGAGGTGGCAAGATTGATGTTTCCAATCATTGGACGACCAGCATCTCTTTGGACTTTATTCGTGTTCAGCCCATTCCACTATTGCCTCAAGTTCCTCGCTGATCATGTCCCTCATCCAGCTGACAACAATAAGATATGTGTCGTCTGCGAACTTTACAATCTTGTTCTGCTCGTGGATAGGGTGGAGGTCGGAGGCATTGACGATGAAATCAGATGGGCCCAGTCCGGATCCCTGAATCACGCTGGCATTAATTTTCACAAATGCCGACAGTCGTCCAGCAATGTGAGTGGCGTGACTTCAGTCTTGCAAGAAGTCGACCAGCCAGTTGTAAATGCAGTCTGTATTGGCAGTTGTCATCAAAAGTACCAAACGGTAAGCAAAATACTTAAAATACACCACATTAAATGTCTAGATACTAGAGCTGTACCGATTAAACGGCCATACGCGTAATCGGGCCGATTATTAGAACAATCGGTATAATCGGGTATCGGCAGAAATAATCGGTTAATCTGTGCTGATGTCAACATTGTGTTATAATTTAATAATATTACTTGAATTATTGCATATTCCAAGTTTTTCATCGATTTTCATCTATCGTTTTACGTCCCTTATTATTTACGCATTAAAACATATCGTTAACAACTTCTCAACTTAATTTAAACCCCCACCATTATAGTTCTGACGATAGATTACTGGTTTATATTTCAGAACCGAACATTTTGACTAAACAAATAATGAAATATTCTGTCTCATAAATTGGGTATTGGCAGTTTAATAATCGGCTATACCCTAGCAGATGCATCAACCGCCGACATTTTCTCCATCTAGGAGTCAACCATGACGGACCTTGTCAACACCTTACTTCCGTCGCACTCAGCCAAGACGCGCCGGTCAGTCCTAACACCATGGTTTGATGCTGAATGCCGCTCTTTCCGGCGCCATGCTCGCTGCCTGGAGACGTTATAGACGCACCAAATAACCCGCTGACCGTGTCGCCTGGGTGCAATATGTCCGCGAAATGCATCGGCAATACAGGCAAAAAGAGCGGACCTACTGGGAAGAAAAGATCGCCTCCCACTCGGGTGAGCCAAAGAGGCTCTGGTCGACCTTCAACGATCTTCTCGGCCATGCTCGATCCAGCGGACGTTCAACTACGCCTCTCTTCTCGCCAGATGCCTTCCTGGAAGCTTTCACTGCGAAGGTCCACTCCGTCCGTGAAGCTACGGCTGGCTGCTCTCCACCGATCTTCCCATCGACTGACTGTGAGCTCTCTGCCCTAGATCCGGTCTCAAGTCAGGAGCTACGACGACTCATCTTAGCCTCTGCGCCAAAGACATGCGACTTCGACCCGCTTCCTACGTTCATCCTCCAGGAGTTCGTGGATAGTACTCTGCTCCCCTTCTTAACAGTACTCTGTAATAGTTCCCTCCGTGAGGGAATCCTACCTACGTCGCAGAAAAGGTCTATCCTTGTTCCAGTGCCTAAGCGTGAGGATTTGGACCTGGCAAACCCAACTAACTTTCGACCAATAGCTAACGTAACATTTCTATCCAAAATTATTGAAAAGGTTGTAGCTGCTCAGCTCACCCTCTACCTTGATAGGAATAACCTCCTACCAACATTCCAATCAGGTTTTCGGAAAGGTCATTCTACGGAGACCTTACTTATCCGCCTTCTTTCAGGTATTTATGGGCCCATTGACAAGTCACAGGTTACCCTTTTGGCACTGTTCGATGTAAGCGCTGCATTCGATACAGTGGACCACGATATCCTGCTGACGCGGCTTTCCACCTCTTTTGGCCTTTCTGGCAATTTCCTTACATGGCTTACCTCCAATCTCCAAGACCGTTCTTGTATTGTGGCTTGTGGGTCCACAAGGTCGCCCTGGGCTCCTCCAGGTTCTGTCCTGGATCCTCTGCTCTACATTATCTACACTGCAGACCTTGGCCCTCTCTTGGCAGCTGGTGCTATCTTGAGTCAATCTTATGCAGACGACCTTCAGGCATAATTTCACTGTTAGGCATCTGCAGCTGCTGCTGCGGTCCGAGAAATTAGCCGCGCCATGCAGACTTTAGAGGTCTGGATGTCCTCCAACCGCCTACGACTAAACCCAAATAAGACTCAATATATCTGGCTTGGCACGCGCCAACAACTTGCAAAAATTAACTTAGAGGCCTTAGCTCTTGAGTTCCCCTGGATTACTTTCTCTTCATCTGTCCGTGACCTTGGTGTTACCTTGGACCAGGAGCTCACGTTCACGCGACACATCAATCTACTCTGTCGCGATTGCTATTACCAACTGCGTCAGCTTAGGGTAATATCTCGCTCTCTAACTCCTACTACTGTTTCCACCCTTGTCCACGCCTTTGTGGTCTCTCGCCTTGACCATTGCAGTGCCCTCTATGATGGGCTCCCAGCAGTCCGGATTGGGTGCATAGAGCAGGTTTTGCGCAAGGCGGCACGTCTTATTGGGCGAATCCCAAAATTTGGCCACATCTCAGAGTATATGCGGAATGTACTACACTAGCTTCCATTTCCGCAGCGGATCGCCTATAGGGTTTCTGCGCTGGTCTGGCGCTGCATGGAGGGTATCGCTCCCCTATACCTGCGGGAACTCTGCTGCCCCACCTCTGGTGTCCAGCGGCGATCTGCTCTCTGATCAGCTAATCAAGCCGAACTCTTAGTCCCTCGCTCGCAGACTACCATAAAGCAGCGGCGCTTTTTCTGTCGCTGGCCCTACGACCTGTCGCACTCCGCCTAGTGCCTAGGGGTCACACCACTACGTTCTTTGTAAACCTCAAGACTGTATTGTTTAGCCGTGGTTGGACTGGGAGCGCTTCTGAGTAGATTACCTTGAAGGGGCGCTATATAAATACTCCTTAATAATAATAACCATCGATCTTTGATAAATGTCACCAATTGATTAATGTGATAGCCTGGGTTTAACGTAAGTCCTTGTGATGGCACGCTGACAATAGAGCAATAGACAAAAGAGCGCCGACATAAGAGTGAAGAGATTTATATATGAGGCTTATCAAGGGGACGACAAGCAAAAGAGCCAATTTAAATAATTAGCATGTTAAGGCCTATAGTTCTATAGGGTTAAGTGCAAAATTGTTTCAATCGGGTTTAGATTAGGCTGCAGGTTATCATTCCAATGTACGCGAAACACTGCTTTGATGGAATACTTCCACGGCGTTGCACACAATCTTGAACTGTAACTGTTCTAGTAGTTGACTTGCGTAACCAACATGAACGTTTTAGACTTAAATTTCGCATATTTTAAACTTTTCGTTAAACAGAAACCTTCCAGACATTTCTTTAGTATTAAATTCATAAGTCTTACATTTATTTAGTATTAAATTCTCTTTTCTTCATAGCACTTTGTTGAATACATTGCACTACAATAAATCTTTCTGGTTGCTTTGATTTATAATCTTTAAAGTACGCTTCAAGTGTGGTCGCCTTGATAAATACAACATCGCTCTTTTGTCGGCGCTCTTTTGTCGGTCGCTCTTTTAGATAGAACTGACGAAGAGTTTAAGAAGAAACTTCGAACAGAAACGGCAATAGCGACACATAAAAAGACGAGCTAGCCAAGATAGATGCCGACACCATTCAGCAGTAACTGTACGAGACAAGCACGGGTGTACATGAATATAAACATTTAATCTTAAAGAGTGGTTGGGGAGGTTAGTGTATAGGCCTATAAAAAAACATAAATATAAATTGTAAGAAGATGCTGATTCTAAGTAAGGTAATTACACTATAATAATGAATTACTGATCTTATAAGAGTATGTCAATACTTGTATGACACGAAAAACATTGAACGCTTTAGACATTCATATAATCGTAGTTATATATCACAAGAACTGTGTTCATTGGACTTGCCTTAATGACGATGGACCTACATGCATTGCCAACCTCTATAGTTGAATAAAATAAGTGACATGAGTATTGAGTAAGATCCAACTCTTAGGTCATAAGGTATAGGACCCATCCCAGTGGTCTTGCATGTTTATATTCGAATTAAAAAGGTTGAAACACAAGTGCATCCAATTGACGTATCTGAGTCTAAAAAGGCAATTTACTCTTCAGCAAAGTTTTCCAAGGAAACTCGGAGAAGTCACAGTATTAGAGGTAAGGCAACCATCTTTCCAAAGCTAATGTCACAACGCGATGGTCCCAAAGCTAATGTCACAACGCAATGGTCCCAAAGCTAATGTCACAATGCGATGGAGCACGAGTCCATAGATATTATATATATGTAATTAGTAAATTACCACATTGATACCTATGCATAGGAAGCAGACATTTAGGCAGTCACTTGACCCGTCAATTTTCTTCAACGAATGATCTGCATCCTTGTACCTGCTCTATCCTGGCAAGTGATTTGTTACCTGGTTCTTCTAATTTGAAGCAATATTTTATTAAACTCCACAGTCAATGTCACAGTCCAGCCTATTCTAATCATTCACCGTATTTCTGTCCACAATGTGTGTGCTTAACTCCAATCCATTGCCCGCCCTGGTTTAGCTTCTACAGTTCTATTGTTTACGTCGAGTACTAATTCCATGAAAATTTAAATTACATGTGGTTATAAGAATAATTATACATGGGAATTTCACAGAAAAGCTTTAGCCATATGGGAGCAGCTGTATACAATGTAACTCCATAGATGAAATGGAATATTTTATCATACAGAAAAATCTCAGGATCAGTGCTAAAAATGAATGACAAGAAGGAAGAATATGGCCGTTAATTTGTAGCTGTGGGCCTACTGTGTGCTACATCATACAATAGCTGTAATCAAAACCATTCATTTTCGAATATGTGCTTAATAACCAAGAACCCAAACAACCTGTGGTCGGCCTCTTTCTACAAATTGGCGGCTACTTTCAGTTGAAGTCCAAATTGTGGCCTTTTAGATGTCTTCTTCTTCTGGTTCTCTGCCTCTTAGGCAGGTTCAAATGTCCGACATTGCCACTCCTCTCATTGTTGGACCTCTTCTTTCAGGTTTCTGTAACCGTTTGTCATCATCCAATCCAACAACATCTGTATTGGTCTTCCTCTTGTCTTCCACCCCTCCATTTTTCCTTCAATGACCGTTCTTAGTAGTGAGTCTCCTCTCAGCATGTGTCCGATCCATTTCCTTTGTCTCTCTCTTATTGTGTGTATCAGGACTCTTTCTTCTCCAATTCTTCCCATCACTTCTTCATTTGTTATACGTTTTGTCCAGCTGATTTTTTCCATTCTTCTCCATGTCCACATTTCGAAAGCTTCCAGTCTTCTTATATCCACTTTTCTCAATGTCCATGTCTCTGATCCATACAGCACCACACTCCATACTAGTGTCTTCATCATTCTTATCTTCAGATTCCTGTTTAGTTCTCCTCTCATAGCTCTTTCCTGTTTGAGAATGCCTCCTTTCCTATTGCTATCCTTCTTTTAATTTCTCTGTGGCATACTCCCTAGGTAGCAGAATTCTTTGACCGGTTCTATCTGTTTTCCTCCAATGTGTATTCTGACTAGTTTTCTTTCCTTTACTTGTCTTCAATACCTTTGTCTTTTTGATGTTGATCTTCATTCCATATTCGGTTGATATTGTGTTCCGCCTATCCATCATTGTCAAAATTATATTAAACGGTTTTATTTATGTTAAACAAAAGAAATTGGCAAATAACATAATTATTTATGAGTGCGAACGTCGTAGAGGTGCATGGACAAATTTAAGTGAGTGTAAAGCAAAGGTCAAATTAAATGAAGATCTATCAGTGGTTAGTTACTTGCATGAACACACTTGTATCAATTAAATTCGTTTTTCATATAAACTTGCTTTTCATGTAGGGGGAAATATCCGGGAGGGTGTGATCCTATTGAAACGCCCGGGGGAAAATTCAGAGGGAATTGGCGGGGAGGAAATGTCCAGAGGGAAATTGTCCGGATACCAATATTTAGGACCTAGGCTTAGACTGCGCTGGTCTAGGTAGGACTAAGGGGCCGTCCATAAATGACGTCACGCACCTGGGGGGGAGGGGTCGGAAATTTGTGACGAAGTGTGACATGGGGGGGGGGGGTCTGAGTAGTGTGACGTCACACCAGGTCTTTTTTTCTTAAATTTAACAATTAACAACAATTTAATTTTAATAATAACAGCACTAATTTTGAGGATTAAATGTTCATTATTTTTTAATTATTTTAATGTATACGGGTACCATTATTAATAATTTTCTAATTATTTCAATATTTGGTCACCGTTAGAGTTTAAAATATTCATGCTTTTCGCTATTTGTTCCATGAAGGAGCATTTTGCTTCGCCATGGAAATTGGTTTGGGGGGTCAGAGCTTTGTGATGTCATTTTCAGAGGGGGGTCTTACTTTTTGTGACGAAGTGTGACGAGGGAGGGGTTAAAAATAGGCCAAAATAGCGTGACGTCATTTATGGACGGCCCCTAATGTAAAACACTGAACTCTTGTAATTAAAAAACCTTAGACATAATTAAACAAAACTATATGTATCATTTGACATTTTCTTATAATTAATACTCAAAATGAAACGAGCTGACTTTGTCTTATTGGATAACATAAATTGATAATGTGACACTAGTGTCGTTTTCATTAACGAAAACTAAAACAAAAACCTTCGTTAATGAAAAAAAGGTTATAGCTAACTAAAACTAAAACGAAAACTAGAGGAAAAACGATAACGAAATAAAAACTAAAACTAAACCAATCGAACTTAATAATAACGAAAACACATAACCAAAACCAAAACGAAAACACATAACGAAAACCTAGCGTCTTAAGATATTCAATGTTTTTGGATATACGCGTTTTATAATCAGCACTTCGTTCGGTAATCTTCCAATTTTTTTAATTTTATAAGATGTCCAAACTAAATTTAGGTGGTAGACCTAAAACTAGTGGTGTATGGGACTGTTTTAAGTATCGATTAGAAACAGATTGTAGTGAGTGAATCCTTTTTGGTGCTAAAAGCTGTATGCGGAAAAAATATTGCCAGACTCGGCGAAATAACTAAAACTAATAATAACTAAAACCCCTAGCATGTGAAACTAATAATAACTAAAACTTGGCAAAATAACTAAAACTAATAATAACTAAAACACCTAGCATGTACAACTAATAATAACTAAAACTAAAACAAAACTAAAACAAAACTATGTGACACACATTCAACCAATGACGAGCCCAGGACTGATTATTAGGTAACTGTGTCCACGATCAGGACATTTTCTATTATGGTTTAAACACTACAATAACGGTCATGTTACAGCCATCAAAGAACTTCAGTTTTGTTCATGTTCAGCCATAGTCAATATTGAGATATCCAGTCATGTATTGTGAAGATAAGAAGATAAACTTAAATGCACGGGATGTTGTTTTCTTTTGGGTCTAGCTTGTAACATAAACCATCATTGTTAAACTCAGTGCTATGCTGTAACCTTTTAAAGTGTCATTCATATCATACAAACTTAGGACTCTTAACCAAAAAGTATAAATTGCTTGCCTTGTCCTGTTGAACATCTTGACAACAGTTCCCAAAGGACAAGAGCACATGCATAAACATCAATCTTAAGGAAGTATTCTACACTGAAGTTGATAGAGCCATCCAATACTTCTGGTGCCATGTATCTACGTGTTCCAACCTGCAAAACAAACCATTATCATAGTAACTCATGCTGCACTGACTTTATATCATGGTGACAGTCATTAAATTTTAACCTTAACCCCGTGCATGGGGAATTATACGTGTAAGCCTATTTTTGGACATATGTATATATATATATATATATATATATATATATACACGTGTGCGTGTACACACACACAGTCAGTCACACACACACACCAACACACACACACACACACACACACACTAGTACTAATCGTGTTTTAGCTACTCAGTTTGTGGGTTAAAACCTATATGCTATCTACTCTTTGACGTCAGTTCATCATATTTGCTGAGCAATTAACATTTGCCGCCCTGAAAAGAAATAGTCAGACATGTTTTTAAATAAAAATTCACATGGTACCAGACTGCTAACATAGCCTGGTACCAGTCTTCCAACAGAGCAACCTAGATTGCAAGTAGTTTAAAAGGTAATTACATCCGAAATTGGACCTGCTATATCAGGCCTGCTGAGAAAGCGGACCTCTGCTCATCACCTTGTTTTGTTCAAATATTAATAAAATTAGGCGGCTTGTTTCGAAAACAAATTTTTGGACTTTACTTAGTACCAGTATTAACAGGTTTAAATGTTTACGTTGAATTTTGTGCAAACATTTCTAAATTTTAGAGGCAAAAGTAAAAATTTTAGTATATATTGTAACCCTGAATGAGTAGCTATGGGTAAAAAAATAATCATATAGTTGTGCAAAAGTGTACCTTAGGACAGGGGTTTTCAAACTGTGGTACGCGTACCCCTGGGGGTACGCCAGGTGTCGCTAAGGGGTATGCGCAAAATTTCAAAAAATAAAATTTTCTATAAGTTTATGGACTTCATGTCCATCTTTCTTTAATTAGCTATTCTACTTCCACCGTTCGCTTCTCTTTCTGTACATATCTATGAGTTTATGCCATCGGATGTACTACGTAGTGTTGCCGGTTGATTTTTCAGTCCAGGGAAGAGACCAGTTTGTTGAACTATCATGCTATGGTGGATTGAAGAACGAATTCAAGAAAGACATGTTGTGTGATTTTTGGCTGAAACGAAGAGCTGAATATGGATTAATTTCTGACCGAGCCTTAAAATGTTCGATTCCTTTCAGCACGTCATATCTGTGTGAAACAGTTTTTTCAGCAATGCTTGTGATCAAAAATAAATACAGAACAAAGCTAGAACTCGAACCAGATTTGCATTTGAAATTGACAAATATTAAACCAGATATTAAAATCAGTGCTTGTCAAAATAAGCCCACTGCTCACATTAACACTTTCTAATAGTAATTTTATTTTTCAATTTTGTTGATATGACTACATTCTTAACTTAAAATTATATTACTTTAAAAATTTTCTACCATTAACTAATACTCGGTTTGCACCAATGATTAAAAGGAGTTGTTAATTGCAAAGGGACTTCACGCTCGCATGTTGTTTTTTTTTATCTGACCTTGTTGGGGGTAGGGTTGTTAATATCATTTCTTTTGGCAAACCGATTATCGGTTTCCGAAATCCAATTTTAAACCGATTATCGGTTTTTATTGGCCCTCATAGAAAATTTAATATATGATTATATGATCATATAATGCAAGTTTATGTCATACGTAACGTACGTACACGCAACACAATTTTTGTCAAAGTTCTCCGGCACCTCAGATTTATTAATACTAACAACCATAGTTGTAAACTTAAATTTGAATTATTTGCGGATTCCGATTGTAATAAAGATTGTAATAAAGATTGTAATCTGACCAAATAGATAGACATCAAAGACAAGTCACCCATTTAACGGGCGTTTAGAGGCAACGCCTGTGGTCTATGTGGCAGGCTGCAGATCTGGTGGTGAATGGTGTTGCAAGAGATCTCTCTGTCTGTCTGTCTGTCCGTCTCTCTCCTGTCTCTATCTCTCTCCCTTCAGACTTGAATTCATCCCTCCCAGAGAAGGTCAGCCACTATTTCAGATTGGAATCGTAGCCCAGCATACTGCTTGCTGCTGATGTCTTTGTGTGTCCGGTACATCTGCTGGGCAGTGCTGGCCAGCCGCCGGACACAGTCTTCATGGGTTTAGTTTTTGCACCGTCTACTTAAATGTCCATAGAGGTCTTAATACCCCACCCCAAGATCAAAGATCGACCGACGGTGACTCTCAACTGTTTCACACGCTTGCCGAAGGTTCAGGGTTGTTGGGTGACAGCCCTTGTGTGATCAATATTAAGACCTCCTTGAACTGTCTGACGAAGGCAGTCACTGTACAGCCAGAATCATTAAGTCCGCCGGCTGATAACAACAAAGTCGCTAATGATCTGTTTGGGAAATCATAGAAAACGCAACGGCGGGTTAAGAATTCCGGATTTCGGATAATTCTGGCATTGTAATTTTTATAACGAAAGTGATAAAAAAAACACGAATTCGATTATCGTTTTGTCAAACCTGAAAACCAATAATCGTTTTCGAAACCGATAATCGGATTTCCGATTATCATTTAACATCCCTAGTTGGGGGTACGCCAAAATTCAATTTTTTTACCTGGGGTACAATAAAAATAAAGTTTGAAAACCGCTGCCTTAGGACATCATGTAGTACTGAGTAGCTAAGGTATGTTTCATGTGTATATGAGTAGCTAATGTGCATATTATACTAAAATTTTCATGTAAACACTACCTTGTAGCACATATAGTACTGAGTAGCCAATGTATTTTTCATGATATGTAAAACCTTATCTACTCACCAAAAAGACTATGCATTAGCGTCAGGATAGTCTCCGTGGTCACTACTTATGGCATATGTGACCTTTTAAGCTTTGCGCTACGAATCTCGCACGCATAGGGGTGAGATACAGGATGATTAGCTAAGTGCAGAAAATAATGATGAGTAGCTAATACCCCTTTCAGCTTTATATATATATATGTATATATATGTGTATATATGTATATATATATATATGTATATATGTATATATATATATATATATGTATATATATGTATATATATATATATATATATATATATATATATATATATATATATAAGTTCATAAGAAAGGACAAAAGTGGCTGAAAACTTTAAAATGAGTTGACCTAAACACAAAATTCACACACAAACCTTGCAAACTTGGATCGTTTGCCTACACTGCTTCAAAATCTCATCCTTAAATATTCTCAATTAGCCTGGCTTTCCTTGTCAAGATTCTCTCTCTGGTAAACTTCCTTCCTCTCACACATCCTTGTCTCAGCCCTTAAAGTCCATCACTCTTATGCATGCATGCAAATATGATGCATGTACCTAACAAAACACATTTTATTTACTTAAAGCACTTATTACATGTATGTATTTATATACAGCTGTTCGTGTCGGAATACAGTAAAAAACGGATAAGAAGAAAGACAGGAACCAGAGTAACAAATTTCATCTTAACCGAATTCCGTATTAACTGTTAGGCATGTCAGCCAAAAATGCGCCAAGGCTGCATCTCTTCCCAGCAACAAATAACGTATACCAGCTCAAACCGTTGGAGATCTATACAGAAACTAGCTATCTCTTCCGTCTTCCAACTGCAATTCAGCGCTTTAATGACATTGCCTCTTGCAGCACGTTTGCTTGACCCAAAACTTGATGAGAAGTAGCCTTTTCAGATGTGTTTTTAATCTCTCTGGACTTTTTTAAGAACCTGAAGGATCATATCTAACTCAGGTGTAAAATAATAAAAATAATTAGATTTATAATTATATGATGTATTTATTTGGAATTGAGAGGTTAACAAGAAATTCGGTATGTAAACAGTTTTTTACAACTTCACTGCACAGCTCATTTTAATAATAATAATAATAATATAATAATATCTTTTCTTTAATAAGCGCCTGACAAACGCACTGCGCTGTACATTTACATGTTATGCAATTTAAATCTTAACTACTAACAGAACAGAAAGCCTGCAATGCAACGGCGCTAATAGCAGCCTACAAAGCATATCTGCCCAACGGGGGCTCGAACTCGGTACCTCTCGGTCTCTGTGCCAGATGTTATCCAATGCGCTATCGGGCGCATTGGATAACATCTGGATAACATTATCATTTGAAACGTAAACACCAAATAAATATTGTCCAAATATAAAAATACCTGTCCATGAACGTCTCCTGGATTTTGGTTAAGTATGAGTGCTAACCCAAAATCAGCAATGCACGCTGTTGAGTCAAGCTTCAACAAGATGTTGCGACTCTTGATGTCTCGATGTGCTACAGAAGGTTTTTCACTGCCACTTGATACCACGCTGTGCAAGAACGCCAATCCACGGCACATAGACGAGGCAATGGTAAACAACTCTTTTACAGTCACAGTGCTGCCCTTGAGGTAGTCATAGAGAGATCCTCGCTCATGGTAATCCGTGATAAGCCAGAGCTCAGATATCATGCACCGCTTCTCAGCACCAATAAAGTGCAAGATACAATCATGGCTTCCAACATGTGGAAGACTATAAAATTCACGTTCATTTTGCCATGACTGACGATCTTGCAGAGGAAAAACCTTGACTGCAACCACAGTGTTGTTCAATTGTGCCCTCCAGATACAGCCAAAGCGTCCCCTTGCTTTGATCTCTATTAGTTCAACTGGCCGAAATCCCAGATGAGGAGAAGGCAATGGTGCCGGCATTGGCTCCTGGGTAGGTAGTCTCTGAGAATAGGCCATCTTTTTATGGCGCCACAGCCAGAAGATACAGATGACAAACACAGTAATGCCAATCAGAGGTAATAAGCTAAACAACAATGTCCTCCACATTGTAACCTTTCCTGGAATAATAACTGGTGTCCCTGAAATTACCAATAAGTCATAAGTCATTCAGTAAACCATCAGTTTGTACCATGAATAATTGTATAAATTATAATTGCAGTAATAGTACGACTTGTAATTGTAATTACAGTTTATATAGCACCTTTTCAAGAGAGACAGAGCTCTCTCATCCTGATAAAGCAAATCCAAGACCAATCAAAGAGGCAGAAACAACAATAAAGAGTGAATACAACCAAGAGCAACAAAAAGAAAAACACAAAATCCATTAATTAAATGTCATTAACAGTTCAGCTTGCTGTACGCATGTCATTAATCCTTTAATGACAAGAACTATTGTTTTCCAATAGCTTTTTAAGTCCACCCTCGTTAAACCCTCTCTAAACTTGCTAAGCAGTTAGATAATGGCACCATGTTTATTCATGAAGGCAATCATCATTACGGTAATTATCCATTAATTCCGAAAAAATTTTTTATTAAATATCTGTTATTCCCACAGTACAATCAGCAGGCATGAGGCCGGACTTCTAACTGTGTCATTAGCTATTTTAGAACTGTTTGTAACAAGTTGCGTCTGTGACAGCTTGGAATCAAACTGTTTACATGCGGCGTTAAGTTAAAGTTACTTTGGGCTATTATTATCTACCTAAAATATAATCTAATAGTGTCTATAGCCTACCTATCCATATATCAAGCAAAGTAATACTATGCCAAAATCGTCTGACAACTGGTTAAAACACACATGTTTGGATCAGTTAGATAGCCATGTGTGCAAAGCCTTCTCTGTACACTTGGAATTTCTTCTTCTTTACCGTTTGGTACTTGGCATGTAGCTCTACTGTATCTACATGCAGCTTCGTGAAAATGGAAATCTCCCACACCGACCTATCTCGCTGACTTCCGGCCAACATTCTCGAATAACTCATACTTAAGAAATTGAACGATCAAACGCGAAATAAAATGTTGTATGCAACTGAGGTCGCTGGTAGGCTGGTAGGTAGGCGGGACAATAATTTAGGTAACGAAGACCAAAGATACTTATAGGCCTATTACATCGAGAATGGCATACGCAGCGCCTTCATCTCAAGCAGGAGTTTTCCAATGGATTACGCCTATGTGCTTGGTTCGCATGCAACTGAACTTGTCTTCATCTCAACTTATATATGCGCTTCAAGAACTAAAATGATTGTACTTCTGAAAGTAATTCTTAATTTCAGTCATAATTTTAGTTCTGCAAATAATTCATAATTTAGTTCCTAATTTCGTTTTTGAAGCTAAAATAATTCCTATTTTTACTTCTAATTTTCGTTAACAAAATCGTTTATTTCTACTTATAATTTTAATTTCGTTAACGAAAATATCACTGGTATAGATGACACTGGGGTCAAGACCCTGGGCTTGAGGAAGGAGAAGACCACAGCTCGTTTCTGAGAATTGTATTTGTAATTGTAAATATGACAATTTATATAGCATTGTCAGTAGCAAGCTACCGCTAGGACGCTTTACTGTCAGCTGTCAGTGCAAATTCTAATGCTCAGGATTACACAACAAGTACAGTTTTAAATGTTTCAGGAATACAGAAAGGCTTCTGCTCTCCTGAATAGAAGCCGAATGAAATTGCGCTGTGGAAAGGCAACATTGATCATCCGCCGCGGGTGTGTCGACCCTCCTCCGCCGCCTCCAGGGGTCCAGCGTGTGACCACCCTGAACATCTTAGGGGTTACCATAACCGATGATCTTCGAGCATCCTCGCATGTTTGCGATGTTCTGGGTGCATGCTCAAGTTCTCTCTACGCCCTGAGAATGTTAAAGGCCCATGGTCTACCCACTCGGGCCCTCCACACTGTCACTGGTGCAACAACTGTTGCAAAACTTCTGTATGCGGCTCCGGCGTGGTGGGGATTCACTACTGCAGACGATCGGGCCCGCGTGGAGAGATTCCTAGCTCGGATGCGAAGATCGGGCTATCTTCCGCTGGACTCACGGGGAGCTGCGGCGATGGTGGGCGACGCAGAAGACGGACTACTACGATCGGTTGTCCGATGCAGGACTCATGTGCTCCGTCCGATCTTCCCTCCAACTGTTGTCCGCCACCATGACCTTCGACCCAGACCACATGACTTTGTGCTACCGCTTAAAGATGACAGGAATTATATCCCAAGGATTTTATTTAGGAGTTTGATGTTGCCCCGTTGAACCAAGTCGCCCTTTGCTGGAACAGATATTTCAAAACTATTAATTATTTCCATTCTTCTTTTTATCTGGCAATACCACTTTCTGTAATGGGTTGCGGTGTGTCAACCTAGTGATTCATTATTAAACGAATATATATATATTGAAGTAATCGATTCGGCTCAGGATGAAACTTTGCATGAGATGGTGAGTCAAATCCTACAGGTGTGAGAGACCAAGAAACAGACCTCAGCTGTCTTAGGAAAAGACAAGAGATTGCCGACCACATTCTTAGGCCCGACAGCATTCGCGCCAATGACGAAAGGCCAAGTATCTAATTTTTCCACCCTATGAGAGGACGTGCACCAGATAAATTCTGACTTGGATGAATTCAGCAGCAATCGATTACATTTCATCCAGTCAGCAACGTCCCTGATGCAGCTCATAGAGACGGACCACAGATTTAGACGTCGGTGGAATCACGACGACAGACGCCATAGACGTGTGAGTAATCCGTGTAGAGATGACCATGCAGGCCATGCTTGGATAATATAGTGAAGATGTCAGCAATGTAAAGAAGGAAAAGAATGGGTCGCAAGCCTGAGCGTTGAGGAACGCCACAGGTACGGATAGTCGCTGTGAAAGGAGAGTTGGCATGGCGGACACATTGCTGTCTGCCGGTCAGATAATAATAATAATAATCTTCGTTTATTATTTCAAACTGAAACACCGTAGTATGATTACAATTCAGAGTATGAACGGATGATCACAAGTTATTACAGGAGTCAAATTTAACTGTTTGGCAGTCAAGCAAGGTGCCCATCATGTTCTCTACTCATTTTACCAATGCCATCGGGTGAATGAAAGGCTGAGTGGACCTTTGGGGATAGTGGAAAGCGATCCTGCATCCGTGCTGATCTTCTGCTCTTCATGCCAGAGTGTTACCATTACCCTAAACCCCCTTCCCATTGCCCTAAACCTCTCCACAAGGCAGTTTAGGGCAATGGTAGGACGTCATCCACTCTAGCACAGTGGATGACATGCCAAAAGAAAGATGCATTCGCTGGAGGAGAACGTCGTGGTCGACCGTGTCGAATGCAGCAGACTGATCGAGAAGAGAAAGAAGAGAGAAGTTTCCAGAGCCGATCGCAAGAAGAATGTTGGACAGAATATCTGCGAGAACTGTCTCAGTAGAGTGCAAAACACGGGAACAACTGGTTGATGTCGAGGTAATCAACAAGTAGGGCTGTCAAAATGTTAGAAAAACGTGGCCCGGGTACCCGAGCTCATTTTCAACGGGGGCCCGAAGGCCCGTCAGTCCGTCATTGGTAAAACGCTTGAGGAAAGCCAAAAATAGTTGAGTCACAGTATAACGAAGTTACAAAATTTGATTTAATTAATTACATTGAAAGACCTGTGGCGTGTGTCTAACGGCGATTTTCGGTACTAATGCTTCGATCACGGTCGACTTAGTTCGTCGCCTCGTATCGCTGATCGACCGGAAAGCTTCGGATAGAAAAGTAATACCTCAACGCGCTGCAACGCTTGGCTGGTCTTAGTATAGCCAGCCGACAAGTTAACAGGTACCGGTGCCAAGTTGCCAACTACCCCCGCGCCGATGACTAATACACCACTGTATCTGGCCAACACATCTTCAAATCCTAAGCGTTTTAGTCCACAGAAAGTCTGTATTTAAGCTTTTAAAATTTACTTAAAATAATATGCTGATTCTGACGGGTTTTCGGGCCTTGATTTAAGGGCCCGGGCCGGGCCCTTCGAACGGGGGCCCGGAGGCCCGGGGGCCCGTTGACAGCCCTATCAACAAGTTACCTGGATACGACCCGCTCCAGCATTTTAGTCAGAACGCACAGGTTGGAGATTGCTTCTAACATCTGCGGTGTCCATGCCAGGTTTCTTTGGTAGCGGAGTGATGGTTGCAACTTTGAAGATTGTTGGAACTCTGCCAGTTGCGATGAACAGTTTCACCATTTGAGTGATAAATGGGGCAGCAGCCACATGTAGGACGTGGCTGCTGACCCGCTTGTCAGTCAACAACTGACAAGCGGGTCAGTTGTTGACTGCTTGTTTGGAGGGCAGTGGATGAGCCCAGAAGTCACCAACTGAAACATGGGAGGATGAAGGTAAATGGTAAGATGGATTTGAGTAGGTGGGGTCCGCAGCGTCGGCAGTGGACTCAGCCACTTTCTTGTCAAAGAAGCAATGGAACTTGTCAGCTGAAATGAGATTGTCTGCTCGTGTGCGTCCCTGACCAAGCACTTTGTCAATAGTTTGCCACAGTTTGTGAGGTGCAGAATGCTGAATCTTGATTGTCTGTAGCCAGAATTCAGAGTGTCTGTTTAAAGTGTGGCGATACGGCCATAGCCATCAAGCCATTCTGCACAACACAAAGATCTGGCCGCCTCAGTCTTAGCACTCTGGACACAGCACTCAAGGAATCACGTTTGCTTTTTCTGGTCTCAGCAGATGTCATAGAACCAAGGATCGGATGGTCCCTTACGAACGGTCACCATATGAAGGGGAACCGGCCTAAATCGAGAATGCTGGCACTGACATTGTAATAGATACTTGCCAGTAGGTCGGCATCCAGAGATTTTAAGAAGTCCACGTCGCATAAAGGCGACTTCTGAAGAGCCGAGCGGAACTCATCGACTTGAAAATGCTTCCAAAACCGACAAGTTTGAGCTACATAGATTGGTGGTTGTCGTCGTAGGTCTCTGGACCATTTGATGAGTCGATGGTCTGACAGACCGGTGTCGATCACGCTTATAGTTGGAGCTGGGAGGTCACTCCTAGTTATAACAGCATCCAGACTGCCTCCCTGGTCATGCGTTGGTTGACTGACATGGTTAGTGAAACCAAATGACTCTATGATGTTGGTAAACTGAGTGCACAGTGGGTCAAACAGGCGATCAAGGCGTAAGTTGATATCGCCCATCACGACCACAGGGTCAGTCAATACCGCCAGACTGTCCAGCAGGGAGAAAAGTTCACTGAAGAAGTCCTGGGTGGCAGCAGTAGAACCAGGACCCAGGAGCTGGAAGTAAACCCTGACCCAGGGAAATGTTATAAAGCAAATGCAAGAACGGTAATAAATCATCAATAAAATCCTTAATTAAAACTAGGGATGTTAAACGAAAATCGGAATTTCGGTTTTGAAAACGAAATTCGGTTTTTATTATTGACAAAACGAAATTCGAATTTAAAAAAAATCATTTTCGTAGTGAAAATTTCAAGTAATGCCAGAAAGAATTAATTCAAGCATTTCTTTAGAGTTCACGATTGTTTTCATCGAATATAGCCGGCAGATAAGAAGGTTTTTATTAACGTACGTTACGGTACCTAATACATAAAATAACTTGCGTTATATAATAATATATTAAATTTTCTATGAAGGCCAATAAAAACGAAATTCGGTTTAAAATCGAATTTCTAAAACCGAAATTCGGATTGCCAAAAAAACCGATTTTAACAACCCTAATTAAAACTGGTGTAAAAAGTTCAGTTCACAGGATGTAGCAAGTGAATACCACAGAAGGCAGCAAAGAAAATTCAAAGGCCTCCTACATGGAAGCCTGGATGATGTATGAGGAAAGGAAGGAGCACCTTCTGTAGATTGGTGGACTGAGTCAGTCTTTGTGCGCATGTAGTCAAGATAGTTGTTCACCATGAATGGACTCCATCTGCTGCTCTACGCCGTTAGGGCATAGAACAGCAGAAAAGCGAAGACCAGAGCCAATGCAGAGTGCTCTGCTCGCAGTCTATTAACAGTATGCCATTTACATGCAATCACAAAATCATTAGATAGAAAGCATCCTGTCATCTAGTACGTAAGGAGTAATCTAGCATTGGAAAAACATTTTGACGCCATAAGAAAATTAGACATCATGAGGTCTTCAAGTTCTGTGCCAAGTCACTGCTAAACTAAAATCAATTGGATGTTGTTATTGTAGATCATTATAGAGAGCTAACCTGATGTAGTATCTGGTTTTCTGCTGCCATTATCAATTGTAATGGAGAGGACGGAGTTGCAAAAGTCACCTTCACAGCAGCAGTAATACTGACCGTCACTCTGTTTTTCACCAGTACATGAGGAAAGATCATAGCACTGAGGGTTATCAAGCCAGCACCCCTTCATCAGCACTTTCACATAACCTGAATTGTTTGTCCAAAGAGCATAACAGTGCGATCGTTTTCCACTTTCGGGCACATCACAAACTCTGGTTTTGTTGCAGTGATTTGGATCTTTTAAACACTCTACTGGATTATAGTACTCACAGACTTCAGTTGGTGCAGAAAGTGGGAGTGAACCATCTGAAATTTAAAAAAATAATTAACCCTTACAATGCTGCATCAATGCAACATCACTGGTGCAACATATAGGTATCACTATTACAGCTGTTGGATAGTATGAAATAAACATTCATCCTATCTGAATAACTTTATTAATTATCCTCATTAAAACACTGTGGGTTGCTAACATGTGTGACATTTGAGGAGATATTCTTCATGAAAAGTCAGCCAACTTTTTCATTTAAAATTCATAAATTTGACGGTGATTGGCAGTGACTGTCTCATCATCAAGCAGCCTCCTTACAATATTATCACTAACTTTCTTTTGTTGTCCGACCCATCAAAGCCCATACTTCCTTGCTTAGGTGATGGACATACGGAAGGTTACTTATTATATGCTAGATGATTGCCTGTCCTAAGACGGTTAAAAAAACAGTTTGAAAAAGTCAAGAGATGCATTGTCACATGATACGTAGGGCTATCAAAATTTTAGAAAAACATGGCCCGAGTGCCCGAGCTCATTTTCAGCAGGTATCCGAAGGCCCGTCAGTCTGTCATTGAAAAAATGTGACACAGGGGGTCAAAACCCGTCACATGTCGGTTTCTGACCTTTTTATTCAGTCATATTCTACAGCTGATCTGTTTCAAAATACTTTTCACAAAATGAAAATACCTTTTTTTCTAACTGAAATTATGCTCGTTTGATTCTTTCATTAGTACAGAGTGAGAAAATCGGATAAAAAGTTTCGGAATATTTGTGTCATCAAAGTCCTCAGCAAACATTACTTGATTATACTGCAATTTTTTGCAGTACAATAAAGGGCTATATTCTGTATCACATAAAGCAAACGGCATCAAAATCGGACTACTACTTTGCACATCATGGCAAATTCACAGGCAACTACTGAACTGAAGGAAATTCTATACTTTTGACCTGTCTCGCCTATTTTAGCTTCTAGCTCAGTACCTAAGAAGCCATGGGTTTTGAGCCCTGGCGTCACAAATACTCAAGGAAAGACAAAAATAGTTGCGACACTATATACAGCAAATAAAATGGCGGCTGATAGCTCACTAATTGCTAATTGTTAAAATTTGCTAAATTACCTGTCACTGCTGGATAATAACTGATGCACGTTTTATTTAAAAAATTTAGAAGTTACATGCACTGACATGATTAGAGAGTTAAATACACAAAACAGTGGTATAGATTCTGATAGACTTCTCAATACAGCAGACTGGTGGCAAAATAACGAGATCTCGTTATCTCAAGATCTCTTGAAAAACTGAGTCATTAAGTAACCAATCATAGAAAGGAAGTAATTTCTTCATGCACTGCGTGGCGGAATCTTCCGCCGCAGAAGCACCACGCATTTTTGAACAATTCCTTACAATAACTGAATGATTTACTGATCTCATTGTAATAAGCTTTCAGAATGTTAAACTTTTAATTTATTTATGCTGCCCCTAAGTACCTGAAGGTACTATTTAGAGGCGTCAAGTTCCTCAAGCGATGCTGAACATGAGTCGTCTCCCAGACACGCTCGTGCTTCTCTTTCAGTGCATCGTTGGATGATATGACGCATCATGCCTTCATCAACTAGAGTTGAAAGTCGCTCAAAATAGAATCTTTTCTTATTCGCTGTGTCGCAACTCGCAAATAGCGTTAGTCCTGAAACTTCGCTGAGCACGTTCTAACTGCTTAGCCTTCGACGAGGTGCATCATCGGGTGAAATCACAATCCAGACAGTACCGTCTCTTGAAGCTTCCCTGGTTTCTGTAGTTGCTGTATTTGTGCTGTCACGATGTTGAAATGAAGAGTGACCCCCCTCTGTAACCACGACCTCGTCCTCGACCACATGCACCCCCTTGACCACATGCACACACACTTCCAGAGATAGGAACTTCAGGATTTCTAATGCTAACGTCTAATGTCTTGTCCACCATGATCATTTCGGCACTTAGAACAGAAGAACTGTTTCTAGCCTCAACGGACAGGTTTTGTATTCCGGTATCTGATACAGAGGCATCACTATCATTGTCTTCCGATTCGCCGAAGTGTCCTCACCGATTTCTTGAATCAAACGAAGGGCTTGGTATGCATATAATCGTACACGACGACTCATTTTAGCGCAGGTATCGATAACCCTCAGATATAGCTGTTTTTATATCAATTGTGTTTGAAACAATATACAAAACTGTTTACAAATGGTGGAAAGAACGTGAGCATTGCAATGCCGTCATAAATAAGTGAGGTTAATATAAGATATACACTAGAAAAAAAGGCATTATTTTGCAGTAATAGTGTCATGGGTCAAAAATTACCCCAATCCGCCCTTCTAGGTATTGGCTGCTCTAACTCCTATACCTGACCAGCTATTAATAAGATTTTTTTCCTATGCCTTTGCGGCCACAATGCCATAGATGTCATAAAATATTTTCCTTTAATGGTTACTGGGTGCTACATGGCACGCTCGCAAAGTGCGCTATGGGTCAAAAATTACCCATGCTGTCCTTCTAGTGTTAAATGTTTTACAGTTAAACTTGAACCATTGAAAAGTCTGAATATTTAGATTTTTGGAGAATCAAATAATTGGTAGAATTTAAACTGAAATTAAATTACTAAAACTGATGCAAACTTACTAAAACTGAAAAAGAAATTAACTTACTAAAACTAAAACTGCCTTACTAAAACTAAAATTGATCCACAACAACTAAAACGAAAACTGAAACTAATATTCAGAAACAATAAAAACTAAAACTAAAATTGAAGACTAACAATCATAACTCAAACTAAAATTAAGACATTATTAAAACAACACTACTGCCAAGCTTCATACTTGGCAGACAATGTCTGTTATTCCACCATGCAATGGAATGTGGCAAAGCTTTATTATTAAAACTTATACCCACTTCCCCTATTATGCTTCAAGGGCCCGGGCCTGACCCTACCAACGATGGGGGGGGGGGGCGGACATTGGGATGCCCCTTGACAGCCCTAATTATACCTGATTGATGTAAGTGCTCTCCCTCTCCCCTGCTTCTCCCTCCCTGAATATCTATTTTCCCTACCTCCAAACCTCCATCCATCCGTCCCTCCATCCCTCCCTTCAACCCTCTGCCCATCCCTCCCTCTGCCCTCTCTCCCTCCCTTCCTAGTTATCACATGTACATTAAAACAGCTTTGTTAGAATATCTATTTTCTTTTATATATTCCTTCTGAATTGGTTTACATTATTCAGGTTAATAAAAAAGGAGGCAGGGAGGGAGGCAGGGACATATAAGGCAGGCAGGGAGGCAGAGACAGATGTGGTCCCTTAGTGGCCAGACCCTTAGCCAGCCACCCGTCCACCTGTCCAAAGGGCATAAATTGTGTCAAATGAAGTCCGTCTTTTGGGCAGTTTATAATCCAGACAGCAGTCACAGTTCAATTAACCTAGGTCCTAGGCCTATTCTGCCCTCATAAGAAAGAACCACGCATCTGCAAAAACCTAGTTCTGAGATAAAAGCACAAACGTAAATTGCTTGCTGCCAAGTAGATCATGTTTTCCCATTCTTTTTTGCTTTTAACCAATATATGTAACAAACAGCTACCATTTTTAAGGAAAAAAGAATTTTCAATATTTTTTCTCATAAATATGGAAAATGTCAGTTAATGTGTTTTTACTTAGCTTTGAAGGCCGTCGATATCACCCAATAAATGTTAAAACAACGCATCTGCATAAAATAGTATTTTATTGTGGAACAATTCAGCAATTTGCGCTCTTATAGCTTTGATCTTGGTGTCTAAACATACATATTTAGGGGCAAGGATTGGAATGGAACAAATTGCAAACACTTATCTACCGGAAATTGGCAGCCATTTTCCAAAATGGCCGACCGAAATATAACTTTGTCAACATCTCAGCTTCTAGTTCACTTAGAGTTGTGATCTTGGTGTCTAAACATACATATTTAATGGCAAGGATTCCAAAGGAACAAATTGCAAACACTTATCTACACGAAATTGGCAGCCATTTTCCAAAATGGCCGACCGAAATATAACTTTGTCCATATCTCAGCTTCTAGTTCACTTAGAATCGTGATCTTGGTGTCTAAACATACATATTTAAGGGCAAGGATTCCAATGGAACAAATTGCAAACACTTATCTACCGGAAATTGGCAGCCATTTTCCAAAATGGCCAACCGAAATAAAACTTTGTCAATATCTCAGCTTCTAGCTCACTTAGAGTTGTGATCTTGGTGTCTAAACATACATATTTAAGGTCAAGGATTCCAATGGAACAAACTGCAAACACTTGTCTACACCAAATTGGCAACCATCTTCCAAAATGGCCGACCGAAATATAACTTTGTCAACATCTCAGCTTCTAGTTCACTTAGAATCGTGATCTTGAGGTCTAAATGAACATATTTAGGGGCTAGAATTCCAATGCAACTAATTACAAACACATATCTACAAGAAATTGGCAGCCATTTTCCAAAATGGCCGACCGAAATAAATCTTTGTCAATATCTCAGCTTCTAGTTCACTTAGAATCGTGATCTTGGTGTCTAAACATACATATTTAAGGTCAAGGATTCCAATGGAACAAACTGCAAACACTTATCTACACGAAATTGGCAACCATCTTCCAAAATGGGCGACCGAAATATAACTTTGTCAACATCTCAGCTTCTAGTTCACTTAGAATTGTGATCTTGGTGTCTAAATGAACATATTTAGAGGTAGGGATTCCAATGGAACTAATTGCAAACACTTATCTACAAGAAATTGGCAGCCATTTTCCAGAATATTCTTCTATTTTCTGGCATCAGAATGGTCAGTTTATAAGTAATGTCATCTTTTTTCGCCTGGGGAATCCCTCTCGCCTCAGTGCTTGCATCCGGCTTTTGGAATCATACTTTGCATGTAGGCCTATGTGCAATTAAGAAGTTCAACGTTATATCGGGGCCATGGAATTCCTTTTTGTATACCAAGTTCTTCACTCCTCTCTTCGCAACAATTTGAACAATATCAGAAAGGTATGGTTAAATTTGTAAGTCGATAAACAATCGGATCAATCACAAAAGTCAGATACTTCCATGGGTTTTACCGTTACCTTACCAGAATTTGACCTTTGTACACATGTAACAGAATCGTAGAAATCACAAACTTTGCCAGTTTTTTTTAAGCTACGTTCTACCTGGTGAAGAAAGGAATCAGTACTCATGAATGTGTGACCAGTTTCAAAATATTTAACTTCAATTTCGATGCATGCAACTTTAATACTATTTACAATGTAAGTGAAAATGTAGACAGAGCCCAGTTTTTGTTTTGTCCACTACAATAATCAAGCCATAAGGTAATTTCTTTTTATCCCGATGGTCAAGAAAACATTTCTAGAAGGTGCTAATAATTTCTTCTTCTTTTACGCCAAGCCACGGTCGAGGGGTATGATTCTGCGCGTCCGTCTCCATTTTCTGCGCTTTCTTCGAGCGTGGTGAAACAGGATTCTTCGGTTTGCACTTTCGTGTCTTGAAAACTACAATTTCTGATGTTGCAGGGGCCCCTGTAACGACATAAACAAAATGACAAATTTTTAATTACATTGTCAATTCTATCAAAAAACAACAACGGCAAGCATTTAGTATCGGGGTGCGTAAGTTTACGGGCGTTGGACGGTGTCTTTTGGGACGCTGTGCGGAAGGTACGGTGTTTTAAAGACGACACTAACCCTGACCCTAACCGACCCTCACGACGCGTAACCTTATCCAAATCGACTCTCAGGACGCCTAACAGTACGGGAGAAAATACACGCACCCCGATACTAAATGGTTGCCAACAACTATTTATTTATCAATTCAATAATTTGGATATTTACCAATCTGAATATAATATTGAAAGTAAATATGTTACCGTCATATTAAAACGTGAGGTTAGTCGAGTAAGACTAAAAAATAATCGCCCGAGGTCACAATCAAATTCATGATAAATCATTCAAAAACATTGAAAACGTTTGAATTTTACTATACTAGTAATTGTTGTTCAAATTCACTTACCCTCGCGACGTGATAAATGATGAAAAACTCTCACGACGGATTAAAATTATAGTTTAAAAGAAATTAATTATCGGTCGAATTGATTGTAAACATTGTCCGGAAGTATCAACTGCGCATGCGCGTGAGTACGTATCTGCGAATAACGCTGGCTCTTACTAAGCAAAAACAACGCATGTGAGATACGCTGTTCTTGCTTAGCATCGCATACGATGGCTGCAGATACGTGGTATAAACATGTGCTAGTTCTCTATGATAGAATCAAGATAAGTCTTTCTTACTTCCTACCAAGGTGTAAGACCATCAATACATGCAGAAACTGCATCTAACTCAAAACGGCAAAATTTGCAGTTACGTGGTTCTTTCTTATGAGGGCAGTATTGCTCCAATTTCTCTGTCTCCAAGGGCCATTTAATTACATTGGAAACTGCAGAAGGGTTAAGTCTTTGATGTAATTTGAAACTTGTACAATTGGGTTGTTAAGGCCCTTCCTTTTCACAGCCTGTCACAGTTGTCAATCAATGAAAGCAGACCCTTAGCCAGCCACCCGTCCAAAGGATGGGTGGAAATTAGTTTGGAGTGCCCAGGAGGGGCATAAATGTTATATTGTATTGTATTTGGCTATTTATAAAGCGCTTCTCACAGCAAAAGCCTTTCAGAAGCGCTTCCAGTGCGAGCAACCCGAGGGAAAAGGCAGGATTTTAGTTTCGAAAAGATGAGGAGAGACTACCAGAAAGGATGGCCGAGCGAACCGGTGGAGAAAGTCCATTCCACAGAGAAGGACCTATGCAGGCGAAGGATCTGGATTGAGCCATTGCAGTCCTGACACGGGGAACAAAAAGGTCAAGCCGATCAGAGGATCAGAGAGGACGCAGCGAAGTGGCAGAGAGTGGGCGAAGCATGAGGTCGCAAAGGTACTTCGGAGCAAGACCCAGATGAGACTTAAGGACTAAAATAAGAACCTTGAATTGTATTCGGACAGATAGAGGGAGCCAGTGAAGTTCTTCAACCATGAATGTAGAGATGTGAGAGAATCGAGGAAGACGAGCAATCAGTCTAGCAGCAGCATTAAGTACTGACTGTAGAGGAGATAGGCGAACCTTAGGGAGACCAACAAGGAGAGAATTACAGTAGTCTATTCGAGAGCAGACGAAAGCGTGGACAATTGAGGTAAAGGTCGAGGAAGAAACAGATTTGCGAATAGCCCTGAGACGCCTTAGTTGGAAGTAGGAAGAGCGAGTAAGCATGGCAATGTGTTCAGTAAAAGTTAGAGAACTGTCTAGAGTGACACCCAGGTCTCGGACACTAGACGAAAAGGTAAAACGAGGAAACCTTTCAGAGAGTAATGCATAGTCAAGTTTTTTAAGCTGCTGAGGAGTTCCAAACCAAATTAGCTGGGTTTTAGAAGAGTTTAAGGAAAGACGATTAGAAGACATCCACAGATGAAGATCTTGGGAGAGAGCCTCAATTTGACTAGCGAGGAGTTGAGCAGAAGGGGGTCCATGGACACAAGCTTGGACATCATCAGCAAAAAGGTGGCCAGTCGCAGAGTGGTTAGGGAAAAGAGAGGGAATATTAGCTGTGTATAAAATGAATAAGAGCGGGCCTAGGACAGAACCCTGAGGAACACCCAAAATAACAGGGACCCACTGAGTCCTGGAGTCACCAGAGATGATCATTTGGGTGCGATCAGACAAGTAGGACCAAAGCCAAAGGAGAGGAGGATCCTTAAGTCCACAGGAGGTCTCAAGCCGTTGCAGTAGAATTTCATGGTCGACCATGTCAAAGGCTGCGGAGACGTCAAAGAGAGCCAAAAGAGTAACTTGAGACTTGTCAACAGCTGAATATATATCAGAAAGCAAGGAGAGTAGGGCTGTTTCTGTTGAGTGGGAAGCCCTGTAACCAGACTGGTGGGAAGGAAGGAGTCCCGAGTGCTCAAGATAGGGGAGAAGTTGCAAGGATACTAGTCGTTCTAAAGTCTTAGACAGAAAAGATAGATTTGAAATGGGTCGATAGTTTTGACAGAAGTTAGGGTCAAGATTGGCCTTCTTGAGTGCAGGAAAGACTACGGCTCGTTTTTGCGAGGCAGGGGTGCAACCCTCAGAAAGTGATCTATTAAACAGGTACAAAAAGGAAGGAGCAATATCATCTAGAATGTCAGTTATAATAAAAGGAGGTAAAGGGTCTAATTCACACGATTTTAAATTCACAGAAGAAAAAACCGAGCGGAGATCTGAGTCCACAATAGGTCGGAAGCCTTCGAAGGCAGATGTTGTTGAGGAGAATGTTGGAGGAGGAGCGTCTGTTGTAGATGCGCGAAGACGGTCAGTCTTCGCGGTGAGCATGTCCAGAAAGTCATTGGCAGAAAAGGTAGGAATCTCCGAAGGTCGAGATGGTCGACCGAGAAGTCCTGAGATGGAGGACCAAAGGCGCTTTGGATTCTTGGCATTTCGAGCGACGAGTTGTTCCCAGTATGCGGCCTCCTTCTGGTGGTAGAGATGATGGAGGGCATGTAGTTTGGTAATCCAGACTATACGGTCACTTGGATCTTTGGAACGGCGAAATCGTCTCTCAGCGCAATGGGCGCGGCGACGTGACTGGTGGCATTCTCCGTCGAACCAAACCGCCAACGGTCGAAGACGGGTCCTGACGCTGCGACGAGGAAGCATCGTATCCAGCAAGAGCGTTGTGGTGGAGGTGTAGAGGTCGAACAATTGGTCGACGGTGAGAGCATCAAGAGCTCATGAGGCGAGAAGAGGTGGGAGTTGCGGAGGGCAGCGCTGAAAGCCTGAGAATCGAAGGATTTCCACCCTCGCAGCATCCGAACGGAGTGGATAGGTTGAAGATGGATGGATGAATTGAACGAACGAGTGATCAGAGAGCGTTGGAGGAAGTATCTGTAGATCATCAACCCGATCATCGTCAGAAGTAATGACGAGGTCGAGGAAGCCACCCGAGCAGTGTGTGGCCTTGCCAACATGCTGACGTAGGCCAAACTGGGAGAGGAGGTCGAGGAAACGAGAGGAGGTAGGAGAAGTAGGATCTTCAAGATGAAGATTAAAGTCTCAGAGAATGACGAGCTGGCTATTGGGAGTAATGAGGCTCTCTAGAACGGATGAAAATTCCTCAAAGTTATAGGTCATTCAGTGTAGGGTAGGGGCACTGCCGTCAGACTGGAACGGTGGCGGCTTTTGAACGGGCTACTTTTTATTTCTGGCTAAGGGCCTGTTAGTGGCTGCTACTTATCCGGCTTCATTAGAGATAGTGTAACAGGTATGCAGAGAGGGAGGGAGGGAGGGAGGCAGAGATCACCCCAAGTGGCTGCTACTCATTTTCCCCAGGTGTAATTTTTAAGGGCTGCAAATAAAGGCTACATACTTTCTTACTATATGTGCTGACAGGCTTCAAATATTTAAAATATCCATAATATTTGAATGGAAATGACATTTAGAGGTGAAAATAGTTGCTTTCCCGTATAGTTGAATCTAATTACTGCGCCATTTAGTATTAGAATTTAATGTGCTCTTGCTAAGCGGCTTCGCATTTGAATTTAATGTCCGCTTACTGAGCAGCTGCGCCATCTATCGAACATGCTTCCGTGTAGCTTTAGCATAATCCATCCTTGCCGCTTGATGGGTTTGAAAATCAAATAAAAATGTCCATATATCAGAACTGAAAGTAAATTGTGAGCTGAAAATAGTTGTGTTGTGAAAGAAATTTGGATCAGAACATTCGTTAAAAATTTCACATCGCCAAAGTGTTGCATTGGCGAGTATTTAGTAGCGTTGACTTAAAAATTCGCCCATGCTGACTTCTGAGTACAAATTAACGGGCATCATCATTGGCATGAGAATAGGTCTTGACCTAGATTTTAAGGCATTTGAATCAATGACCACATTGAAATTAAAAATGTCCATATATAGGAGAAGGATGGGCGCCTAATAGGCTGCCATACGTAGTGTTTTCTTAAACACATGTTATGCGTGTTTTCTTATGGATTTCGTAGTCAGTTGCCGAGGTTCTAGCGACGACTTATTGGATAACGCTCGTCTGTTCGTGGAATTGTTGATGAAGCTACAAATTTCGGAGTTTAATCCATCAATTTCGAAAGTTTAGTGGCTGAACGTTGAGGCTAAGGTAGCCGTCACGGTTCACTGAAGCGTGACTAGGCGAACAGTACGACATGAATAGAGCCAGCATAGAGTACTATGATCAACGTTACTGCTATCACTCCTGCCATCTACAGTTCGCTGCCAGTCGGCTCGAGGAACAGTGCGCTCGGCAACATGAGACAGCAGCTAACATCGCCCACCCCAGTGACTCATTCCTGCACAGTTTCAGTTTACTGCGGATGTATTCTCTTCAGCTGATGTTGTTGAGCGCCTTCGACCTGGCCGGCGTCGTCGATGATCGAACGCTTCGGGCTGTCGAACCCACTGACGTCGAAGCCGACACTGACTTCGTCTGCGCCATCTACTGAGCAGTACTATCAACCACAATTTCCGCCTTTTGTCAGAAGTCTGCACAGCCTCCAACCTCGATCGAACGTCAATTACATCTATCCATATACGATCGGACTGTTATTCCACGAGCCTCTTACCAGCGGACGATCCCTGACTTGTCGCCAGAACCTTTGCTAGTTTAACCATCACTGACTAGTGATCCTTGTTTTACTCATTTGTGACCCACCACGGCAAAAGTAGGCGCTTGTCGCCAAAAATCAAAATTTATTTTATTCTCCCATGAGATTCTACTATGTAAGACCTTTCAAATGACGTATTATTCATTTATTTATGATGTTTCTAACCGAAGTTGTGCGCTTTTAAAGTTTAGCAGTGACCGAAACTATATTTGGAGAAAAACGCGATCAAAGTTTAGACCAAAAAAGTCCTTAGAATCGATGACGTATCTCAATAAGATCAGCGAAATAATCTCCTTTGGCGCCGTGCCTGTTTACGTCGTTCAGTAATTAGTCAAATTTGCATTCTGTTCTTCACAGATAATTATAAACTTTGAAATAAAGCCACTTAAACCGCTTACGATTGAACCCAAAAGCACAACCATTTTTCAATCTCCGATCGCGCGGTTAATTGCCTACAAAAATGCCCAACTAGCCAATCATGGCTGGCATAGGCTGTCACGTGACGGGCATGGCAACGAGTTGGGGGTTTTGTGCACATTAATTATTCAACTTTTGTAGGTTAATTTAATTTCTATCAATCACGATGATCGATTCGTTATGTAGATCAGACCCTGACCTTTCTAACGATATGTAACTTTGATGGTTTCCAATAAGTCGAATCTAAATGGTGCCCTTTGAAAAACGGTCAAAATGATGTTTACTTTCACGATTGTTAGACGCAATGCTCATTAAAACTCTCTGTTTTTCTAGAGAAACAATTAATTGTAAGGCTTTCTGGATACTAATAATGTTTTTAAGATATTTTAACGCTTGAATTTGATGAAAACTAAATTTGCACAAAAGAGTCAAAATTAGCGGTTTTTGGCTTGTTTCTCGTCAATTAACGTTGCCGACAAAAGCCTAGTTTTGGGATGGCGGGTCACATTTATCTCTTATTTTTGTATTGCTCGCTTTATTTGCTATTATGTGCGCTGTGTAACTTGTTGCGGTGTGTCAACAAGGTTTTTCAATTACACGAATATATATGAATTTAAAGTAAATTGTGAGTTGTTGATAGTACCATTGACCTACAAATTCTCATAGGAACGTTTTGTACAAATTTAATATCGATAGAGCGTTCCGTTCGTGAGCCTTTGTTGGGACAAACAGAAGGACAAACTTTTAGACTTATAGTATAGATGACGATGGGTGCTTAGCCAATCATTTTTGGTAACTGGAAGTTGAATGAAGAGTTGAAGGACTGAAGCAACTTTGCAAATGATAATGCTGCTTCTGCGAGACTAGGCTTTTGCTAACCTCTGAAAAAGGCTGCTTGACAACTTTTATGCAACAGTTGGCTCATTTGTGCATACCAGCAATTCACCAGCATTTTATATATTTATTACATTCATAATGCGAGCTGCTGGCTCAGATCAACAGCTAAACTAGTTTCTGTGCTTGTCATGGTTGAAAATCACAAACACAAATTTCCAAACTTTACATAAAATACAAAGTTTATCCAGATTCTGCCTCTGTTGCCACGTTTATTCCTCATCTAGAAATTGTTCAAAATTGTTGCCCCAGGACCAACTTCAGTTTGTGAGAAAAGTTACCAACATGTTGAAAGCGGTTACGTATCGATAGTCCGAAGGTTCGATAGTCCGAAGGTTCGATAGTCCGAAGGTTCGATAGTCGAAGGTTCGATAATCCGAAGGTTCGATAATCCGAAGGTTCGATAATCCGAAGGTTCGATAGTCCGAAAGTTTAATGGGAAACATATATGTATATGCACATATTTATGTATATGTACATTATATGTATGTATATACATGTATACATACGTATAATATCGTATATGTTTGTATATATGTATTTATTAGCCTATATACATGTACATATGTTAGCCTATATAATACATATATATGGATATAAGTATATATATGATATATATAATTATATGTGTGTGCATATATATACATATATATATATACATACACATATACATATATGTATGTATCTATATGTATATATGTATGTAAATACTATACATGTATATAGGTGTATGTGTATATGTACAATGTACATGTATATGTATATATATATGTATTTACGTATATATGTACTTATGTGTATATATATGTGTGTGTATATATGTATATGTACATATATATGTATATGTATATGTGTATATGTAGGTATGGGTATGTTTATGTGTATATATATATGTATATATACATATATACGTTTGTGTGCGTATATATAATATATATGTATATATATGTTATGTATTCATGTATATATACATGTATTTATGTATTTATGCATACATATAGACATACATAAATATATACATATATATATAATATTATATATAGATACATATACATGCATATACATACATATAATGTACATATATATATATACATACTTGCACATACCTATGCATACATATACACATACATATACATATATATGTACATATATATAAATATACAAAAGTACAATAGTACATATATACGTAAATACATATATATACATGTACATAAACACATACATCTATATACATGTATAGTATACACATACATATATACATATAGATGCATGCATATATGTATATACATACTTATTCATATACATGTATATACACATATGCACACATAATTATATATATCATATATATATACGTATATTCATATAACATATATACATGTATATAGATATAAATACATATGTATACAAACATGCTTATATATACATATAATGTACATACACATATATATATGTACGTAAACATATATTTTTTACCATGACACTTTCGGACTATCGAACCTTCGGACTATCGAACCTTCGGACAAGGAATTTATCAACGTAAAATACGGGATTACCCATAAACATATATTTCTACATAGCCTATATGTTTTACCATGAAATCTTTGGACTATCGAACCTTCGGACTATCGAACCTTCGGATTATCGAACCTTCGGACTATCGAACCTTCGGACTATCGACCTGTTCCCGTTGAAAGCAGCTAACTCTCCAATAGTCTTCCAAATTACACAGTAGCACCAGAGATGTCTCAGTGAGTATAACAATAATGATGATAAAATGGATCTCGAAGAAACAACAAACACTGAAACAATGAAGACAGCATTGTACTAACCAATGAACTGGCTAAAAACAGCCATTATCAGGCAACAGAACCAGTACAGATGTGCATGTCCAAAACATATTTTCCAGTAAGAGCATCCTGATGTCGTTTTAGCTGCAGCGAGGTGATTCTGCATAGTGATTTGAAGATTCTGGTCGTTATATATTCCAAGGAACGTGAAGCTAAAACACACGAATTCCAGAATTTTAGCTGGTTAAAGTACTTATTAGGCCAAAAAAATAAAGGTGTATTTCTGGTAACAGAGGTTAAAAAAATTGGGTAGGTAGGTAAGAAAATAATTTTTTTTAAAAAATTTTTGCAATGCTGTAATAAAAAGGCAGTTTGACGGCACAAAAACTGCATGCTGTACAGTAGGAAAGTTGATAAAGTTTAGGAGTTGGTGTTGTAATACTGACTAAAAGAATTAATCAATTAATCTCCAAAAATTAACTTCAATTAATCGATTAATTTAGATTAATTTGGTATCTGTTATGTAAAGCGTGAAAAACCTGTCAAAATGTTGTGCTCAACTGACTCAGCTACTACTTTCTTTCTACAAAAACTTCAATCATTCCACGAATCCACATGCTGAAGGTAAAACGTCAGCGATGTTTTTGAACAACAGAAAGCGAACTGCTTATTGCAATGAAGACAGTTAATTTTGTCCATCTTTGACTTTTCCATTAGCATTTACCTTAAATGCAGATGATTTCTTAATTTTCAACGCAAATGTTTCACATTATCATTGTTCGTTATATTGTTTACTCTGGAAATGGACCCCTCTCGATATCATGAAATAATTTTAAAATATTAATCGAACAAGCCGAAATTAATCGATTAAAATTTTGAGCTGAGGAGCGCCACGTTGTAACATTGTAGCACTCCACCATGCACATGTGTGGTGGATCCCGAGTTTAAAACATTTCACAAAGGCTGTTGACGTTGGCAGAAATTATTTTGAACAGTTCTCACTGTTCGTGTGTGGTCTGAGGGACGCCAGCATAATCCAAGAAGGGCGGGTGGACAGACAAGCACGCCTATAGACTCTGGCTGGGAGGCCTAGGCTAAATCCACCGACAGCGGAGGGGGTTAGCTGTTCATGCCGGTGCCCTTCAGACCAGACCCGTTCACGAGGGCTGCAGAATGTTGCACCCATCTGGAAATGTGTTAGCACGCAAGCTATCCTGCATCCGGCATTGGCCAGTGACAGCTGTCAATCAATGTAGCACACATATTACGACATTTAACTAGTCTCTAGGAATCAATACCAAATTTGGAGGCTGTTTTCCCGTATATGTTGCTGATACATTGAATACAGTGATGGGATTTGGGAATAGCCCTTGCAAGTTACTGTGAGAAAATTAATTTTTCTGCCTGCAATGTATTACCCTCCCCACCCCTTCCACTGTCGGACGCTTGTTAACACTGACCGTGGGAAACTTTTAGCCCATTTATTGCTCTAATTAACGGTGCCCTTATATACATACCTCTGGCAACGTCGCAATGGTTAAATTTGCAAATGGTATCAATGTCGCAAATCTGCACCTCTGGCACACAATGGTTAAATTCATGTGTCAAGTGACACAATAAAAAAAATTTCACAAAATATCCCAGTCGGGCCTAAAAAGTGACTCGGTCGGGTTTGGCCTCAGCTGAGGTGTTTGCACAATACCAGTGAAGTAGTGCAATAAGCATCATTCGTAACACACCATACGGTCTTGGCCGTTGGGCACTGTAAGCTGTTGTGGTGTGCACTGCACTTTGATGTACAATGGCGACGCTGCGTTCTACATGTAAATGAAACACAAAATCTGCTCTTCTCTGGTTCCACTCATTCCTTACTGATCGCTCTGTTTCTGTAGTTTTTGGTCCCACTTGTTCATCTTGGGTCCACATCTCTTATGGCTTACCTCAGGGCTGGGTTCGTGCTCTCTTCTGTTTACCTTGTATACCTCGGACCTGGCGGGGGTCCTTGGTCCACTGGGTGTCCTATCCCACCAATATGCTGATGACACGCAGGTTTACCTTCATGGACCTGCAACACAGCTGATGTTATGGTTGAGCGATTCTAGACGCTTCAACTGCTCTTGACTGATGATTGTCCTCAAATCTTTTCCATCTTAACCAAGACAAGACCCAGTACATCTGGTTCGGTAGTTGTGCCCAGCTTACCACGATTAATGCTGACTCCTTCGCCTTCAGTTTCCACATGTGCACTTCTCCTCCTCTGTCCATGATCTTGGACTCATTCTCGATCCTGTTCTCTCTCTGTCTGATCACGTCAATAGTGTCTCTTGCTCCTGTTTCTACTTCTTACGCCAACTCCGTGCCAACCGCCAATCACTCCCACCGCACGCTATCACGACTTTGGCCCATGCTTCGCTATGCACCAGGGTTGACTATGGGAATGAGGTCTACAAATACATATAAGCTTCAGGCCATCCTAAACGCTGCCGCCCACCTCATGGGGCATTGCAAAGCTCGACCATACCTCCTCTTTTATCCGTGACTCCCTCCACTGGCTCCCCATCTGCCAGTGCATCCAATTCAAGGTCGGCTCCTTGCTATCTTAGGGCATAGTCACCATAGTGACTATGCCCTAAGTATCTTCTCTGCCCATTCCTGCCTTCGATCCTCGGCCAGTGGTCACTTGGTTGTCCCGTGGGTGCGTACTTCTACGGCTCAGTCTAGGAGTTTCACTATTGTGGGCCCCACTAGCTGGAACCGGTCGCCTCAGTCCCTAGGGGCCGACCTTTTTTCTATTTCCTTTGACCACTTCCGCCAGCGCCTGAAAACCTCTCTCTTTACCAGTGAAGACAATGGCCCGGGTCTGGAGCGCCTCTGATCTAAGTGGTGCTACATAAATACTCGATTACAA
This sequence comes from Aporrectodea caliginosa, assembly GCA_020284085.1. Lineage (NCBI taxonomy): Eukaryota > Metazoa > Annelida > Clitellata > Crassiclitellata > Lumbricidae > Aporrectodea > Aporrectodea caliginosa. The sequence goes on from JACEVL010001014.1 coordinate 1,794,379, forward strand.
TTACGACTACGGTTCATATCAAGTGATTAGCAATCACACATTTATGTGCTGGGCATATACAAATTAACGTCCAGGTTCAGGTGAGTAACGTAATTAAATTGGATAAGCGAGCATCCACGTAGAGTCCAATCAGTGCCCTCCCAAGTAACAGCCAAAACAAGCACTTTCTGGTTTTGGGGCTGGCTCCAGTGACCCCACAAGGTTCAGGCCCGTCCAGTTGTTACGTTACAAAAGTCTGGGGCACAATCATGGGAAGATAAGGAGTGCAGATTTGAGGAAGGAAACGATAGGTCTGTGCAAAATAAGGGGCAACGTAATTGAAGCTCATTGAAGCTTACCCCACAGAAAAAAGTTTGTCTCATCACTGGTAAGGCCAAAAAAATAATGGTGTGTTTCCGGTAACAGAGTTAAAACTAAACTGGGTAGGTAGGTAGGAAATAATTTTATTTTGCTAAAATAATTTTATGCAGTGATTTCCGAAAATTAAGCCACTGCCCATTTATGCACAGCGGTACATGCTGTACCAAAGTATGTATTTTCTATGCGAGTATTAAAAATGCCTATTTGCAGAATGTACCTACAAACTGCTGTAGAAAACAATCTTATTTATTTCATTTTTGTTGACATCGTTTTTCTTGCAAGGTGAAATGGAAGGGGCAGGGGTTGCTAACTGTTGCTAAGGAAGGCGGTTGCTAAAGGGGCCAAGTCTGACTTTGAAACTGGTTGCTAATGAGGCTGACACAGAGGCTGCTTGCTTCAAAGCTTGGTTGTTAAGAAGGCTGGTTGCTATGAAAGTAGAATGCTACGGAGGTTGTTAAGTGGGCTGATTGCTAAGGAGGCTTTACTTTTATAATGGCATGTACGATAAAAGGTATTTCTGATACAATGAATATGGCGGTCAGATTTGTGAAATAACCCTGTCAAATTACCGTGAGAAAAACCACCACTTTCGGGTCTATTACCTCTCTCTCCCAAACTCCACACTTTAGCCCTTTTATTGCTGTAATTTACGGGACCATTATTTCCATTGAAAGACCGCTAGTTTCCGAACGTCTCTGCTATAGTGAATGCACCTATAATGTCGCGATTCTGCATCTCCGGCATGCAAAGGCTTAATGTATGCTTGAAGTAAACAAACATTTTTTTACAAAATTTTCCGAGTCGCGGAAAAAAAGTGAGTCGGTCGCGTTACCGGAAACACACCATTATTTTTTTTGGCCTAATAGACTGACTGCACTCCTGAGCAGGGCCATAGCAAGCTATAATTGTGCCATGTGCCAAGCGTGAATCTAGCGCCCCTCCCCCAAGATCAACTTAACCAATAACGACCAAATTTATTATCTCACATATAATATAGAACTTTGTCTTTTAAAGAAATAGAAACGAAGTGCCTGTGTTTCTAATCCATTGTAGTCTATATAGACCGTTAGCTGCGTAACGTTATTCAAATTCACAAAAACATACAATTTTAGTCACTTTAAGATCGAGAATTCAGATTCATTTTGGGTGCTTTTGATGAGGCAAAATCATCAATGTTGTCATAATTAAAAGAATTGGCTATATCATGTTCAATTGACACAATTGACAAGCTCGTCAAGAGGTCTTGTCTTGTCTCATAGTTGACCTTAACTAGTTTTTCACAATTTTCAGTTTGCTGAAACTTCTTTCACATGAAGCAACTGCATTCTTAATTTTTTAAACGCTGCACCAGATAGATTTTTTGAAGAACTCACTGTCAAAGGAAAGTAAAACGAATTTATAGAACTAAATTTATTAAATGATATCTAATTTATTTACATATTGCAATTTAAAAGTAAAATAATAATGTCTCGGTTGAAAGCTGACAACTTGTGATGACGTAAATTATGCAAATTATGAAAACATAGATGTTGCAATATAATGTAAAAGTTCTGAACAGCGATTTACTAATAATTATTTTCAAGCGAGTCAACGACAATTCTTAAATAAGCCTGCACATGTTGGCCCTATCTATCTAGACTATTAATATTATATACACACTTTATTTGTTATTTAATTTTATTACATTTATTTAATTTATGATGAATATTTCATATTTCAGGATAAGGTAATTAGTTTAATAATTAAATCATTCCGTCTCAAAACTTGCGCCCCCTCTTAAGTTGTGCCCTGTGCCATGGCACCGCTGGCACATGCCTCACTACGACCCTGCTCCTGAGCAAGTCAGAGGTAGTGTGAATCTCGAGGAAGGACATGCTAAACAGGTCTGTGTGAAACAATGGTGTAACCCTACAAAGGGCCTACTTAAGCTTATCCTGCCAGTGCCGTGCAAGAAACAAGTCAGTGCATTCCCGTCATAGTTGTAAAAAACGGGGGTTTTTTGGGTTTTTTTCTCAAAAAAACGTTGTTTTTTCGTTTTTTATTTCTCGTCACGTTTTTTCCGTTTTTTTATGTTTTTATGTAACTTTATTTATTTATTTAATGTCTGTTACTATTTGTTTAATTTAATTTTTGTCTGATATCCCTTACGTTGTCTCTGTCCTTTCAAGGATTCAGCTAATTTACGCCACTATATTTAGTGTTATCAGTTGAGAAATAAACAGCACAGTACAGGAAATAAAATTTATGTCATTTCAATTTCTAAGTTATCCAAAATGTGAAATGTTGTCTTTGTACACAGTAATATCCAGTTGGCTGATAAACTGACTGATATTACTCCATAGGAAGTTCTTATACATACATTTTTAAAATTAAGTACACTCCATATTTACAAGGTTTAGTTTTTGAATTCTTTATGTCAGCATGGACTTATGTGGACTTATGTATACAATTTAATTTTGAAAAGATTTCAATATTTTTAATTTCTCAATTTCTTATTAAACTAAACCTATGAAAAAGAAAATAATTGTTGTAGATTAATGTTACTTGGTGTTTACTAATAAAGTTATGTTATTTGCTGATGATAATTAAATTGTGTAAACAAGGTTTTTAATATTTTAAAATGTAGTAAAAGATGCAGCAAAGTCAAATTATTTTCTTTTCCGTTTTTCCCCCATTTTTCCGTTTTTTTTATTTTTTTAAAAACGATGTGTTTTCCGTTTTTTATATTGATTTTACCGTTTTAACAACTATGATTCCCGTAATAGTCAAAATATCCACTTTCTTGTTCAAGTCTCTTCCAAAGTCTCTGGAACCCTGTCATCAACTTCCAACTTTATTATGCGCTCAAATTCTTTAGCTGTGCATAACTGGAATGATCTGTGCATGCATCACACTTCCAGTATATGTGTAACAGTGTAAACATGGCAAGAACGATGGTTTTCCATTAAATGTAGTAAAATTTTCAACTTTTTTTAGAAAATTGCAGGATCGTTTACAGAATATGGGACTAGGCATGTTTGAATACTTATGGTGCTCTGTATCACCATGTAAAGTTTGGATACATTTGGTAATAGTAATAAAAAATTCACCAGGGCCAACAGTACCCAACCCAGTCAAGAGAGCTCTCAACATGAAACACGGCTTAAATTTCTTTAATCCATCTGGCTGCCAGTGATGTGGTCTCGAGACCGCGGTCTTGGTCTCGAGACCGTCTCGAGACAGAAAAATGCGGTCTTGGTCTCGGTCTTCAATGTACCGATCTTGGTCTTGAAAGGTGCGATCTTGGTCTTGGTCTCGGTCTTAAAGGTCTGGTCTTGGTCTTGGGCATCTGGTCTCAGTCATTCGCCTTTGATCTTGGCTTTGCGCCTTTGGTTTGGCCTTTAGTGGGAACGAGATTGGAGCATTTGTTAACTTTTTTCGATATTTCCGGTTATTCAGAGGATTTTTGAGTTAGCTTCAAATTCATGCGATGATCCGCCAAGGACAAAACGAGAGATGACCTCGTTGTTCGCTTCTTATCAGAAGCGACAAGAAAACTCGTTGAGGCACAGTAACACTGACAGTAACACTGGTGCTTTAGTGACTAGTTAGGCTTACACTGACGTAGTTTCTCAAGGCAAAATCAGTAGAAGGGGCAAGTTTTGGAAATCAGGTATTTGGTGGGAAAATTTTCTCTACTGGCAAATTTTGTTGTATTCCACAACAGCTGCACCTGTTGAAAGTGTGTTTAGCTGTAGTGTGATCTTCACGAGACCTCGCAGACTTGGGGACAAAAACTATAACTATAAATACCATAAGCATCTGATTTGAATTATGGGAATATGTAACACTACAATAATTATCGAGAATGGGTTAATGGTCTTGAGGCTTAGGTCTTGGTCCTGGACAATGCGGTCTTGGTCTTGGACCACGTGGTCTTGGTCTTGGACCACGTGGTCTTGGTCTTGGAATTTTGGTCTCGTGCACAACACTGCTGGTTGCCAACTGGCCAAATTTCTTTCCAAGAAAAGCAGGTGAATTCAGGGTAAACTTGTGCTTTAGGGGTCCCAAATAGACACGCATATTGAAGGAGAGTATGTATTACAAGAGATCGCACATTGACACTAATCAGCCTAGTTCAATAGAAGATGTTTTGGTAAAAGTGCATTTTAGCATATTTTATTGAGAGTGGGGGGTAGAGTTGTATTTTAGCGCATTTAATTATTTCGATGATTTTCATGATAACTGTAATGAATACAGCTTCTATTTAAGCAAGGTTCTTTTAATCAATCCCACTTCTATTTAACCTAAAATTCTTTTCGTCAATCCCACTTGTATTCGACCAATGCTGACTCTCCATGCAATGGCGAGTCATTTACGACGCTAAACTACACGCTTTTTTCATCAATTCAGCTTCTATTTGAGCAAATAACTGGTTTCATCAATCCAACTTCCATTTCGGCAAACAATTATTTTTATCAATCCAGCTTCCACTTACGCAGACACATAGGAGAAATAATAAAATACTTTAAAATACCTCTTGTATACACAGTCACTTTGAATATAACTACGTGCCAGAAAATCGGGACCCCTAAAGCGCAAGATTACCGAAATCAGTCAAGAAGACCAATGAGCAATGAGCAGCGCAACAACACAACCACACATGTATATCTTACCTTTCACATCAAAACAGATTGTGTGTTGGCTGAGACTATTCCTGGAACGGAAGCTGCGTCTCCTCCGTCGCCTTCTCCTCGAAGCCATGCTGCCTATGGCCCATGATTTGTTATCAAATCACGATACATGCAGAAACAACGTTCCAACATTCAGCTATCCTCAGCTGCACGCTACTCTTGATGATCAAACTTCGTGAAGGTTTGAAGTATCAGTAAAACATAGTCTAAACGACAAACGGACGCTGACGACAAGTTTCAGCGCGCTGTATAAACATGAGTGTATTTCATTCCTTGACCCCAGAAATGATTGTAATACACGACAGATGCGTTTTCATGGTCATAAAAGGCCAATATTAACGGCAAATCAGTAGTTCTTCAGGCAGCCAAACAACTTAACAGCAACGCCGTCCATTTCTTTATAACGTAACATATGATAACTTCACAAATCTACACCAGAGATAAAAGATTTCGATCGTACACAACCACATAATACGCAACGCATAATCCACTAAAAGATGTCCATTTTTTTCAAGCTAGAACCAGGTCCCGGATGAGAAGTTCTGAAAGGCCAGAGCCTCTCTCTTATCCACCAATACGATCGGGGCATTATTGCCCTATTTACGAATCATCGTAGTCCATCCAATCCCGAGCAGAACACTATAATGACCTAGATATCTGAACAACATAGCAGAAATGATCATGACCTATATTCCTCATCAACCAATCAATATCACGTTGTTTTGATTTAGGCTCGCTATTGCCTAACAATCAAATCCTAAATTTGGAGTTACATAAAATTGCAAAGGTGCTTTAATGCGATGCATATTGCTAACAATTTTCAGAGCGACTCTCTTGCCCATCATCCGGTATTACCGGTAACAATTCATCCAATGTCCTCCGAATACGATATATAGGCCTAACACCGATTCATATAGGTGTAGAATATTTTTGGTCCTTGCCCCGTAGTTTAGGTTGGTAAATTATTTTAATGTCTTCAGCGCCGTACTTGACGTTGGTAAGTAAGCACTAGCAGTCTACCTATATCCATGATAACTGCCATCAATCCAGCTTCCAATTTATTCCCAGATATATATAAAAATGTTTACTAGTTTATTCTAAAGTCTTCTAATGAACTTTAATTTTCCATTATCACTCATGTTAGGATTTCTGCGTTTTTGTCAGATTGTTTTTCTCAATAAACGAATATATATATTCCACTTCATCGAAAAAGTTCATCAATCCAACCTGGGACTATTATGACAGTAATAGGCCTAATAGTCCCAGATCCAACTTCCATTTAATTACCAAGATGCTATTTAAGCAAAGAAACTAGTTTTCATCAATGGAACTTTTATTTAAGGAATGAACTATTCTTATGGATCCAGCTTCTACTTAGCCTACGGAAACATTTCTTCATCAATCCAGCTTCCATTTGAATTTGACCATAAGAACTAATTTACCAACCTAAACTACGGGCCCGATTACCCTCTTAAGCTAAGCGCAGCTAGGACACCAGCGTAAGTGACGTAAAATGAGACGAGTGTAGAACTTTAGAGTTGCGCTTCTTGTTGGATGTTAATGGCACTGAAATCTGCGTCCTTTGGCAAATGCCCCGTCCAGATTAAGGTTCGGGATAGGTTTCCGATTGATACTTCTTGGTGTTTTTGCCTGATTGAAGTATCTATCTGGTCATGGATCGGCTGCCATATGGCACCGATGCCTCCTGGGTTTTCATGCCGGTGTAGGAGGCTAAATACACTCCCAGAACAAAAATACTCCGGGAGTGTTTATTCATAGTATATAATGAATGCACGATACTAGGAAAAAGCACTCTATCCCGCGAATAAACACTACGGGAGTGTTTTCGTTTGAGATCGGGCCAAATGACTTGTAGAGTTTGTTCTTCCTGTTGTGACGGTCGTGGGCCGTTGGGACACCCGTCTTGCCCTCTGTAGTGTTTATGATGTTCCTCTACATGGGCTATGTTCATTTACATGGAGATGTTCCTCTACATGGGCTATGTTACTTTACATGGCTGTTCCTTTACATTATGTTCCCCCCACTCCCCACCTCTGACGGATATATATATAGAAGAACTCTAGCTGAGCAGAGAGTTGGAGTTTGGTGGGTCTTTGTGTGTTGTGATGGTGTGCTGTGTGCAGTCGAGTTGACGTTGATAATACATCGTGTTGAAAGCTCAGTGACGTGTTGATTGACTTTGGCGACCGATCGTCTAGAAGTCTTTCGAAATACTCCGGAGGCTGGACTTGCGCTCCTTCGAGCGACACGCGAGACTGCTGCTCTGTGCAAGCCCAGACTTCGCCTATGCTTCCCGGAGAGTTGCAGATCACGGGGGTTTTCGCGACACTGGTACCAGAAGTGGGGTACGCAGTTTTCTTCCGCCCAGTGAATCGCTGTTGGCAGACCTGCCCGATGAACTGCCGCCTGATATAAGGGAGCGTTTGGGTAGGATGCTAATAGAATACGGGGAGGTTTTTCCGTTACCTAGGAAGAACGTCGATTTGTACCCATAAGATTGAGACGGATGAGGCGCGCCCAGTAAGGCAACCCTTAAGACGCCACCCGCTACCGCATAGGGTCGCTGTCGATGGTCAGTTGGATAGCATGCTGGCCGATGCGATTATAGAACCTGTCGTGAGCGAGTGGGCCACCAATGTTGTGTTGGCCCGTAAGACGGACGGGGCCTTAAGGTTCTGGATTGACTACCGACAGTTGAACGAGAAGACGAAGAAAGATTCATACCAGCTCCCCAGGATAGACGAATGTCTGGACGCCCTTGCGAGCGGGGGTTGGTTAAGCACGCTGACTATGAGAAGCGGCTAACACCAGGTTGCCATGGACCCCAGAGACGCCGATAAGACCGCGTTTGTCACGCGAAGGGGTGTTTTCAGATTGAAAGTGATGCCGGTTGGGCTCTGTAACGCGCCCGCCACTTTTCAACGCCTTATGGATATCGTCCAGTCCGGGTTGAACTTCGAGATCTGCCTAGTTTACCTGGAGGATGTGGTTATTTTCGCGAGTACACCGGAACAGCATTTAGATCGGCTCGAGCAATTATTCCAGCGATTGAGGGGCGCTAACCTTAAGTTAAAGCCCAGCAAGTGTCAATTGCTGCGAAGGACCGTCTGTTTCCTAGGCCATATAGTGACGGCCCACAGAGTTGCTATAGATCCGGCGAAGATCCAAGCTCTGGTGGAATGGCCAGTGCCGCAACGGCTACGAGATGTTCGGGCATTCGTAGGATTATGTTCGTATTACCACCGGTTTGTACGGGTTTATCGACTGTGGCAGCCACGTTGTTTGCCTTGACGAAGAAATGCCAAGCGTTTATCTGGGACGAAGCTTGTCAAGAGACGTTCGTCCTCCTGAAGACGGCCTAGACGATCGCCCCGATTCTTGCCCTACCGAGAGATGAGGGTGCCTATGTGTTAGATTGCGATGCGTGCGATTTCGGCATAGGCACAGTGTTGTCCCAACGCATAGAGGGCGAAGAGAGAGTGATTGCGTACGGGAGCCGCCTGTTGTGTACCGCGGAGAGGAATTATTGTGTTACTTGTAAAGAGCTGCTAGCGATAGTTTACGAAGATGTATAGGCAGTATTTGCTGGGAAGGCCATTTGTCTTGAGGACGGACCATGTCGCGTTGCAGTGGTTGAAACAGAAGCCTGAACCGATCGGTCAGCAGGGGCGATGGCTCGAACGCCGTGCTGAACTTGAGTTTGAGGTGGTGAACCGAACCGGTAGGAAGCATGGGAATAACGACGCGATCTCGCGGCGGCCGTCTCGTCAGTGCGGTTGGGAGGACCCTGTCCCGGTAGCCGCTGTTACGGAGGCGACCGAGTCGCGCCCGCAGAGTGCCGACACTGGCCCGTGGAACACAATGGAAAGAGCTGAGGGAGAGGATCCCGACCTCCGAGTAGTGCATAGCTGGTTGGAAGCGCGTGCGGAGATACCGGAGTTTGTGGAGCTCCTGCAAGAAAACAAAGCCATCAAGACCTATTCGTATCAGAAGGAAGGACTGTGTTTGCGGGACGGGGTAATATACCGCCGGACGCCGGAAGGCGTTGACCAGATGTTAATACCGAAGGCGAAGAGAGAGGAATTCATGAGACGTGCCCATACCGGGCTAACGGGAGGCCATTTGGGCGTTGGTCGGACGCGGTGGCAGGTGAGGCGCCGGGCGTATTTGGTAGGTTGGGCAGGGGAGGTTAGACACTTCTGACAGCGGTGTTCCCCTGTAGCCAATATCGCCGGGGTCTACCTCCGAGACAAGGCCCCCATCAGCCGTTGCCATGCGGGAGACCCTGGGAACGATTGGGTATCGATGTCACGGGTCCTCATCCGCGTAGCCGCCGGGGACATATCTATATTTTGACGGTCATGGACGGGTTCACAATATTTGTGGAATCCATTCCAGTGGCCAATCAGGAGGCTACCTTGGTGGCCAGGACTTTGGTGGAGACGGTGATTAGTAGGTATGAAGTACCCCTGCAAAGTTTGACCGATCAGGGAACCAACTTTGAGGGAAACTTGTTTAGGGAACTTTGTCGGCTATTGGGAATTGATAAGGTAAAGACATCCAGTTATCATCCCAGTTGTAATGGCTTGATCGAACGTTTCTACCGGACCATGAATGCCATGTTGAGGAAGGTTATAAGCAGCCATCAGCGCGATTGGAATTAGGTTCATCCCTTGGTTCTCGCCGCGTTTCGTGCGTCGCCGAATGAAGTTACAAGCTACTCTCCCAACTTCTTAATGTTCGGCCGGGAGACGAGAGCTCCGATCGAACTCGTCTACGGGCGACCCCGGATGGTGATCATCACGTTGCCACGTACTTGGCCTACGTGCAAGACTTTGCCGACCGGATGGAAAGCTCGTATCGGCTGGTACGAGAACATTTATGGGTCTCCACTGAACGCCGGAAGCGTGCCTACGACATGAAGGTTCGTCCGGCTGAATTCGCCCCTGTGACCGTGTTTGCTACACGCCTCGTCGGTACCAAGGTCGTAGTCCTCCGAAGTGGGGCTGCACGTTTACCTGTCCCTTTGTAGTGATGGAACGATGCGGCATTGTCAATTATCGGCTACGAAAGACTAAGAATTCTCGACCATTTGTAGCTCACGTCGACATTCGACAAGTTGCGGCTCTGCTTTGACGAGGGAGAAGAGATGGACACGCGGCCTGCTTGTCGTTCTCGTTGGGAGGGTGACCGAAAGAATACGACGCCTACGGCTAACGAGGCCGACGTGATGCCTATGGCTCCTTTATCAAATGAGGCCGACAGGCGGCCTAAGCGGACGAGTCGCCTACCTGCCCGCTACCAGTAGGAGTGCAGTACTCCGTCCGACAATGTCGACGCAGACTGTCACCAACACTTTTCTTTCTTAGTTGTGACCTACCTCAAGAACTTTCCTTATCTCTACATATAAATTGCTCAACGTCTTCTAACTGTTTAAGAATTAAATTGACACAGTTCTTTGAATGTTTCTTTCTTTCTTCAAACACAGTTTAATAACAACAACTCAACTCTTGCATTACAACAACTGTACTACACTGTATAGTTCAAATTCACTGTCATCAGCAGTTTCTAAGTTTGGCGCGCTAACTGCACGTGTAAAGAGAATCTACCGTCAGCCAATGTTTAGGCTACTTTAGGCCAAGCGCCCACGAGCCGACAGCGCAACTAAGGCCTAAGACTAAAACGCTTAACAATCGATACACATTATATATATATCAACCTAAAGAACACCTGTGCTCATTATATATGCAAAACATTTGTTCACATTACCTCCTTCCCTTTCTTTGGATTGAGCAAATTAAACTTAAAAATTTGCGAAATCATCGCCTATACTAAATTATGCAATAAACTTAATACTATATAATACAGTAAAATAAACAATCTTATAATCTAGATAAACAATCTGCTACAACATTTAATCGTCCTTTCTTATAATTAACTTCTACATCAAAAGTTTGCAGTGCTAAAGCCCAACGCACCAGTTTAGCAGACTTAGACATAGATTCAGTCAGATAAGTTAAAGGATTGTGATCGGTAAAGATGTGAACTTTAGATCCAATGATTATCTCTTTTAACTTATTTAGAGCCCAAACAATAGCATAGGCTTCTTTCTCTACAGTTGCCCATCTCTTCTGGGTGTCAGTCAATTTCTGACTTATAAATGATACAGGGCGTTCTATTCCCTTATCATCCAGCTGTGTTAAAACAGCTCCTACTGCAAAATCACTGCTATCACAGTACAAATTAAAAGGTTTTCCAACATCAAAAACATATAAAACAACTTTAGAGCGTACAGCATCTTTAAGTAAATTAAATGCCTGTTGATGTCTATCAGTCCAATCAATCTTATCTGGAACATGTTTGCTTGTCAAATCAGATAGAGGCTTCGCAATCTGTGCAAAATCTTTGATAAACTGTCTATAGTAACCAAAAAATCCAAGCAACTGCTTAACTTGTTTCTTCGTTTCTGGGGTTTTCAAATTAATTAAACTTTCAATTCTATCTGGATTCATTTGAATCGTTCCAGAACCAACCACATGACCGATGAACTTTACCTCACTCTTACCAAAGATACATTTCTTTAAGTTCAGAGTAATGTTATGCAGTCTCATTTGCATTAAATATGCATCTAAATGCTGTAAATGAATCTTCCAGTCATCTGAATGCACAGCAATGTCATCTACATAGGGCTCAGCAAATTCATTTATAGGCTGTAAAACCATGTTAATTGCTTTAACAAATGTTCTTCCTGAGTTGATCATTCCGAACGGAACACGAGTAAACTCGTACAGTCCATTGTGAGTAACAAAAGCAGTTTTCCATTGATCAGTTTGCTTAACAGGACAAGTCCAGTAAGCACTTCGACAATCAAAAATCGAGATCACATTTGATTTTCCAACTTTGTGCAACACGTCTTTTACAATCGGCATTGGATATTTACAATCCACAGTGAACGAGTTAATGTATCTGTAGTCGCAGGCAAGTCTCAGAGAACCGTCTTTCTTTTTAACAATAACCAGCGGACTTGCCATTCTGCTCGAAGATGGTTTTATAATGTTGGCTTGAAGCATTTCTTTAATTTGTCGTTCAACTTCTGCTCGATAGATGAGTGGAATACGGTAAGCCATAAATTCCTTTTCACGAAATTCCGGTTTCAGTTCAATTTCATGTTCAACCAATGTACATAATCCAGGCTTTTCAGAAAATCGATCAGAATATTTGTTTAGTACTTCCAGCAATTGTTTTTGTTGAGATAATGTTAAATGACTAATCTGTTCAGGATCAAGATTCAGTGAATTCTTTTCATCTTGCAAGTCATTCTTCGTCAGCAGTTCAACCACTGAACCAAAGTCTTCATCTTCTTCAACGATTAGTCCACAACTCATTGCTCTTGTAATGTACTTTCTGATTTTATTTGCGTGAATTATCTTTCGACAATCGTCACCCATATCAATCAAATAAGAGTACTTTGACCTTCGTTGTATGACAGTACATGGACCATGCCATCGTGAAATCAGTTTATTTGTTGACGTCGGATACAACACAATAACTTTTTCACCCGGTTCAAATTCTTTATGTTTCGCTCTTTTGTTGTATTGATTCGTATACTGTAATTGCTTCTCTCGTGAATATGATTCTGCAAACAATAATGCTTTTTCCATATTTGCTTTCATGTCTTTCAAGTACTTTTCTGGTTGGATTCCAATATGAGGTGGTAAATTAATTTCTCTTGTCCAACTTTCTTTTAAAATTGCCAATGGTCCACGCGGAATCTTTCCATACACCAACATATAAGGAGCAATTCCAGTAGTTGCATTCGGTACTTCTCGTAATGCCCACACTGTAAACGGAATTACTTTATGCCATTGCCTTGGATTGTCAACAATTACATGATGGATCATTTTCTTGAATGTTTGATTCCATCTTTCTAAGCTTCCGCGAAAAGATGAAAGAAGAGATGACCGTGGAGCCGGAGAGATCGATCTTTCGAGGAAAGACGGGCGAAGCGACGACGGAAAAGAAGAAATTGAAACCGAGTTTCCGCGAAGAGACCGAAAGACCGGACGCACGGGAGACTTCGATGCCGAATTTGCTGGAAAGTGTCAGCGGTTTGCTGCGAAGCCGCCCGACGCCGATGAAGCCAGGCAAGTTCGATGGGACGGGCTCTTTGGAGTCGTTCCTGGTCCAGTTTGAGGTCTGCGCGACGCACAACCAGTGGACGGCCGCGGACCGGGTCGACTTTCTGCGATGTTCGCTAGAGAAGGCCGCTACACAACTTCTCTGGGACTTTGGCGCTCAACCGAGCGTAAGTTACGAAGAACTCGTGGAACGTCTCCGCCAAAGATACGGGACGGAAGGCCAGGCAGAAACCTTCCGTGCCCAGCTGTACTACCGACGCCAACGCCCGGAAGAAAACCTGAGCGACCTGCTGCATGAAATCCGACGTCTGGTTGTCTTGGCCTACCCGGTGCCTTCCAACGAGACCACGCAGATCATCGCGAAAGACGCCTTTTTGGAAGCCATGAGAGACAGGGAGCTCTCGCTCAAAGTACGCGAGCGAGAACCCAAGAATCTGGACGAGGCCTACCGGACAGCGCTGCGTCTGGAGGCCTATCAGCGAACGAACGACTCCGACGATCGCCGCAGACAGCCAAACCGAGTGCGCGGGACTCAGGAAACTGATCTGAGTGCCCAGCTTCAAGCGCAAATGGACCGGTTCCTGGCGACGCAGAAGGACGAACAGCGGAGATTTCAGCGAGACATTGAGAAAAGAATTGATGAGCAACTCCGGGAACTCCGCCCGAGAAATCCGCCTGAAGAATCGGCCCGAGACGCCCGGCCTGAACGAGACCGCGCGGGCCCTCCGGAGAACCAGCGACGCTCAATGACCTGCTTCAACTGCGGACGAGCCGGTCACATCGCCCGCAACTGCCGCCAAGCTCGACGCCAGAACCGCCAGAATGAGACTGCGACGACCGAGCCCGATGCTTCGACGCCACCGGACCCGGTGGCCATGAACCATACGACACGCCCGAAAGTGCCGGACCGCGCTACGAGCAACGCCGTCTACATTCGCGGAGAGATCAACGGACGACCGCAGCTATGCCTGATCGACACTGGATCGGAAGTCAGCCTGGTGCCTTCATCTACTGTCGACGGGTTAGACCTTCGCTCTTGCAATCGCTTTTTGATGGCTGCTAATGGGTCAGATATACGTGTCCTTGGGGAGGTGCGGGTGCCCATTAAGATATTTGACGGGTTTTACATCCATAGTTCTTTCCTTGTGTCCGATCAGATTACCGAGCCCATGTTAGGCATGGACTGGTTACGGGAACATCGCTGCCGCTTAGGATTTGGTATGGGATCCCTATTTGTGAGGCGCAGGCGTATCTCTTTGGTAAGGGGCAATGGGTCCACGTGGTGCCGGCGCGTGATCGTCGCCGAGGAGGTGTTGGTGGCCCCTAAATCCCAGAGGGATATTCCGATTAAGACAATGTACGGGGATCTAACGACCATAGCGCCAGCCTGGATGACGGAGGCTAGGGAGATCCAACCTGGGGTTCATCTTGCCCGCGTAGTTGTCGGAGACTACGCCGATGCCCGGGTAAGGGTGGTAAATTTAAGTGAGGATCCGGTCCGGCTGCCCAAGAATCAGCCACTAGGGGATTTGCATCCGGTGCAGGTAGAGTTGAGCGGAAGGAACCGCGCGAATGGAGACGCGGTTGGCCATGCCTCCCCGAGCGAGAAATTACTCGAGGATTTGCCCGAAGAAGTGACGCCCGAGATACGGGAACGATTGGGCGCTTTGCTTGTTGAATATAATGATGTCTTTTCCGCTACTGACCGCGATTTAGGCAAAACTTCTGTATGCACCCATAAGATAGAGACCGGCGATGCGAGCCCCGTAAGACAGCCATTCAGACGACAGCCGCTGCCGCATAGGGTCACGATCGATACTCAGCTAGACAGCATGTTAGCCGAATAATTGAACCTGCTGTAAGCGAGAGGGCCGCGAACGTGGTGTTGGCACGCAAGAAGGACGGCTCGCGGAGATTTCGCGTAGGTTATCGGCAATTGATTGGGATGCTGTTCCCCTTTCTCCTGATAACCATGAGCGGTTTCATTAAGAGTGGAAAGGTTATTCCAAGGGCCAAACCGGGGGTTTCCTTGGTAGCTGGGGCCCTCGAGGGAAACGTAGTTGTGAGGTCTGGGGCTCCGCGTCCAATACTGGCCGATCAGAGTACGGGATTTCGGGGAGGCCTGTTTCGGGAGGTTTATGGGATCAATCGGCGAAGAGCGTTTAGTTATCATCCCAGGGAGAATAGCTTAAGTGGGATCCTACCCAAGACCGTGGGGGAAGTTATACGCAGCCATCAAGGGGTGTGGGTTGAAGTTCTTTCCCTTGTCCTGGCCACCTCCCCATGCACGGTGATGGAGCGCTGCGGCCTCGTCAACTACAGGCTCCGCAAGTCTGCGCACTCCAAGCCATTCGTCGCCCACGTCGATAAACTGAGGCCTTGCTTCGAAGAAGGCCTGCACGACGCCGACGAGAACGCCGCTCATGACGACGCTTCAATAGACGATCTGCCGGAAGTTAGCCAGAACTCTCGACGCCCGACGAGGACGATTCGCCGTCCTGCCCGCTTTCAGTAAGCGAGCTGCCGTTTCTCGAACGATGACAGTGGCGTTTGCCTGCGACTGACAGTGCCGTGCCTCAGGAACTTGAAAGACTTGGTCTTTTCCTTCTGTGCGAGACTCTGAACGCGAACGCGAGAGACTTGGCCTCTCTAATGGACTGTCAGATAAATCTTTGATTGCTTTGTTGCCGAGAAACGGCATGTTTATGTTCGTTACTTTGTGCCGAGCTTTCGGGCCCGTTGGCCACGGTTATACATTGAATTGTAGGTTTTGCGGATTTGATGGACCGCGTGAGGAAGGACATTATCCTAGAGACTTTGTTGGTCCCGTTGACCACTCTAGTTGCGTAGCCGGACTCCGGCTGAACATTTTGGAAAGTTGGCCCGTTGGCCACGCGAAATTTTGGAAGGACATTTTTCCTTAAAGACTTGGCCGATGGCCGCGTATCTTTTGTAGGGCCTCTGGTTTTGTGTTGGCCCGTTGGCCGTTTTCTGCATTTGTACATTGTGCGCTGGGGTCCTAGGGGAGCTTGAGGTATGGGGGCATACCCATTGTAGCGGGGGGAGGGTGTGGCGCCCCAGGGTGGTCCCTGGGTTGCTTAGGCTTGGCCTCCCTAGCTTGGCCTCTCTAGGCTTGGCCTCTTCTAGGCTTGGCCTCCCTAGCTTGGCCTCTCTAGGCTTGGCCTCTTCTAGGCTTGGCCTCCCTAGCTTGGCCTCTCTAGGCTTGGCCTCCCTAGCTTAGCCTCCTCTAGGCTTGGCCTCCTTAGGCTTGGCCTCTTTTAAGCTCCGCCTCCTTAGGCTTGGCCTCTTTTAGGCTCCGCCTCCTTAGGCTTGGCCTCTCTAGCTTGGCCTCTTTTAGGCTCCGCCTCCTTAGGCTTGGCCTCTTTTGGGCTCCGCTGATTGGCTGGGTTAGCTATAAATAGGAGCGCTTCTGTATAGTTAAGGGTTGTTGTTGGGGCTGTGGTTATGAGTAGTATTTGAGTGTGTTCTGTGTGTTCGAGTGTGAGAGTGACTTTGATGACGTAATACGTCTGTGACGTGTGATTTGAATAAAGATCGTTATTTTAACTTCCTGCGTTGAGTCCTTCGGTGTTTGACATTGACTGCGACGGCTCATCGGCTGGCAGACGCGAAGCCCACCGATAGACGACGGTGGCCGTACTTGTGCTCCCATCCTGAGCAACACGCGCCTTCCCTCGCCATCCTGAGAGAAGCGGCAAAGAAGTGGGCCCGTCCGATATTTGTCACAGGAGTCTCTAGAAGAACTGATCTATAGCCTCCATTCTTCTCGCACTCTGAGGGCCCATACGCTGAATATTAGGAAAATATATATATGTATGTATGTATGTATATGTATATATATATATACGTATACATATCACCACAGCTGTCTTAATAATCAGATGTCCAGTCTGCAGCCACTCTCGGTCCAGTCTTGTAGGATGATAAATTGCGCGTGTCACATCAGGAGTTCCTCTGCTTTCATCAACCACATTTAGACACCTGTTGTACCGTTCAGGCACAAAGAGTAAGGTTACCGGTGTCCATGATACGCGCAATATATCATCCTACAAGACTTGGCAGTTGTCTGTCCCTTAATTGCCAAATGCCGGGGCGCTTTGGTTAGGTTCCATTAATTTACTGTGTTATTTTCATAGTATTAATAATGTTTCCAAAAGTTGTGTGAGCATGCCCTTGGCGCCACAGAGCCAAATCTTGTGTGAGCATCGGCGCCTGTGGCGCCATAGGTTCCCGGGTCTCTGTCCGGAGCAGTACCGGCCAGTCGTAGCCTTCCAAACCAGCGTAGCAATTTTGAATTTCACACGATCAGCTACTGGAAGTCAGTGGAGCTCACGTCGCGCATATGTAGTCAGATACGTGTGAATATCTCGATCGGTAGATCAGCCAGCAGTCTGGCTGCTGCATTCTGAACGAGCTGCAGTTGAATAGTTCATCTTCCTCCCTGTTCTTTGGTTTTTACTGTACTTTTCAACAGCGGCAGCGAATAAGATTAGAAAAACTCGCTTAGTGGTTGTGCCTGAAAGCCGTTTATTATTATTGTTAGTTGTAAACATAGTAGGACCTAGGCCTAATTTGTTGATTCTATGTTAATGGTCCGGTTTTCTTTGCCAGTTCTTAGCTAGGCATTTTTGTGAATAGTTGTGATTGTTAAGACGCATTTCGTATTTCAGCGTAACTTTTTTCAGTAACTTTGGATTTTTTTGTACACTTTTGGCCAATCTTGGGATTTTTCTGGCAGGAGCTTGGGATTTCAGAAAATGGAGAGTAATCGCACTGTTTATTAGCATTACACCCATGATTACACCAGGTCGTTGGATTACACCGAGCATGCTCGGACTCAGTGCGACCACTGCTTGGGATTTTTCCCAAGATCTTGGGAATTTGGGGGTCCTACTTGGGATATGGGGATTTTGCCTAGCAATCTTGGGATTTTTTCTAAGGTCTACAGACTAGTTTTTACCATACTTTGCAACAGTGGCAGCTAATCATATTAGAAAAACTCGTTCAGTCTGAAAGACATTTATCATTATTGTAACCTGTAAACATTGTTTATTCAATGTTATGCTCCGGTTTTTTCTTTGCGAGTTCTTGACTAGGCATTTTTGTGAAGAATTGTGATTGTTAAAAGTTAAAACGCATTTCATATTTTCATCAAATCTCCTTTTCGGTAACTTGGGATTTTTTGGTACACTTTTGGCCAATCTTGAGATCTTTCTGGCAAGAGCTTGGGATTTCAGAAAATGGAGAGTGGTCGCACTGCTCGGACTATATAATAATACTTGAAAGTTGAAACACAAGGATTCTATATTGGACACTGGACAGGGCCAATTTAATAAGCAATCGATTAGCGGATCAATTAGTGACAATACTGTCATAAAGTTCATAACAGAATGAATCATGACACACGATGTACAGGTAGAGTGAGAATTAATACATTAATGCATTACTACTTCGTTGGATGATGATGATGTTGGTGATGAATGAATGAACGATGAGTTCTCTGCCCGAATGGGGCGTGAAGTGATTTCTCGTTGCCTTCCTCAGACAATATTATCATAAGTAAGTAAGTATAGGTAAACCCGTAGTTTAGGTTGCGATATTGTCAAATTGAAATGGAAGCTGGATTGAGGAAAAAAATTGTTTCACTAACTCGAAGTGGGATTGATGAAACTATTCCTGTCTTTAAATAGAAGTTGGATTGATGGAAATAATTTTTACCTTAAATAGAAGCCGGATTGATTAAACTTAGTTTCTGATGCAATAGAAGCTGGAATAATGAAAGTAATTGTTTCCATAAGTAGAAGCTGGACCCATGGGAAAAGTTCTTTGCTTACATAAAAGTTCCATTGATGAAAAATATTTTTCTGGTTAAATAGAGTTGGGTCATTTTTTAATTAAATGGAAGCTGGATTGATTAAAAAAAATTTGATGAAATGAAAGCGGGATTGATTATAGTTATGATAGACATAGGTAGAGTGCTTACTTTCCAACGTCAAGAACGGCATTGAAGACATTAGAATAATTTAGCAACCGAAACTACGGGATAACCGTAAGTATATTCTTTATTTATTGAACCAGCTGCAATCTGCATTCTGGTGTACATACATCATAGGTTATCCCGTAGTTTAGGTTGGTAAATTATTTGAATATCTTCAATGCCGTCCTTGACGTTGGTAAGTAAGCAGTCTACCTATGTCCATGATAACTATCATCAATCCCGCTTTCATTTCATTGTGAATTTTTTGTCATCAATCCAGCTTCCATTTAATGAAAAAATTATCCAACTTCTATTTAACCAACAAAATATTTTTCATCAATGGAACTTTTATTTAAGCAAAGAACTATTGGCATGGGTCCACCTTCTACTTAAGGCAACAAATATTTTCATCATTCTAGCTTCTATTGCATCAAAAACTTAGTTTCATCAATCCAGCTTTTATTTACGGTAAAAATTATTTCGATCAATCCAACTTCTATTTAAAGACAGAAATTGTTTCATCAATCCCACTTCGAGTTCGTGAAACAATTTTTTCTTTAATCCAGCTTCCATTTTAATTTGACGATATAAAATAATTTACCAACCTAAACTACGGGTTTACCTACATCATATATATATATATATATATCGGGGTGGGGGCGATAGCGCATTGGATAACAACTGGCATAGAGAGCGATAGGTACCGATAGCGCATTGGATAACAACTGGCGTAGAGAGCAAGAGGTACCGAGTTCGAGTCCCGTAGGGCGGATATGCTTTGTAGGCTGCTATTAGCGCCGTTGTATTGCAGGCTGTCTGTTCTGTTAGTAGTTAAGATTGTTTCAATTGCATAACATGTAAATGTACAGCGCAGTGCGTTTGTCAGGCGCTTAATAAAGAAAAGATTATTATTATTATTATAATAAACAATCAATAGTTAATACGAATAAAGCACTATAACTGTAAAAGTTTTTTTCATATTATGGTCAGCTAATGGTAAAGGATAACTCTTCTGCGGCGGAAGATACCGCCGCAATATAAACGAAAATTTTACTTCGCATACGACTTGAAAACATCTTAAAATGGCTGAATTGTCGATAGGATAAACCTTTCCCAGAAGATTTATCCTTGTTCAAAATGCGTTACTTCCTATAAATTGGCGTCGTGAGGGTCGGTTAGGGTCAGGTTAGGCGTCGTGAGCATAGGCGCCGACTCTGCGAGGCCCGTGAGTGCTAAGCACCACCAGAAATTGGCTATGCGAGGCCATGGCCTTCTAGATATTGACAGGCCGTACACAAGCAAGCGTGACGTCACAGATGCCGGCCTAATGCATGTAGCTGTTGCTGCTTGGTTTGCGTTCAGATACCCCGTATTTGTACAGTTTAAATAATTAATTAACGTAATAAACCAATCCGCGAAATATTATATTGTATTGGTTAATTTATATAGTGCCGCTCACAGCAGTGGCCATTCAGCAGCGCTGCCAGTGTGAGAACCCCTAGAGAAGAAGACGGTTTTGAGGAGGGAGAATGCTGTAGGAAGAGACCCAGAAAGAACGGTAGCACGTAGAGAGGAGGGAAGGGCATTCCATAAGTAAGTAAGTAAGTTAGTAAGTAAGTATATTCTTTATTAAACCAATTGCATATCCACACTCTGGTGTACATACGTCTTAGAAACTGAAGAGAGAGGGGAGAGAATGTGATCCCTAAGATATTTAGGAGCAATGCCCAATTTGGACTTCAGGACTAGGACAAGAAGCATGCAGGAGTAAAATGTAATATATGTTTATTGTTCAGAACAGGTTTTAGGTTAAAATCATGAAACAACAAGTACAGTGCAACGGGAACCAAGAAAAGCTAATAGCTTATACTAAGCTTGACCCCTCTTTCTTGAATATTGTTCATAAACGTATTTGATACTTAATTATGACTTCAATAATAGTAGTAATAATAACAACAATAACAATAACAGCAGTACATCATCACAATACCACCAATATCAATAATGACTTAGTAATAAAACTAATACACATAGAAGACTGATAAGTAATGTGAGCATATTAAATGCAGGTAATGTAATGTAATTAGCAACTTCTATTGCACCGGTGTCTAATGCACAAGGCATCAACCGATGGCGCAAGGTACAGGTATATTGACCAAAAGCTACACATCAACATTAGAATATTTTAACAACAATACTTTTTAGTTTTTTCTTGAAAGTATAGAGACTATATTCCCTCTTAATATCATCCGAAAAAGAGTTCCACAATCAAGGACTAAGAATTCTGAAGCTATTAAATTGACAAGTAGTGCAGGCATGGGGACAACATATTTACTTTACCCATGAAGTATTAAGCTAATGAATCGGATATAAAATAATTTTTAAATATGGAAGGTAAGGTACTATTTCCAAACTTGAACATAAGTATTACAATATTTTAAATATGGAAGGTAAGGTACTATTTCCAAACTTGAACATAAGGATTACAATAGACATGTAGGACATGTCGTAAATTTTTAGAATACAGAGTTTCTTAAATAAAGGGTTGGAGTGAGCCAAATAGGGTGAGTGGGAAATAAATTTGACATGCAGCTTTCAAAAGCTTCAGTATGTGACAAAATACAGTAATTACTAAACTTTTAATTTACATGACACATAGTAAAATCACAGACATTATAATTCTCAATGAGTTAGTGTTTTTAATTTTCTTTTTGCCTTCTGCTTCCCCACAGTGATTTTATCTGCTTCTTTCTTGCAGTAATTATTTAAAAATATGTTTGCCACATAGCTCAATGACATCTGTGCTAAAGACAGCATTGTTGTACCACAAGTGCATTCTCCATCAACAGCACCAGACTTTTTTAACTGTTCAGTAACTAATAAAATCAAAACATTTTTTTGACTGCCTACAGTCAAGAACTTTGTCTCACATTCTTTGGACACAACAATTTTGAAAACCATAAATGCTTGGGTCACAATCTCTAATAAAAAATCTTTGGGCCACTTCAACCCGCCACGATCGATTTCTGACAGATAACTATAATCACTTGAGCTAACATCAAACTTCAAAGTGTTGTCATAAACAAGCTCATATTTACATAATTCACATGCAATTTTCTGTCCAAGTTTGTATCCCACATATCCAGCAATAAAAATTAAGGACTGGGACTCAGACTCTGTAATTTCAACGTCATCACAGGCCATACAACTAGCCACCAGTTCCTGGACAATGTCATCTTTTACATCAATAGTATTTTCAACATTATCAGCTGCCTGCACAATGAAATCTTTTACTGTAATATCGCCACGTGAAGCAGATACAACGTGAAGAATACTAACTATTTTCAACTTTTTTTCAGACTCCTTTATTTCCTGAACAGACACGTGAAAATTTGCCCCTGATAACTGCCGATACTGACTAAAACGGAATTCCAAACAGTCTGTTTGGAATTTGCCAGTCAAAACATAATGCACTTTCATATCAACAAGCAGATAACTAATCAGCTCAACAAAAGTCCCAACTGTATGTTTCAAAGCAAACAAAGTTTCATTAGATAAACATCCCTGTCGTGATTTTTGCTTAAGACCCTCCCATGTCACAAGCCAGCTGTGAACATCACGTAAATACTGAACATTTTCATCAGCAATGCTTCTGATTGGGTCCAAATCATTGTCACGCTTACGACGTCCTTTGTCTGTTGACTTCACATTCAACACCTTCCACAAACGCAAAATGATAGTAATAAATTTGGAAGTGCCAGAGACATCAACCTGCTTCTGAAGTCCATAGTGATTCACAGCTGCCACTGTCTTTTCATCAAAAACTTTCAGCACCAATTTCACATTTTGGCGCTCCACATTGCTTGGGTACAAAGCTTTGTAAGACAGTCCTGGGGCCATACGAACTATGCTGTCTTTCTCGGCTTTGTACAATTCCCTCAGATGATATAATGATGCCTTACAGATAGTACCATCGTTAATATCTGGAAAAGTAAACGTGCTTTCTGCGTCACACTGACCCAACCAATTGTTTCGTACACATTTCAGCAAGTGGACACTGTCAAATAAGAAAAACAACTTGCGGTCCTTCGAACAAGGATGCTGCACATATGGCATAAGTGTACCTCCACACATTTCACTAAACATATTTCTATTTACTCGATTGTTGTCTGAAATTATACAAAATACGAAATAGCCCACACTTTCAAGCATTTTTATAACTAGTAATGTACAATCTTTTAAGTAGGCCGCAGTGAGATTTTTCACTGGTACCATAGCAGCAACATCTTAGTTCGGTGAAAAAACTGAAGAAATCATAAATGTCTGCACTGTTGTTGCCTCTTCCAAGACACTGCTTACCAAGGATCCAAGTCAAACTTTGACTGGTAACATGTGACTCACCTCTATAAACTTCAACATTCAGACTCCTCAATATTTTAATAGCTGTAGTAATCCGTGGCTTGTCAACGAGATCAACAGTATAAATACATAAACAATTCTCATCATGAAGTGTAATCCACTGAGTGTCAGATAATGTTTTCACGAAGTCATCAATTTTTAACAGAAGCTCGTCATATGAAGAAATCTCGTCCTCTTGCATCCACTTCTGAAATTCTTCATTATCGCGTGCAGACTGTTCAGCAAACCTCTCAGCTGGCGATTTTCTTTTCTTTGGAGGCTCAGAAGACAGGTAGGATGAATTGTTCGGGAACAAACATGGGTATGCATCAGCTGCCAGCTTCGGATTCTTTCGTGGAACCGTCAGTATAGATCCATCGGCACGAGTTGCAGTATCCACTCTTATTACGAATTCAGGTACAAAATGTTTCTCGCACACGACAGTCTTGTCACAGACTTCCAATCCTTCCCTAGGAATCATTCTCAGCCATTTCTTGCGAAGTTCTGGGTCACTAGGGAAACGAAAAACACTGACTTTCTCCTCTGCGTGTTCTTTCGTTTTGTGGTAGTTTCCACGGCAGTTCGGGACACAGCATTTCTGCGGCATTCTTGAAGTCTGTAAGGAAATCATTCAAAATCGAATAATCCACAACACAACACATCAGTACTTATTAATTTGCACTGTTAAAACTTAAAAATCCCGTTCATAACGTTTATAGGTAAGCTTATTGCACAGTGTACATATGGTAATCTATCGTTTTGCGTCCCTTATTATGTACATATAGTTTCATTGTTTCACAATCCAACTTCTATTTAAGCAAGAATTATTTTTTCATCAATCCAACTTCTATTTAAGCAAGAATTATTTTCATCAATACAACTTATATTTAAGCAAGAATTATTTTAATTGATCCAACTTCTATTTAAGCAAGAATTAAAAAGGGCGAATAATTTGGGACTGTAAAACGATAGATTACCGTACATATTGCCACATGAGACGCATACGCTTCATATACCGCTCAGATACACGTTCGTATATTCATCTATAATTCTACATACACTGACAAATTATTTAGCCATTGCAACAGCGGTAACTCATGCAGACGGCCGAGGAGTCTAGGTTGTACAGAGGGTCAACTTTAATAGGCCCTACTCATTCTTGTAGTTATTAACCCAGGGCTTTTTAATGTGCAGTACTGCAGTTCTACACAAAAAGGGCATTTCTAAATGAATTAGTGCAGCTGTAAAAGCATTTTTGTGCAGTAAGAAATAGTTTAAAACGTTCCCTGTCGTCCGATTTGGAAAAATTTACCAGGGTATAGAAGGGATTGTGCAGTTCTAAACATTCCTTTTAAAAAGGCCATTTCCGATTTCGTTAACCTTCCGATTTATAACTTTTACGTCTTCGTTGGTGTAATACATACCTCAGTATCTTCCGGCGAATCAAATCCAAACAAGTAATAGCGTAAATGCGAGATTTAACGACGATTTCAAGTCAAAATCAACACATACTCGATTCGAATCAACCTCGCAATGCAAATGGCGACGCTTCGGCCGGCACTCGTGACGTCACAGGCTGCTCCCAATGGCTTGTGTACGGCCTGTTATATCCAGAGGGCCATGGCGAGGCCCGCCTACGCCTGGGCACCACCAGAAATCCGTCAGCAAAAAGTGTTTTTAAGAGATTATTTGCTATTGGCAACGTCTTTGTTATATCGTAATCTCAATTAACTTTTTTCACTTGAGTTTCGCCCCAACCGGGAGACTGAGCTGCGTTGGGCCCTCGGCTTTTCCAACCAGAAATCCTGTGAACTGGATCCTCTTCCACCATTTATTATTGCCCATGTTTTGGATGACATTGTTCCCTTTTTATTGTACATTTTTAATAGGTCTCTCACTGAGGGCCACCTACCAGCATCACAAAAGCGGGCTATTGTCTTCCCTACCTTGAAAAATCAAAGCTTGACCCAAATTTCTGTCTAAACTATCGTCCTATCTCCAGCCTCTCCTTTCTTTCAAAAACCTTAGAGACTCGTCTCTCTCTCCAGTTCCTACTGAACTATCTGGCCTCCTAACGTCTGCAGCTATTGTGTGACCTTATTGGACCTCCTCTTTTTTGGTTTCAATTTTATCTCACGGGTCGTACTCCGACGGTTGTCCTTGTAGACTGTAGAACGTCTTGGGTAGTGTTGTTTTAATAATGTCTCAATTTTAGTTTTAGTTTTAGTTATGATTCTAAAACTAATATTGACACACAATAAAAACTAAAACTAAAACTAAAAATGAAGACTAACAATCATAACTAAAACTAAAACTAAAATTGAGACATTATTAAAACAACACTACCCAAGACGTTCTACAGTCTACAAGGACAACCGTCGGAGTACGGCCCGTGAGATAAAATTGAAACCAAAAAAGAGGAGGTCCAGTAAGGTCACACAATAGCTGATTGTAGTGTTGTTTTAATAATGTCTCAATTTTAGTTTTAGTTTTAGTTATGATTGTTAGTCTTCATTTTTAGTTTTAGTTTTTATTGTGTGTCAATATTAGTTTTAGTTTTCGTTTTAGTTTTTATGGATCAGTTTTAGTTTTAGTAAGCTCATTTTAGTTTTAGTTTTAGTAAGTTTATTTAAGCTTTAGTTGTAGTAATTTAATTTCAGTTTAAGTTTTACCAATTATTTAATGCCATTTAAATTTTAGACACAAAAAACTAAATATTCAGGATTTGGTTGTCCAAGCACCACCAGTCACTTGAAGTTTGGTAATTTTGCATATCAGTGTTAGTGTTCCTAATTATTCGCCATTTATTGTATGGGTTTTAGCATTGGTCGAATACAAGTTGGATTGACGAACATAATTCTTGCTAAATAGATTTCGGATTGATGAAAATAATTTTTACTTAAATAGAAGTGGGATTGATCAAACGATTCTTGCTTAAATAGAAGCGGGATTGATGAAAAATAATTGTTGTTTAAATAGAAGCTTTATTGATTAAAAGAATTCCAGCTATATAGAACATGGATTGATGAAAAGAATTCTTGCCCAAGTAGTAGCATTTCTGCGTTTTTGTCAGATTGTTTTCTCAATTAAACGAATATATATATAAGTTGGATTGATGAAAAATAATAATGCTACACTGGACGAATAATTAAGAACGCTAAACTGCGAAATTAACTCGAAATTAGCATCAAGCTCGATACTATATTAATAACAATAATCCCAAACAGGGCTGTCCTTTGGTCGACCTTTGATACTCGTCACGCTACAAGTCGGAACTTGTCGCAGTAAATTACCACAGCCTTTGTTAAAATCGAAGTAGATGAATTCTTAGCAGACAGTAAATAAAGAAATACTGGAAGTAGCAACATAAGTTCTCCTCGCTTGTCTTAAAATAGATGAACAAATGTTAGCAGAGCATACCGTTTGCACATAATGCACAAGGCAGTACAATACAAATGGTGAATTAAGAAAGTAAAGAAAAATTCAAAAAAAATTATTTTTTGATAAATATAGTTTTAGTTTTCGTTTGATCAATTTTCGTTTCGTTTCAGTTTTTATTGCTACAAATTTCATTTTAGTTTCCGTTGTCTGCGTATTTTAGTTTTAGTTTTCGTCAACGAAAACGTTCAATTTTCGTTAATTGCCATTTTCGTTTTCGTTTTCGTTGACGAAAACATCACTAGTCTTGGGTTGGGATTTAGTTTGGCGTCCCACAAGGATCTGTCCTTTCCCAATCCTTTACGTTCTCTACAGGGTGCGGCCGAAAAAAATAATCCATTACGATAATTGCGATTTCTCGAAAACAGCTGAATATTTTGTTACAAAACTTCGCCAGGCTATTTGACACATATCTATCTAGAGCTTGGCTAAATCTAATGAAATTCGAATCATGAAAAAAAAATGGTGCAACCCTGAAGTGAAACAATGTTATTTTTGTTTCAACAGACAGTTACTGACAGCAATAAGTAACAAAGTAACGACGCAAACAGTAATGTAACAAGGTTCAAGGTTACTTATTGTTATTGACAAGACTAGGCCAAGTGTTAAGTTTTGTGCAAGGAATGTTCGAAGTGACCACCGTTTGCTTTTTCGCAAGCTTGCAGACGTTTTCAAAAGCCCAGAACAGACTTCTGAATGGTCTCAAGTGGCAAGTCATTCCAGATGATTTTTCTGTGTATTTTTCAGTTCAGGAATGTTCTTTGGCTTTGTGGTAAGTTTGTTGTAGGTCTCAAGCATTGCACCTCAGACAGCATAGTCGAGTGGGTTCATATCTGGGGAATTTGGCGGCCATGAATCCTTGTCGATGAAGTCCAGACAGTGACTTCACTGACTTGTTAACCAATCTTGGGCCAGCTTTGCGCCGTGAGTGGGCGCTCCATCTTGCTGCAAAATGAACTGATTTCCCAAGACAGTGTGACAGTCATCGACAAGCTTAGGCAAAAGATTCTCCAAGTAGTGCTTAGCATTGACTTTGGCCTTCTCGTCAATGAAATGCAAGCGTCCCTTACCCTCATAGCTGACACCTGCAGAAACCATGATGTGGGGAGAGAACTTGGCTCTCTCGACCAACAGACGGATATCTTGCCCATCTTGAATAAAACTGTTTGCTTACAATTGCAATTTTACTCAAAATGTAAAAAAAACACCGTCTGCAAAGCGGAAATGACGTAATTATGGCACACTTTGTGTAAAAATATGATTTCCTATTTCGTGAATGCCGTGTTCAGTTGAAAAATGCAGTTCTTTTTTCTGCCTCATGTCATGATCACAAATATAAAGATACTGACATAAAATTTTCAAATAATATGCAAAAATATGTTACGAATAAGAATGAAAATATTTGTAACAACAAATTCAGAGGTTTTCGAGAAATTGCAATTTTCGTAATGGATTATTTTTTTCGGCCGCACCCTGTATACTGCCAAATGCCAATATTGCTTCCCTTCTCACTAAACATCTGGCCATAGGTCACCTGTATGCCGAAGCCTTTGTGCATGGCACTCCCTCCATCAGAGCAACAAGCTCTTGTTGGATCTATTGACTCTTTCTCTAGATGTCTGCTAATCTGCTCTCCTCTAAGACCCAGTTGATTTGGTTTGGTACTAAACAGTGCAACTCAAACTTGATTTTCCATTACTTTCTGCAAAGTATCCTGCATTTACTTTCTCGTCCAGCGTCCATGATTTGGATGTAGCCCTGGACAGCAATGTAACGTTCTCTGAACATCTGCTGAACCTAACGTGCTCTTGCTACTATTTGAGGTGCCAGAAGATATGCCTCCACCTTTGTTTTCATAGCCATAGTCTATGCTTTCACCTGATGTCGCATTGATTACAGTTATTCGTTACTAGCTGGTCTTCCCAAAGTACGGTTCAATCGGTCCTGAACTCGGCAGCTAGGCTCACTGCCCGCCTTCCTCGCCTCTGTCACATTTCAATTTATATGACTGATGAACTGCATTGGTCCCCTTTGCTACTTGAATCCGATATAAGATCTTGCTCGTGGTTTCCAGAGCTCAGCAAAGACGGGTTCCCAAGTACCTTTGTGATCTGATATGCAATCCCAGCTCGGCTGTTTCTCTTGGTCCTCTCTGCTCTCTAGACCATCTTGATCTCGTTGGGGGCCCGATAGCGCATTGGATAACATCTGGCGTAGAGAGCGAGAGGTACCGAGTTCGAGACCCGTAAGGCGGACATGCTTTGTAGGCTGCGATTAGCGCCATGTATTGCAGGCTGTCTGTTCTGTTAGTAGTTACGATTTATGTCTTCTGTCATATGCGTTCTTGTGAATTGTTTCAATTGCGTAACTGTAAACTGTACCGGTTGCGATGTGTCAACTGGATTGTTTCAATAAAGGAAGAATTATTATTATTATTATTGTAAAAAGAGAATTAAGAATTGATACTGGACGGTATTTTGTAGCATTGTAATTTACATTGGAATTTTGTAAAGAAATAATTGAAATTAGTTTCATGTGCTATCTTTTTCATCTTCTTCTGTTTTTCTCTGCTCTCTAGGCCTATATATGTATTCCATTGGAATTTTTGAAAGAAATAATTGAAATTAGTTTCAAGTGCTATCTTTTTCAACTTCTTCTGTTTTTCTCTGCTCTCTAGGCCTATGTATCTTTGTATTGTCTATCTACAGTCTTATGTTTGGCTTGTGAAGTGGATATATTTAGGCCTAAATTATGATTATCGTAGCCTCCTCTAGAGTTCTTTCTGTAGGTTGCCAGATTTTGCAGATTCTGCTGTAAAAGGGATAATTTCAGTAACTCTGTCAGACTACTGATGAAATCCCACAAAGCGTAAATATAGAAAGTAAAAAAAGTAAAAAAATTCCGCGCTCACACGCAGATTTTCATCGGCTTTGGGCACTCACAGTCCTTTCATCAACTCGGCGTCTATGGTCGTGAGTGTCGGTTAGAGACCTAAGTGTTTTAGGCTGCTGAGTTTCAGATCTTAATACCTAGTGAAGTATTAGTTGTCTCTTTAGTTTTAATTTTAGTTATAGTTATATATTTTCTAAGCTTTTATTTTCGTACAATGTTTCGTCCTATGCTAGAGTCATAAGAGAAAAATTTAACGTTAAAATACATTGACGTGGTAACGGACCAAGCTTTTATTTCGTACTAAACAATATTTCGTCCTATCCGTTTTCGTCTTAAGTGATATGCACTAAGTGGGCCAGTGTTGCTAAACGGGCCAGTATAGAATGCATATGCCAACTCATTCCTGCATTCTGCGCATGAGGGATTTGAACCTGGTCAACGCTGGTGAAGTGAAGTGGGAGCATTTAGGCCATTGGCCGTCTGAGAGACTGAAAGACTGACCCCAGCCAGTGGTCAAGGTTGAGCTTGGTAGAATGGTGTAGTATCTATTAGTTGCGAGTAGTAAAGGATATACAAGTACTAGCACAATTGCACCATACTACAAGTACTGGCACAGTTGCACCCAACTACAATTACTAGCACAGTTGCACCCAATTACAATTACTAGCCTCAGTTGCACGCTACTACAACTACTAGCATCAGTTGCATCATACCACAATTACTAGCATCAATCCCTTCCCCTCCCCTCCGCTCCTCCCCCTTCCATCTGTGAATTGGAAAGGTGAAGGACATGCACTTGTACACATTATGGCACAGACTTAGTACACTGATTTATGCAATACTGTAAATGAAGACATCGCAGCCCTAAATCTTTTTTCGGCTGACATATTCCAAACCTAGCACGCGTGGCGCTTTAGAAGTTACGTCAACATATGACGAACTTAGTTCCTTTCAGAAATGCACAAATGGTGAGTTACTTATTAATTAGCAAACTCTTAAACAGATTTTGAGTTTGACTTGAATCAATGTAAGTTGTTCTAGCATGTACAACGCTTTATTACTTATGAAAGTAAGCTCTAACACTACACATTTGTTTGAGATGCGACAGCTGGCGCTTTAGAAGTCATAAGAATCTATACGACTCAGTAATTTGTACTTGCCCTAGCTATGTTTCAAATACATGCGAGAAAGAGGCGAGTACATTTCATCAAACTTTATTGAAACAAAGCATGTAGGCCCTATTTGTTATTTTAAAGCGTTACAAACAAAATTATGGATCAAGTAATCGTTTAGACCAGTGTCAAAAGTTAACATATTCTTTATAGCGTTTATTTTTTACCTCTAGCTCTATGTAAGCAATAAAATATACAATAGCGTCCGCAAAGACGACCGACAACGCTTTGCAAATTCATTCATTCATTCATTTCAGATATTTATATAGCGCCCTTCAAGATTTCTACTCAGAGGCGCTCCCCGCAACCCTCCGGCTGCAAGGCACCGAACATACCCCCTTGAGGTGGATTCGAACCTGCAACCCTCCGGCTGCAAGGCACTGAACATACCCCTACACCACCGCGCCCCACAAATGTCTGTCGCTATAAATCCAGTGCATGCAGTGTCTATGTAGAAATGTTCTAAAAGGAGCATCAGGTGGTTCGCCAGAAGAGTCAAAGTATTCGCTGTATGAAGAGTCTTCTATGTACAAAGCAACCCAATGCTCTCCCGGTTAGTCGTGTGGGTCCGTATTACAGACGAGCAGCGTGGGTTTGCTTTTGTCGAACATTGTAGGTAAATTGTCACATGCAAAAACTCCCAAGAACATCGTTCTGCACTTTGCGTCTTTCAGTAGTATCGAATCGATGTTACTTCCGTTCATCTTCAGTTCTTGTAGTAAAAAATTACGTTTCTCGAGCGATCAATTTCCAAGATATTCTCAAACTCTGCGAACGCAATGACGTTTATCGTACTCGCGAGAGCTTGCGGAAATTTCATATCCAGACGGATATTACCCTGCTTAAGTAGGTTTAAATGGCCACCCTCGGCAAGGTCGGCAGTCCGGTCGAACGCGTAAAGAGCGTATCCACCTCTAGTTATTTGATTTCCCTCGTCTCGCTTCCACTTTCCAGTGTCCATGAACAACGATGCGTATGCGTTTATAAACTGATTATTTGCGAAATTTAATTCCAAGGGCTTCACGGATTGCTGTTGCCCATCCAAATATACTTTTAACTGAGACAGATGCATATGCTTAAAGTTGAACGGATTCTTCATATAGCTTCCGTTGAAAGCGTTATTGCCTACGCATCCTAAAATGAGCCTCATTGGTAACTGGCCAGAGAATTTCTTGAGTGCCGTCAAGATTGCCTATGGGTATCGTAAAAGTTTTACAAATGCCTCTTCGAATAGGCAATGTTACATTGCCAGCCTTAATGAGCTTTCGCGTGCGCTAGAAACACTGACGGATAGGGCTGTTTTATCCAGTAGGCACTGTGCCTAGGGCCTACGAACATTTCATGGGCCTATGAAAGTTTGAAATGGTATATTGAAGTTTAAAAACTGTACAAGTTGTCTGATGAATTTCAATAAAACTTTGAATCATATATTGAATTTCAATAAAACTTTTAATCAGTTGCCATCTGTAGTAGTACTTATATTTTAAATGCATTGGTTTTTGTACATTCACCAGGAACATTAAGTCATTTGCAAGTGTCAGATCACGGCAGAAAGACCACTGTAATTATTGAACCTTTCTGTGGAGGTTCTCACAAGCAGCTTGTTGATCTCTTAGTGAAAGATCTGAGTCACTGTGAAGTCTTCACTCAGACTGCTAAAAAATGGCATTGGAGAGCACGCACTTCATCGCTGCATTTTTCACTGACCATTCCAAATGGTCATCAGTTCAGGTGAGAAGATACACCTCACTTTCTTAGCTTACAGTCACTCGGTGGTTTAAGTTGCGTTGATGCAGTGGCGGCGCTACGGCAGGTCACAGCAGGTCATTTGACCTGCCTATTTGGTTCCCGACCTGCTCAGTGACCTGCCTAAAAATTCTTTGGGATTTTTAATATCTTGTTTACATTTCAAACATCAACATCTGTTCCATAAGATCACTATTGCAATTATTACATCTTTACAACTTTTAACATTTTATCTAGTATGTCAATAGAAGTCTATGATGTAGGTTAATTGTGAACTCTAAAATTGAAATCCTTAAGTATTCTTTGCCGCCATTGCCTTAAAAATGTGTGGAAATAAGTACAATAGGTCTGTAATAGTGAGCCGTTGATTACCAATCAGCCATTTATTGAATCAACAACAGCACAATTAATTAACAATCAGTCATTAAAAAAATGTTAATCTGCTGATGCCCACAACAGGACAGCCCTAAAGGATAAAATAATCCACTATTGCAGGGCCGCCCCTTTTCCACATTACATTTACTGATGGCAAGACGATTTTTATGATCATATAGTTATAGAAAATTCAACTTAAATAACAATTTTAGGGCTAAATCATAGCCAAACAAGTAAATAACAAAACATCGCAGTACAAGATTTAAAACAAACAAACAAAATCAAAACAAAACAGATTATAATGTTCACAGTTGTACATTTTACATATATTTCCTTTATTGAAACGTTAAGTTGACAAACCGCAACTTAGTACAGATAGATAGAAAGAAGCTAAACAATAGAAAGAAGATAAAACAATCTTAACTACAGGTACAATCTATCGAGTCATATTCTTTTTATGTGTTTAAGAGATAATGTTTCAGTTGAGCTTTAAATTGAGCCATGTGTAATATATTTATTAAATTTGGAGGAAGATAATCCCAAAGTGGTGGACCTGAGCATTTATTTGAGAACTTCTTGGTCCTGGTTCGTGCCCCTGGGGTTCAATATTTACAGGATGCTCTAGTATCATGTCCATGGATAGCTACACCCTTAAGGAAATATTTATCAAAGAAGTGATGGAAGAAGATAACAGTACATGAATAGTCCAATTTGATATTTTGTAATATCATTCAATTTTAGAATATTGTGCTCTTTAAATATTAATTTAGTACTATCAGACCATCCAAGTAAGCAAGTCACACGTATGGCACGTTTATGGAGAGTCTCAAGGCGTTTTAATCTAGAGGAGTAGTTTGAGCACCAGCAGATATTACAGTATGATAAGTAAAGAAAAAACAGCGTGTAGTAATAACTGTCGGAGAACAGGCTTACCTGGTTTAGTCAGATAATGCTTAATTTGTGACAGAACACTTATATTTTTTGCTAATTTGATACATGTGTGCATTGTGTGGTATGCTCATTCCATTGCAGATGCCGATCTACATAAACACCAAGAAATTTGGTGCATTCAGTTTGCACTATTTCCCTGTTATCTATCATAATTTCCATTGCTTGTTGGGGAGCTTGTTTACAGTGACCACGGAACAGTATATAACATGTCTTGTCCAGATTGGACTATTCATACACTGTTACGTCGAGTTAAATTCTAGTGTCTTATGATGTTTTGCCACACTGTTAAATTGAGTTCAATTACAGATGTTATTCCTTTACACATATGGATGTATGCGCTATGCAAACATTACTGTACATAATGTGACTATAGGCACACTATTAAATAAATAACATCTGAACACAATGATGCATTGCTTAAGAATTTATCTTAGAATAATATGGATCACTGCTTCTGCGAGTCAGTTATCTTTACATGGATATGCTGAGATAACCTACTGTGTGATGGAACTATTACTGATTTATCTATTGTAGAATTTTATGACTTTGTGACCATCTTGAAGTCAATTACAGGTTTACGGTCATTCTAGCAGGGTCCTAAGCACTCAATGAAACACTGCCTAATAACTGATTGACCAGAAGGAGAACTGGCATATTACTTGTGTAAATTCACTCTTGGATTAATATTCAATAAGGAAGGCTGCTACTGTGAGTCATTTCCTCCAATCATGGAAGTAGTGTTGAGCTATCCATTGTATATTAATGAGTCATAGAATACATCCTTATCACTCCATTATAATAAGATATCGCTTATCTTCTTTGTTGATCTCTACGAGAATCTTTCATCATTCTCTTCAGCTTACTCTTATCTACACTGTGTCCCGATGAAAAGTGGACCCCTAGAAAAAGTGTCATAACTCGGTAAAAACTTTTAGCATTTGACTGAAATTTTAAATACAACAACTGTAGCCATATCACCACCAAATCCTAACGCCGTTTGGAAATGTTGGAGAATTTGTCACTTTTATGAACGTTTGAGATGCAGCACTGAAAAAAGGAAGTTTCCAACATACAAGAGCCACAAGAAGGTGAAGTTCAGCTACATCTGGTGTTCAAAATGCCCTCCTTGTTCACGGCCACACGACCCTAGACATGGACGTCACTGTTTGATGGCCCGGTCGATGATCACGTGGTCAAACAACTGCCACTCTTCAATCAGGGAGATCAGGTGATCGACGTCACGAATGCGGGATCGCGTTTATGCGGCGGCTGGAATGTGCAAGAAACAGGTGCCTGCTGAACGTCTCCTCAAGAGTGGCAGTTGTTTGACCACGTGATCATAGACCGGGCCATCAAACAGTGGCGTCCACGTCTAGGGTCGTGTGGCCGTGAACAAGGAGGGCATTTTGAACACCAGATGTAGCTGAATTTCACCTTCTTGTGGCTCTTGTATGTTGGAATCTTCCTTTTTTCAGTGCTGCACCTCAAACGTTCATAAAAGCGACAAATTCACCAACATTTCCAAACGGCGTTAGGATTTGGTGGTGATATGGCTACTGTTGTTGTATTTAAAATTTCAGGCAAATGTTAAAAATTTTGACCGAGTTATGACATTTCTTCTAGGGGTCCACTTTTCATCGGGACACAGTGTAGTACTGCTCACTTTCTGACTGTTCCACGACCTCCTTGACTATATATACTTTTTACTTAAATGATGACTTAAACTCTAACTATATTATACCAATTGTACTTATGGTGAATGTCGATTTTGGCCCGACTGCTTTGATTGCGTCCCTTGCTTTTCGTGTTATTGTTTTGTGTTTCTTATTTTGACTTGTGTTTTTTTTAGTACTGAATAACATTTCTCGGCAAGTTGCCACTTTTGGTTATTGTTGTGTGTGCACGGACATAATAAACCAGCGGGAGGGAGACTACACTTGCTCCTTGTGTGCTAGATCCTATCATGCAACTTGTATTACTAATAGAGACAATACTTTGACTGTGGACTCCTGGAATTGTAATGAACGTTTAAAGGGGACACACGAATCTAATGAGAAACTATACTTACAATCTAAAATTTAAAACATAGGTAAACTTCCTAAACTCAACTCCTTGAACACAACAGACAATTATGATCTCAGGAAACCACTTTTAAATAATAAAGACTTGGACTCTGATATTAATTACTTTGTAGACCTTGTCAGGGAGTGTGAGTACTTAGCTCCTTCACAAGCATCCAATAGATTTCATACTGATCAACCATCCTTTGCCATCTTACATCTTAATACTAGAAGCATCATCTCTAAACTAAACGAGGTTCAAACTCTATTACAACAATTGCCTACTTCAATTCTTGCTGTCACTGAGACCTGGTTATCTGACAACACAGCTGATACAGTCCATATTCCTGGTTACACCTTTACATACAGGAATAGAGGGGAGGGAAGGGGAGGAGGTGTCGGGTTGTTCACTAGGGAGGATATTAGTTATAAGGAAATGATCATCCCCACTTCTTTTACCTCTTTTGAAAGCTTATTTATTAACATTCCATCTACAAAAAATACGGATA
This sequence comes from Aporrectodea caliginosa, assembly GCA_020284085.1. Classification (NCBI taxonomy): domain Eukaryota; kingdom Metazoa; phylum Annelida; class Clitellata; order Crassiclitellata; family Lumbricidae; genus Aporrectodea; species Aporrectodea caliginosa. The sequence continues at coordinate 1,831,110 of JACEVL010001014.1, forward strand.
TTGTCGTAGGAGTCATATACAGACCACCTGGTACTAATCTAGATTTCTTTAATACTGAATTTGAATCTCTAATTGACTTGCTAACCATTTATAAAAATAAAAATAAAAGGATATTTATAACTGGAGATTTTAACATCGACTTATTGGCCTCGGAGACTCATAATCCCACTGCTGACTTTACCAACTGCCTTACCTCTCACCACTTTCTCCCCATGATCCTCCAACCTACTAGAATAACTCCCACTACAGCCACCCTAATTGATAACATCTTCACTAATTCTCCTGCCTCTGTCACTAACTCTGCTATAATAATATCTGATATTTCGGATCACTTACCCATTATAACCTGGATTGAGAATACTTCTAAACCCCTAAATAAATTAGGTAATCCTCAATTAGTAAGGACCGTAAATGATACTACCACCTCTAACTTTAGACTATTACTAGACAAAGTAGACTGGTCACCAGTTTTATCACTTTGCAGCAAAAATGAATCTGACTTAGCATATGCTTTATTTATAAAATTAATACGGCTTAATTATGACCAAGCTTTTCCTTTAAGGCCCAGAACCACTAATAAAAGAAAAGCAGCTCAGAATCCTTGGATGACTCAAGGACTATTAAATTCTACAAAAAAGAAAGAAAAACTATACATTAAATTTGTAAAAAATCCTACTCTGGCAAATAAAGCCATATTTACCGCTTACCGTAATAAGTATAAAGTAATACGTACTAAACTGGAACAAGACTATTATAGTAATGAATTTGCTAAATATAACCATGACATCAAAAAAACTTGGCAACTAATTAAATCCATCGTTAGTACTGAAAATAAGGATACGATTATAAAAGAAATAGTAATTAATGGCAATAAAATAGACGACTCTGAACTTATAGCTGATATATTTAATACCCATTTTACGAACTTACCTAAATCTCTAGCACAAAATATACCTCTATCAAAAAAATCATATCAAGATTATATGCCGGCCTCTTCACTGAATTCCTTTGCTATGCTACCAACTTCCTCCTATGAGCTAATTGCTATCAACAAAACCCTTAAAGATACTCACAGCACTGGACCTGATGACCTCAATCCGCATGTATTATCGCCACTTATGGATATACTAGCAACTCCACTAAGCGAAATAATAAATTGCTCGATTAGAACTGGAGAGGTGCCATCTGATATTAAATTAGCTAAAGTAATACCGATTTATAAACAAGGAAATAAAAATGAGGTTTCTAACTTCAGACCTATCTCTATATTACCTTTTTTTCCCAAGTTGTTTGAGAGGGTTATGTATGACAGGCTGTACTCTTTTATTAGCCAATCTAAAATCCTTTACCCCTTCCAACATGGCTTTCAGCCAGGGCATTCGACATATATGTCACTAATTGATATACAGGATAAAATCTCTCAAGCCATGGATAACAATGAATATTCCATTGGAATTTTTCTCGACTTGGCCAAAGCATTCGATACGGTTGACCATAAAATCTTGTTATACAAACTTGAAACTTATGGAATCAGAGGAGTTGCACTTGCATGGTTTTCAAGCTACCTAAATAACCGACGCCAGCAAGTTTCTTGTAATGGCAAGCTATCAAGTTTTCAAAACATAGTCTTTGGGGTTCCTCAAGGCTCAATACTTGGGCCTCTACTCTTCTTAATATACATCAATGATCTTCCCAATTCTGCATCTCTTCTTCATTACATTCTCTTTGCAGACGACTCCAATGCCTTCTACTCACATGCCTCATATGACCAATTAATTAAAATAGCAAATAATGATCTAGAACTAGCTAATGACTGGTTTAAAGCCAACAAACTCTCGCTTAACCTATCTAAAACAAATTACATCATCTTCAGGTCTAACAAAAAACCTGTTCCAACTCCTGACAATGCTCTGACAATTGATAATAAGTTAATTCCTCAAGTCTCTTCATCTAAATTCCTAGGGGTTTACATTGACCAACACTTAAAGTGGGACATACATATTGCCGAAATTGCTAAAAAAATCTCTAAAAACACTGGAATAATTCGCAGGTTATCCTATCTGCTTCCAACACACATACTCAAAAATCTATATTTTACACTTATACATCCTTATTTAAACTATTGCAATTTTGTCTGGACTTCTACATATGACACTCACTTACTAAAACTAAACATACTACAGAAAAAAGCCATAAGAATCATTACCAAATCTCCTATCAACACCCACACTGACTCACTGTATTTGCAACTTAACCTCCTGAAAATATCTCAGATTAAATTTGTTCAAACTAGTATATTTATGTACCAATATGAGAATAACCTCCTCCCACAAGCTTTCTCAGCCTACTTCAAACCAAACTTACTCGACAAGGCCATTAGAAATAATAGAGTCTACATAAGCATATTTGCCAGAACAAATACCCGAAAGTTTTCTATCAAATACCAGGGTCCCCTCATATGGAATAGCATACCAGAATGTGTTCGCGCAGCCATGAGTCTAGCCTCATTTAAAATTCAAATCCGTGCACACACAATAAGAAATGTTAAATAAAAAATGTTAAATAACATTGCAATTATTCAGTTCTTTTTTGGTTTTATTGTCTTTTGTTTTACCGTAAGGCGGAGGGAAGCTACCTCAACGCAATTATTTCTGGGCTCCCAAGCTACTGCCACTGTGTTAAGTACTTGTCACTACTAAGATTTGTTGATATTATTTTGCAATTAGGCCCCCATTCAGCGGGATTATTCCCTTCGGGTGAGCCTATTGCTCCCTTGTTTATGCTGTGATAATTGTATATTAAATGATTATGCTTTGTGTCTAACTACTGTTAAATATTACTTGTTTTGCTTTTTGTTATTGGGACCAATAAACAAATTGAATTGAATTGATTGAGTGAAAGTTTATTGGCTTTAAACCAGTTTGATATTACTTCAAGTTCCTTATTTACTTTCTGCTGCAATACATCTATTGATTTATCAGTAAAAAAGACATTGCTGTCATCAGCAAATAGTATGAAATCAGTTTTATCAGCAATCTGAGGTAAGTCATTTATATAGATCAAGAACAGTAATGGCCCCAATATAGATCCCTGCGGCACTCCACACCGAATGGTTTTATGAACAGACTGATAGCCTTCGTAGAGGACATACTGAGTTCTATTTTCCAAATAATGTTGTAGCCACTGTTGTGCCATGCCTCTAATGCCATAATGCTCAAGTTTGCCCAGCAGGATAGTATGATTAACTGTGTCAAAAGCCTTGGATAGGTCAAAGAAGATTCCCATTGCAAACTCATTTTTATCCAGGGAGTCAGATATTTTGTCTTGCATTTCTACTAACCTATTTTAGTTGTTTACGAATTGCGTCAATGTTAAATAAACATTAGCAAAGAAATAAATAGATAACACTGAGGCGCTGCAACATTGAAGATTTCTGCAGAAATAAATCTAACGGAAAACGCATTAAGCAGAATGATTTGACTGTTAATGCCGACGTTGGTGTAGTTCTGAACGATAATAATGCTAGCGAATTGCAGGATGTAAATGCTGTTGAAAATGGAAGTCTTGCAAGACAATGCTGCGGATGATTCTTGTTCCATATTAGTCCCAGGTCTGATCTAGCTGTCCTGTCCATTCACAAGGACAGAGCGAAGAAGATGAACCTTGACGCTGTTGTAGATATATTTGTTCAAAAAATGTCCCAACCGCAGAATTTCATTGATCTAAAGCCGGCGGTCACCGGTATGTAAAAAATTCAAATTTGACATGAAGCGAACCAGCGGTTATTATATATAGCATAGGTCTCAGAGGTCGGGTTGACTGTTTCGGTAATGTCAATTGCGTTTATTAGCATAGGCCTACATGTTCATTATATTCTGAGTAGCTGATCAGTACTTCTAAATCTTTAAAGATTAGTAAAGTAACAGAATCTTGAGCGTAAGATTTCGAGGAAAGAAAGTTAACATAACAATTATACAAATATATGCACCAACGTCAATGGCGATTGAGGAAGAGCATGAAAGTTTTTATAACGAATTACAAAGTATAATTGATAAAACCCCTAAAGGAGATGTGGTAATGGTGATTGGTGACTTCAATGCGAAGGTGGGAAAATATAATGGAGGAGGGGGAGACACGATAGGAGGTCATGGGTTGGGAGAGCAAAATGATGCAGGAGAGAGATTGGTGGATTTTTGTGAAGGAAACAGCCTGAGAATAATGAATACATGGTTTGAACAGCCAAAAAGAAGGTTGTACACGTGGACGTCACCGGATGGAAAACACAGGAACCAGATTGATTACATACTGATAAATAAAAGATGGAATAGCACGATAAGGGATGTGAGAACAAAACCAGGTGCGGACTGTGGAACTGATCATGAATTACTAGTGGCAACAGTGCAAACGAAATTAAAAAAACTAAAAAAAGGAGAAAGATTGATCACATACGACTGCAAGGAAATATCACAGGAATACAGAGTAGAAATAAGGAATAGATTTGAAATATTGGAGAGGGACGATGCGGAAACAGAGGAGGTTGAGAACAATTTATGGGAAAAGACAAAGGAAGCGATCTTAGAAACTGCGGAGAAATATATTCCGAAGAAAAGAAAAACCAAAACAACTCCTTGGCTATCGAAAGAAGCTATCAACATAGCCATGTACAGAAGGGAAGCAAAAAGAGAAGGAGATAAAGATAAGGTAAGACAATTGAACAGCGCATTCCAAAAACAAGCGCGCATGGACAAAGAAAAACATCTAAATGAATTATGCAAAGAAATGGAGGATGAGGGAAGAAAAGGAAGAACTAAAACAATGTTTTCAAAAGTGAGGGAAATAACGAGAAAAAACACACCAAGAATGGGGTCACTGAAAGCAGGTGATGGACACATAATTGCGGATGAAGAAGGAATGAAGAAAAGATGGAAGGAATACACAGAAGAGTTGTACAACGAAGATAAAAGAGTAAAGGTAGAAAAAATAGATGTAACAGAGTATGAAAATGAACCGGAAGTCATGGAAGCAGAGGTAGAATGGGCTATCAAACAATTGAAAGATAATAAGGCACCGGGTCAAGACGGGATACCAATAGAAATGGTAAAAGCTGGGGATGGCGTGATGACAAAGACAATAACAAAAATTTGTAATAACATATGGACAACTGGAAAATGGCCAGAAGATTGGAAAAGTTCAGTCTTTATCCCTTTATTTAAAAAAGGAGATGCGAAAGAGTGTGAAAATTATAGGACAATAGCAATGATATCACACATAAGCAAAATATTACTTAAAATAATATATAAAAGAATGGAGAGTACAATAGAGAGAGAGCTTCCTGATAGTCAAGCAGGATTTAGGAAATCTTGTGGAACACGGGATCATATTGCCAATATGAGGTGGATAATGGAGAGACAAAGGCAGTATGGACAGAAAGTATACATATGCTTCATTGATTATAGCAAAGCGTTTGACTGCATTAATCATGAATTGATGTGGAAAACCTTGGGAGAAATGGGAATACCGAAACACTTGGTACAACTTCTTAGGGGTCTGTATGAAGATCAGATAGCGGTGATAAGGACTGAATATGGAGATACTGACAGATTCAGGATAAGGAAGGGAGTGCGGCAAGGATGCATTCTGTCTTCTTTCCTATTTAACATGTACGCTGAAAGGATAATGAGGCAGGCGGGAATGGATGAGGCTGAGGAAGGAATAAAGATAGCGGGAAGAATAATGAACAATCTGAGATACGCTGATGATACAACACTATTGGCGGGTAAAAAAACCGATTTGGTAGAACTGATAAGAAAGCTCAAGAGTGAAAGCGAGAAAGCAGGACTCTACTTCAATATAAAGAAGACAAAGATCATGACAACAGAAGAGGAGGACAGTTTTGAAGTAGACAGAGAGGAAATAGAAACAGTAACTAGCTTCACGTTTTTGGGATCAGTAATAGAAAAAGAGGGAAAGTGTGATATGGAAATAAATCGTAGAGTGGCGATAGGAAAAGCTGCAATGAATGGTCTGGAAAAAATATGGAAGGACAAACATGTGAGTATAGACACGAAAAAAAGATTGGTGAAGGCTTTGATCATACCAACAGTAACATACGGCAGCGAGACATGGACAATGACCAAGAAAATGAGAAAAAAGATTAACGCATGCGAAATGTGGATATGGAGGAAGATGCAGAGAATATCATGGGTAGAGAAAAGGACCAACGATTGGGTGCGCATGAGTATCGGAATTGAGAAGGAAGAGACACTACAACAAACAGTGCTAAGAGCAAAGTTGAGGTTCTTTGGTCATGTCATGCGATCAGATGGATTGGAAAAGGAAATGATGTTAGCATATGGAGAGGGAAGGAGAAAACAAGGACGACCAAGGAAAAAGTGGATGGACGAAATACATGAAACAACTGGAATGAATTTGGCAGAACTGAGAGATGCGATGGCGGACAGAAGGAAATGGAGAGGCTTGATCATGACGGTCGCTAGAGTTCGAGGAACTGACAGCACAAGGTAACAAGGTAAAGTAACTAAAGTTTAACGTTTTCATTAAAATTTGAATATGCTACAACAATTGGGCCATAATTATTGGGCTATAAGCGTTCAATAATAATTTTCTTCGTTTTATATGTTTATATATATATATATATATATATATATATATATATATATATATATATATATATATATATATAAAAGTTATGCTGCTTGATGGTCAAACTCAAATATTAATATCTTCGACCTGCTGAATAACTCTCGTGACCCTGACGCGTCCTGCTGAAATTGTATAGCTGGCTCCGCCACTGCGTTGATGCTTGTGACAAAGAATCAGATGTGATTTTGGCTGCAGTGCAGGTCATTGTAGTTTGATGGCTGCCCAGTAGCTGGTAGTCCTACAAGTGATGGTACCAGATCATTGGTTATCGCAAGTCACCTGATGTGTCATTACTGACACATCAGATGACTTAGTCTAATCGTGGTGTCACCCTGCTGTCAGTGCCCGGCAAGGTCTTTACTGACATTCAAGGTTCCCAATTGCTCCTGCTGCAGCAGAGCAAATGGGAGCAGAGTGGCTCGGTGTGATTCTTCTTACAGATTTTATTTTAATTACAGTTGCCGTCATAGTTAATGGTTTCTGATGTTAGTTATAGTTACAGTTAAGTTTATAATTACTGAATTTTTATTTTAGTTACTATTTATAGTAACAATAAGGCTCATGAAATTGCCTACGGACACAGCAGCTGTTACACCATTTGCTAAGAGCTTCGAAAGGCGTTGAAGAATGGGTTCATTCAGCTTCATAGGAATACACTTTACCTTGATGCTAAAAATTCATAAATTCTGATGATGACGGGTAGCTATTTCAGAGTGATCTGCTATCCTGTATTTAATTATTATTTTCACTTTGAGAAAAAAAGAATAAATTACCATTACTATTATTGTATAAGCTGTAACATCATTCAATCCCTTAAGTGTATTATTCGCCGGTCTCATAGTGTGAAAATATTACATCAGCAACACGGCTATTTGAAACACTTTTATTAAATGCATGACACATAGAAACATTTCTATATAATAACACCTAAAAAGAAAGAGAGATGTTGTATAATAGCCCGCAAAAATTACCAAACACATTGAAAAACATAGCCATTGGCACAGTTGAGTCTGTTAATTTTACTGCACATAGGCCTACTAATATCTCACCAGTTTTGATTGTCTTTGCGAGTTCCCTTCCATACACCTCTTCCTATCACTCTCTGCAGCGCAGACTTCTTTTATGTAGGTGGATGGTGATACTTGAGATGACTGAGTAGATTAATTGTAATATTATGAATAAAGAGATTGATTGATTAATTGATTGATTAGTTGTGTTTTCACCGGCTGTGAGCCGGCTACATAACTTACCCTCATTAACACCAACAACACTGATGATACACGCACTTTTATTTGCGAGTGATTCGTATACTTGCAATGCCTCCAGACAGCATTCCCACAATTGCGGCTGCTCAAGATCTTTAGAGACATTTTGACTACAAGATTCCTATGACAGGGGTCCCACTCGTCTTGAAATTTCTGAAATTTGAAAGTTGTCCTGAAATTTCAGGACACTTATTGAATATTTCTTAAAACCTTAATATTATACCTTAGTTACCTGACTATTTTGATAAACAGGATCATTATGTTAATTCAGTGTTCTATGAATGGTCATGCAGTCAGTCTCTTATTTCTGAACAAGCTCAACAAGTGTTTCCTCAGCAAAGGAATATTGCCACTTATTGACATTGCACGCTTCACCTGTTCATACTGCTCTCAATGTGCAGCATTTCGACATTGATCAGTTTTCCAATGATGTCTTCTTCTGATTTAAACTCAGCTGGACGATGAGAAGATTATTCAGAAGTACAAGTTGATGAATTACTAGAACAACCTGGTTAGTATTTTCTGAGACCTGTTAGCAGTCGTTGGGTGTCACTTGGTGCTGTTTGCGAACGCCTAGTTGAACAATACCCTGCTCTGACAACCTATTTCTTGAAAACATTCCCTAGTAAAGGTACCAATAAAACAGCATGAGCAGTAGATAGGTATAAGTGAATTAAGGCAACTCTGCATGGACTATGAGTCAACTCTTGTGTATTTGAACTTTGTCGCTTTTCTTGCCTCAAGTTTAATGGACTTCATCAAACTCTTCCAAGGGAGTGAACCACTTGTGCACATCCTGTGTGACAAATTCAATGAACTCATTTGCCGTATGATGCTAAAATTCTTGAAATCCGAAGTTGTTAAGGACAAACAAGGTGTGGATTTGGTTGCCATTAAATGCAATGATGGAGAAAACTGGTTGCCAGTCAAGGAGATATATATTGGCATGCCAGGCGTGGGAACTCGTTTGGTGTTGTCTAAAGTGATGAAAGACAACACAAGGAAAGAGCTACATTATGCATTCAGTTAGATAGTGATCTCCAAACTGACTTTGATAGGCCTACTTCTGGAAACATATGCCAGTACTGGCACAAAGTTTCTGAAGTACCAGACGGAATGGGTGGAAAGAAATATGCTGCTAATCTGGTATATGTTGCGAAGGCAGCTCTGACACTTTCGCACAGCCATGCTATCCCAGAACGTGGTTTCTCTGTGAACATTGCCTTGGCAAAGCGAGAAGACAATCATTGCTGCACAGACTGTGAAAGATTCTGTTAGGATTTTTTGATCTGTTACTGAAGTGCGTATAAATAAGAATATCATCGATGCAGCAAGAAAGGTGCATTTCAAATATCAGTTGTATTTGGAAGAACAACACTAGTGTTGTGAGGCGGAAAAATTGTCCGGAAAATTTAATATTTTTCCATAAAATTTCCAGTGTTTTTTTCCGGAAAATTTCCAATATTTTTCCATCAATATAATGTTACTAAATAACAATTTAAATGCATAATAATGTTTATACATCACTCACTCTAGGCTAACTTATGCAGTTATAATTTTTATGTTTATTCAAAATAGATGGCACTGTTAGTGCTTACTGCTCAGTGTGTTCACAAGGCTCAACAGCGACAATACATTTAAGAATTAATTACAATTATGCTTCACTGTTAATTTAGAGAAAATATATTCTATGATTTAGTTTCCTTAATATATTTTAGTTTTGAAAATATGAGACAAAAACAGCAACTGATGCAGTAGAACTATAGACACCATTTTAATACTGTAACAGATTAATTCTTATGAGGCCTATTATACTATTATTTTATGTTCTGAAATATGTTATTGGCATTTTGCCATTGCAATCTGAGACTAATCTAATTTCAAATCTGCTTTTCTTGGTAAGTAGCAAAAGAATGCATCTTAGTTTGTTTGTCTATGAGCTGTTGCCTTGAGTGAGTGGTGTATGGACTAAGGCAGGGGTTCCCAAACTGGGGTGCATGCACCCTGTTGTTTCACGGGGTGCAAAAAAGAGGGAAAGTATGAATTATAAGAATGCATTGATAATGCATTATAAATTGTTGAGCTGTCATAGGATGGGTTAGAAGTTTATTTCCATGTAGCACTGAAAGCATGTAAGGCTTGTAAGCACAAGTTCCAGTAGTAACAATTTCGTGTAGGCCTATGCGTCTTCAAATGTGATAATACCTTTGTAGGGGTGCGAACATTGGTGCAAACATTTCCCAGAGGTGCAGGGCATAGAAAAGATTGGGAACTCCTGGACTAAGGCAAAGCTGACTAAGAGCTGATGAAATTGATGATCTGGACATGGATGATGCAGTACAGATTGACAGTGACACTGAAGCAGAGCAGACATACAAGCTTGAATCATCTCCGACACAGGACAGTGCATTGTGCAACAGTATGTTTCCATGTCGGTGACATGTGAAGTATAGGAAATGTGCTGTATCTTTCTGAAACACCACCTCTGGAAGGCATCGAGCCTCATTTCCAGATACTTGGTAAGCATCCAGGTCTCTGCTCCATAAAGGAGGACGAGTACTATATATGCCATAAACAGACGAAATTTCTAGTCCAGTCGGATGTTAGTGTTCCATATTCCTTGTTAAAGGCTGCTTATAATGCAATCCCGGACGATGGAAATGCACTGTCGAAATTTAGGTACGCTTCTACCACCAGCCCTGGGAACCAAGCTCCATCTGGTTTCCCGCCACCTGCACATAATTGGGCATGGGTTTACTCTAGACTCGACTTTTGTTTTAGCCCAATTGTTCTCAAGCCCGAATTTACATGCTTCTGAATTCATGCAGGACCAGGATTTCAAGCATCTCTGCAATTACAGCCAAGTCGTCAGTGAACTGCTCCAACCTAGTATGTACATCTGTTTGCCTCTGCTCCACGGTTTTTTCCGGGATCTTATCCACTGGTCTCGGAAACAGGTCTGGAGTCATTCCACACCCCCTGTCGCAGTCAGAAACCATTCAGTTGCTACACCATCATTGCGGAGTGCATTCAGTGTGTCTGTGTAGAAATTCCTCATCAAGCCAGCAATCTTCTTGGGCACTCCCTGAGTAGACTTCAGATGGTACCATGACCAACAGAATCAAAGGCTGTGTTGACGTATTTATACAATAAAATAATATAATACAACTTGTATTTATAACGCGCCTTAATAAAATAGAGTTACTCAAAGGACTCGTTACAATGTAGTTACTAATCATAGTACTTAGAGAAGAGATAAGTTTTAAGTTTAGATTTAAAAATATTAATTGAGGATGATCTTCGGATTGGTTCTGGTAATGAGTTTCATTCAGCTGGACCAGCTACTTCAAACATTCTGTTTCCAAATTGCAGATTTGTTCTGTTGATAACAAAGTGTCTTTTGAAGCTGAACGTAATCCACATCTTGACTTAAGAGCAGCACATGGTGTAACTAAAGATGATAAGTAAGGAGGAGCAGAACCTGACATTACTTTGAACATCAAAAGACAGAGTTTAAACGATATCCGAGCCTGAATGGGTAACCAGTGTAATTGCTGAAGGGAGTTGGTGATGTGATCTCTAGGACCAAGGTTCTTGACTAGACGAGCTGCAGTGTGGATGGAAGTAAGCGGTGCAAGGGTGGATTTTGGCAGACCATAGAGTATTGAGTTACAGTAGTCAATCCTGGATAATACAAGTGAATGGACTAAGATATAAAGGCAATGCTCATTTAGGCAGCGCTTGATTTGGCGTATTCGTCGGAGACGAAAGAAGCAAGCTTTAATGATAGAGCCAATATGATTAGACATAGAAAGTTTACTATAAAAAAACTCAAAGATCACGAACTACATCAGAAGGCTGGATAGAGCAGGTTTCGTCTAGTTGCAGGGAGAGAGTTTTCAAGTCAAGATGTGATCGGGATCGACGGTCAAACCATATCAATTCCGTTTTATTCGCATTTAGCTTCAGGCGCATAGATGCACACCAAGACTGCATCTGATGGAAGCATGCAATGAGTCTGGTTTTTGAGTTATCAGTGTTAGTGGTCGAAAGTTTTATATATAGCTGGGTGTCATCAGCGTAAATATGGATAGAAATACCACAACATAGTGCAATTTTGGCGATGTTAGATGTGTATAGGATGAAAAGCAGCGGACCAAGAATGGAGCCCTGGGGGACACCAAAGATCAAATTAGCAGTTCTAGAAAATTTACCACCAGAACAGACATTGTGAGTCCTGGAAGTGAGAAAAGAGGAAATCCAGAGAAGTGCAGATGCAGAGATTCCAAATTGCTTTTCAAGAATCTGGAGAAGGATAGTATGGTCAACACAATCAAATGCGGCACTAAAATCAAGGAGGAGAAGAACCGTTATGAACCTTAGGTCAAGAGCTGACACAATATCATTATATATACCTTTAAAACAGCTGTTTCTGTGGAATGGAATCGTCTAAAGCCAGATTGTGTCAGAGGGAGTAGGTTGTGTTTCAATAAAGTTTGAGAGCTGCAGATGGACAACACGTTCAATAAGCTTAGAAATGAATGACAGATTTGAGATGGGACGAAAGTTTGCAGGGTCTGATTGGTCAAGGTCAGGCTTTTTGATACGAGGTCGGATGATGGCTTGTTTATGTTTATCAGGGAGAGTGGACTGAGATAGAGAGACATTAATGAGAAGAGCTAAAATAGGTGCAAAGACAGAAGATAGAGTTTTTAAAAGCCAAAAAGGGCTGGTGCAGAATCAAGTTCACATTGTTTTGTAGAAGAGTCAGTAAGCATCTTTTCCACATAAATAGTAGCAATTTCATCAAATGCAACAAGGTATGAGACGGAGGAGGCAGATCTGAGAAATTTGGTGGAGTAGCATCTTTGGTTGATTGACATGGAGCTGATCCCACTGTCCTCATAGATTTTCATTGTTTTATATAGCATAGATAATCATCAGCTGTAAATGATTCTGTTACTTGCATGAGTGACTCGGAAGCATTGATATGCCTTCTCAATAGCATCCCAATTTGTTCTGGAAGAATGAGTTTTTTCTCAGAAGCCGAGTAGTCCTTGTACAGCCCTGTTCTATTGTAACTTAGGTGCTCAGCTCACCTGACTGTCCTGCATATCACTTGGCACTGCAAGTCGAACAATGGAGTGAGATGGTTACATCTAATGCAAACAGAACGTGACAGAAGCGGACAGATGATAGAGCAGAGTAGTGCTGTCCAACAAGCGGCCGTCGGGGTGATTTTAAGTGGCCCGCCCAAGCTCACTAAATTTTTGCAGTTTGTGTAAATATGAAATAAAAGACAAAGTCACTTGGCTACTTGAACACTTATTTTTATTGATATTGTAACGGTTGCAGGGGTTTAGACAGTTACGAGGAAGGCCAATCCGACAACTGATCTCTTCTGTCTATCCGTGGAGTAATGCTCCCATGGTCTCTCAGGAGACTGACACATGACTTCTGGTTTTAACAACTTTCATTCCTGAACTCAACTAAACTGACCTCGTATACCGTCCCAAACTGTTCACTTCTAGTCAGTTCCTGAGATGTGGACAGAGTTCTAGCACGTCTATAAATGGCTGCGACGGTTCATTTTGAGAGATTGTCGAGTTCTAGTCCTGAGGGTTGGAAGGAAACAGCCGAAGAAAGTCCCCAGGGCCAACAAATGGCGATTTCTTGGGCTCTTTCTCGACCGACGACTATGACTGTTCTTTAGACCGAAGAGTCTGGCTTCGACGACGACAGTTAACTGCACAGGCCAACGACTCTTGCTTCATTGAAGATGCCTGACGGTTGACACTCTCTCATCAAAGACACACTCTCTCGTCAAAGACCTCTGACGGACTCTTTCGTCGAAGATGGTTGAAACACGCTGTCATCGAAGACGTCTCTTCTGACCGACGTCAGGTTGCGACGACTGTTACTGATGACTGTTACTGTTCTTTCTCTGCGTCCTCACTGTGTGTTTGTCTTTCGCTTCTGACGATGATCATGTATATAGTATGAAATCCGGCTTAGCCATAAAGTGGCCGAGCCAGCCAATTTAAGGCTGGGCAGAACGAACCGACTGAGCCAAATTGTAGTTGGGCCAGCCAAATCAAGGCTGGGTGATGATGAACTGACCAGGTTAGACAAGCCAAATTATGGTTGGGCGACGAACTGAAGAGCTGAGCCAGCCAAACTGTGGCTGGGTGATGAACTGATGGCAAGGCAAGGATAACCACCACAATATACTTTTTGGTGCTGAACTGTTATAAAGCATGCCATGCATGGCATATGTATACATGTGATTATTCATTATAATTATGCTGTAATAAATGTTAATAATTTTCAATAAATTTTAGTCATTGCTTTGAGTTTACTGGCGTGGCCCTCGGCTTCAAGAATAACTGTTTTGGTGGCCCACGGTATCAAAAAAGGTTGGGTAGCACTGGAGCGGAGCGTAGTTTCGTACAGATCAAACAGTTCCGTACAGGAAAGATAGGCCTCTGAAGGTACCGGTAGATGACAAAGATGACTGTCAAGCAGGCTCTGGGGAAGGCTTCCCGGTCTAGCAATTTCCAACCTCGAACTGTGACCTCTTAGATGATTGGACTCGAGTGAAGGTACAGAATGTTGTAGGCCATGGTCGGAGACTGTGGATGTTCAAGGCCGACTGCAGTCATCTTGTGCGATGATCAGATTGAGACAACCACCATGCGTGTGTGAGTAGTAGGGTTGCCAGGTTGTCTTTAGGAAATTATCGGACAATTGCGAGCGCGTTACGAGAATCTGGGGCGGTGTCCCCAGAGTGGCCCAGGGGCATTGAAAACTCCTGGTCAGGGCCCTCAGGGGGTTAGAGGGGCAAAGCCCTCTGAAGCTGACCAAAGATAACGAAACAGGTTTAACAGGAATAAAACTTGAAAAGTTAGTGAAATTAGTTTAAAAAGTGAAAACAGCTGTCAAATCAATAATTGACAATGAATGATTGATTCCCTGTCAATCAATCAATCAATCAATCAATATATTTTATTTTTCACCATAAAAATTCAAACTTAAAGGTAGACAGTCTTATACATTCAGTGACAATGGGTAAGCCCCAAAGAAACAAAGGTTCCGCTAACAGGGTCACCTAATAAAAAATAGTCATTAGACAATCATACTTTCCAGTTCATCATCTTATGCTATACATTCTGATAAAGTGCGCATTCAGCTGAAATGACAACATGATAATAAGTTTTGTGTCCATGATAAGAAGTCCAAATTACAAGATAAAAAAAACTGTGAATGTAATAGGGCCTATCTGGCAACTCACATGTTCGGAAGTGTTCAACTTCAAATCGTCAAGGAAGCTGCACTCTGCCACCCTTGCGAAAGTACTTTGAGTCCGACTGTGCAGCTCTGATCAAACGTTTGTTGCTAATGACGAGGTCTCTGAACTCTGTACAGCTGCATTTAATGTTAAAAAAGATGCTCAATTCACTGCGTACTGAGGTGGGCTCGAGTCGATTGCGTTCGTCAGACCAAATGTTACCCATGACGCTGAAAACACGTTCAACATTGGCGTTGGATACAGGTATGGAGAGCACATATTGAACAATTCTGAGAAGATTTGGAGCTAATTCTCTACTGAAGAATAAGCGCCATTTCTCACCCGTGCTGCCTTGCAGTGTACTGAACACTTGACTCAGTGCTGTCACTTCGTCGTGTAGAGCATCAGGTGGAGACTCTGACTTCCAAGGTGTCACCATCCAGACGTCTACAATGTCATCGAGAGATGGCGCCTGTTCGACACTGCCCAAAGCCAAACATTGGAATGGGCGATATGGTGACTGACTAAACGAGAACCATTTTTCGATGTACGATATTGCTCTGCCGTAAACTGTCATAGCCTCGTTGGTAAATTTATCAACCAGATGTTGTGGCATGTAGTCCTTACGCAGAGCGAGCTTTACCTTCATTCCGAAGAATCCGTCTTCCTTCTTTTTACTCAGTGTGTCGCGGAACTTCTCCATGATTGTGTACAAATCACACGACGTGGTCGACTTGTTCTCAAGCTTCAGCATGGTTTCTTGAAACAGAGACATGAAGAAATGTGTAAAGTACAGATACAGCTCGGAGAAAGTAGGATGATCGTCATCAGCCATTTCATTCTCCTGGTCCTTCAGAACTTTCCATATAGCTGCCGTACAGTTGTCCGATCCTTGCGCCAAGAAATAAGCTTTGAGAGGTCTCCAGCTCAAGATCAGTCGATCGACTGCTTTATATAAACTCAACCACCGAGTAGGAACGTGGCAGAGAACATCATGAAAATCTGTTTCGCAGAAGTTAAAACACTCTTTCAGAGTTTCTCGGCGCAAGGCTGAATTTGAAAACTCAGCAAAAACTTTCAGTACAAGGTTCTCAATATCATATGACATGATTTTCAAAGCATTTTTCGCACAGTTGTGTAAGATATGATCGTTGCAGTGTGCAGCCATTATAGTGCCATTTTCTTCCGTTTTCAACTTCTGATACACAGAATTATTGACGCCATAGTTGACTGATGCGTTGTCAGCACAATAGGCTGAAACGCTATTCCAGGAGAGACCTGTCTCCTTCAGGACCTTACATAAGTGATCTTTCACAGCTCTTGAGCCTTCAAAGGAGTCCTCGTAGAAGTCCAGAACAGAAAAGGCTATGCCCTCCTGTGGAGTAAAATACTGCACGCCTACAGGAAAAAATTTATGATTCCCTTTGTTTGATGCATCTGTGCTAACTGAGAATGTTAATCCAGTCTTCAGTTTGTCGAGCACAATCTCCAGTGAGAAGGGATATAATACATTATTGACCACTGCTGCTGTTTTCGTTCGTCCACCCGTCATCTTTCTGACTATTTCGGAGTCGTCGATAATTGTCTTCGTCACTTTCACTGAGCAGTCTTGCGCCAGATATGAGAGGTGATGCTCGACTCCATGATAAATATGTGTTAGTTCAGCTACTGTGACCTTCTCGGACTGTGGCGTACCCTGTGCGACGAAGAATGCTTTCATTCTCTGGGATGAAGCGGCAGCTTGTATCGTCTGGACATGTTTCTTGGACTTGGCATGAGATGTCAATGCATTAATGCCGTCATACGCCACACTGAAAGATGCAGTACACTGCTGGCATCGAGCCTTCGTATTATCTCCTTGAACCTTTCCAACCCATGGAAACTGGTTTTCCCATTGTAAGTTGTAAAGCACATTCGTTTCTTCTTCTTTGGTGGAGAGTCTGGAGTCCGAACGCTGTTTTCACGTGGCACTTCATCGTCCACATTCCCTTCGTTAGAATCGTAGCACTCTTCAGTCACTGAATTTGACGCTGAGCTAGGATTATTCATGACGCACCTGTACGCTGTTGACTACAGTAGCACTTAAGTAACTAAGCTTACTTCAGATTTTATATTCCTATTCCAAACGCTGTGTGATTTTGGTTTGCACTAGAAATTTTATATACCGGTATACACAGTACTACAAACTCTTGAAGCATGAGCTGTATGCCAGTCCAGGACCGTCGGGTGTTTGATAATGCATAGACTTCTTAATAATAATATCCAGATGTTCATGGTTAATGTGATGAAGGATATGCCACGGATGGGGGTGTCTTTTATCTGGGATGAGCCTGGATTACTCATTGACTGTATCCAAAGCGAGAGAGAGAGAGAGAGAGAGAGAGAGAGAGAGAGAGAGAGAGAGAGAGAGAGAGAGAGAGAGAGAGAGAATTAGGGTCAATTCAGGGTCATGAGAATCTTCCGTGGCCTGTCCATGCTGTATGTCTACCCCATCCTTCCCCTCCGTAGCCTACTTACATGCCTTAAGATAGAGAGAACAGCAACACTTGGGGAAGCACATTGGGGTTAAGAAATGAAATAACCTCAGTCATGCCAGGCCCGTCGCCCGTTCAGGCTCGTTCTGGCAGCCCACAATGACGGGCGGGATTTATTACCGGAGACCGCCATGTCCGGTAACGTCTGAAATTTCTGACCGGACAAATTATCTAAATACCGGACTGTCCGGTTCATTACCGGACACCTGGCAACCTTAGTGAGTAGGCACAGTAATTGCTGCTTAATACTGAAGCTGGGAGTAAGTTATCCTTTACATGAATGTAAAGGTCTCCTGTCATGACCTGCTGGCTATTACAGGTGACCAGGTGTTCAAGGAGGACTGAAAGCTAAATAAATGTTGAAGATGTCAATTAAGATCTAGGTCTGTAGATGGCAGTGATGGTGTAGGGCCATGCGCTATTGCGAAGGCGCTGGGGGGATAAAGGTGACATCAAATTCCACACATTTTTCATGAAGATCTGTTCTATGGAAGACTGCAACCCCACCCAATCGAGAGGTTAGCAGATCTGAGTTACAACGTGGGGTGTGTACAATGTGGTAACCTGGAGGACAGTGTAGGTACAGATCTCCATAATGCAACATCTACAGCGGATAATTTACCACGTCTTAACCGTGAGTGGGATGTGAAGATTGTGGCTGGTGATGGCATTGACTATCAAGGTATGTAACATTACTGCCAAAGCTCTGGACATTCCACATCAAACCTGTTGCCTTGTAAAGTCAGTTTCCTGTATTGTACTGGCATCATACATGCGTGCACAATTTTCAGTAAAAACAAAGAGTAATGTAACTAGAAAACTTGAGTCTAAGAGCCAAGGTGTTGTCTGAAAAGAAGCGTAGGAAGAGGCTAGCTTGGTGAATGGCTGGGTAACTTACTGCATTTCTCACAGTTAGTCTTCATCATTGTGTAAAATATTGTTTAATGATTAATTCATATATGGTTTTTAATTTTGATTAATGTCTGATGCATAAAATCTGATTATTTTAGAGTGTTGTTCTGTAGCTCAGTTCTCAACTTGGCAGAACTTATAGCTCTTAGACCGGACTTGAGACACCTGAAGAAGATAATTTATTTTCATGAAAACCAGCTCATTTATCCAGTTCAGAAACAGCAGGAGAGAGATTTCCAGTATGGTTACAACCAGATTCTTTCATGGTATATATTAAATTTCTTACTACCTTGGATCGTTACATTTGTGTACTTCTTTGGGATTAGCCTGATTGTCACCCATTTTCTCTTCAGAACCCCACCAAAACTAATGTTCTTGGCTAACTAGAACAGGAGGGCATATACCCAGCATTCCTCTAATACTTTCGCTACTCACGCACTGACCTAACCTATGGACAATAATCGTAATTTTAATTACAAATTTATATAGTGCCATGTCAAGAGAAATTCATCAGAGGCAGTTTCGACCTATCAGAAACCATAATCGAACAGAATGGTCTGTTAACGGTTGTACAAAAGATGTTAAGAGAGGCTAAGGAGTTCATGTCTCAGGTTCCAAGAGACAGCAGGGATGCAATACTACAGATTAGGCAAGTCAAGTTTGAAACTCTGCCCACAGCTGCCAATCCAGATGAACTAGATTGTCCCAGAGTTCAGCTGGTGGCAGTTGGATGACATACAGGCACCGAGCACCTCCAATGTCTGAAGCACTTTCTCCAGTAAGGAGATAACTTGTACACCAGTGGTCTGAGTGTCATCAGCGTATTGATGAGATACAACTCCAAAGAACAAAGGACTAGATTAAAAGTAGTAGTGTTGTAGATATAGAGTAGCTAGGTAACCCAAGACACTGAAATGTCTTTCAAGGCTCTCCAATAGAATACCATGGTGAAAAATGTTGATCGCTACACTTGCATCAAAAGAGCAAGTAGTGTTATTTTCCCTGATGAAAAGCCCCAAAATTGTCAACAAGAATGCTTGTGATCATAGACTGTAAGTAAGTACCGTAAGTACCTAAGTAGCCTAAATTATTAATACAAAAGAAATATTCACGTGCGTTCTCCACTACGGAGTGCTGGCTTTCTGCTCTTCTTGAAATTTCAAGCTTCCAGTTGCGTCAACTTATTCTCACCTCCGTGCCTAAGACGTGCGAACTAGATCCTGCGCCAACGTTTCTTGAGCAGGAGCTAATCGATGATCTCCTACCTTTCCTCACGATCCTGTGCAACTGGTCGATCAGTGAGGCATGCCTACCTAGTTCTCAGAAACGATCGGTTCTTCTGCTAACTTTGAAGCGAGGTGGTCTGGATGTGAATGATCTGGCTAACTATAGGCCAATGTAACTTTTCTTTTAAAAAATTCTAGAGCACATTGTTTCTAATCAGTTGATTGCATATTTAGATGTGAATTAGCTGATCCCTCCACAGCAGTCTGGTTTCTGCAGGAATCACTGCACGGAGACTAGGGCTGTCAACGGGCCCCCGGGTCCCCGGGCCCCCGTTCGTGGGGTCAAGCCCGGGCCCGAAAACCAAAGCCCGAAAACCCGATCGAAGAAGCATAATACGGTAAGCAGGTCTAAGTTTTAAAAGCTCTGTGTCGTTCCGCGGCTGTCTATCGCGTGGGAAGCTGTGGAGTTCCGCATGAATGAGCCAGCTAAAGTGGCCGATTAGTCATTGGCGGAGGGCGGTTGGCACCTGCTTGATTGCCGGCTATCATAAGACGAGCCATGGGCTCCTATTTAGTAAGGGTTATTATGCAAGGACAACCTACCGGTACGCGCAAGCCAATGATGACAAACTTTGAATTAGGTCTTAGTGCAACGACCGCTTATATATATATATTATATATATATACATATATATATATATATATATATATATGTAATATATATGTAAACTAGACAGAGCTTCCTACGTTATGAAGCGTCGTTAAATAAACAACTGGTCGTAGGTTTAGCTCAACGACCTCTTATATATAAAGTGATGCATATATTGAATAAACTACGGTCATCCCTTCTGCCGTCGGTTTTCCTGGGAAGACCACCAAGAGAGACCTATTCCTGGAGCTGTGTCAGGTACACGTTCCACGGCGGCGGCCTTTGAACAAAGACGACGACCAACGACTGTCTACGTGTCTCCGTGTCTAAATCCTATTCGGTATCGCCAGGCGCGTAACTAGCATTACGCAATTACGCAACTGCATAAAGATTTTAGCAGCTCTCAAAATTTTTTAACCGTTTACATTACTTTTTGACATTCTAGATTACTATTATTCGTTGAATTTCTAATGTGCAGACTTTATTACTGTACAGTCAGTAAAACATTTCCCTTCGCCGACATAGTGAAGACTCTGCAAATTTCGATCACAGACCGACACTGTAGATTAAATCATCGTAAGCTAATGTCATCTGGTCCATGCAAAACCCAGTACATAAGTCCGTTGATTCAAAAATCAGCTGATCCACCTGTGTGGCCTGTGAGTTCGAGACATTATTGTGGAAGAATGTCGTGCGGCTAGGTTGTACACTTTATTGTTTGATGCGAGCACAGAACAGATATCGGTCAGCTTATACGATATGTTGATAGCGTGAACAACCCGGTTCTCAGCATGTGGCAAAAGAACAATTTATAGGGCCTAACTGTCATCCCAAGTTTTCCCAACGCTTGACACCACTGGCGAAACTATTGCGACACTCGTAAAGCAGCAGCTTTATGAAGTTGGTTTCTGTATATGTTAAGGTATCTTGATAAGGACAATTTACTGCCGACTTTTCAATCTGGTTTTCGTAAGGGCCACTCCACGGAGACCCTGTTAGTTCGCCTCCTCTCTGATATCTATGGGGCTATTAATAGGTCACAGGTCATCCTCTTAGCATTATTTGCTGTCAGCACGGCATTTGACACCGTCGATCACGATATCATTCTTAGGCGCCTATCTACCTCGTTTGGCCTTTCTGGTAACTTTCTTCGACTGGATTGTTTCCTACCTCCATCACCGTTCCTTCTCTGCGGTCTACGTGTCTATTAGGACCCCATGTGTTCCTGTCCCGTTTGGCCTGCCCCAGGAAACTGTGCTGGGCCCTCTTCTCTAATTATATTATTTATACTGCTGATACTGGTCCTCGCCTGGCCTCTTGCTGAGCCTTGCTTTGTGCTGAACCAATCTTATGCGGGTGACCTGCAGGCGTTTTTGCACTGTCCTGCGTCAGCAGCCATTACCGAAGCCCGGGCCATGAACCGGGCAATGGAGGCTCTCGAGGCCTGGATGTCCTCCAATCGCCTGCGGCTAAACTCATCTAAGACCCAGTTCATTTGGCTTGGCACGCGCCAGCAGCTCGCCAAAATTGATTTGGAGGCCCTTGCCCAGGAGTTCCTGCAGATTACTTTCTCACAGTGGCAAGAAATTAATTAATTGATAAATCCAGGCAGGCTATCAACTTTATAAAATAAAATTATAGGCGTGTATGTAATGAGATCAACGATCGTCATGAAAACTGCAATCTCTTAGAGAAAATAACATATCCAAAATTAAGTGGCCAAGGGCAGCATTTTGGGCCGTCACCCAGGCGGCATTTCAGCTCCGTACGCCATTGCTTTCTCATCCTTTGTCCGGGACCTTGGTGTCACATTAGACCAAGAACTAACGTTCACGCGGCATATCAGCCTGCTATGTCGCGATTGTGTATGACGCAGCTGGCAGCTGCGTCAGCTTAGAGAGGTCTTCCGTTCCTTAACCTTTAATGCTGCCTTAATGCTTATCCAGTTCTTTGTTGTTTCCCGTCTTGATTATTGCAGCGCCCTCTGCGTGTGTTTTCCGGCGACTCGGGTTGGGTGCTTGGTTCGGGTCTTACGCTCGGCGGCACGCTATATTGGTTGCATCCCACTTAAGATTCGGCCATGTTACTGACTATATGCGGGATGTCTTGCATAGGCTTCCTTTCCCACAGTGGATCGCTTACCAGATCTCTTCCTTGGTCTGGCGCTGATGTGGTCTCTGTTTATCTACAGGAGCACCACCCTCAGCATCCAGCACCGTGGTTCTCCTCGCTCTTCTAGGCAGGCTGAAGTTCTTGTCTCCCGGTCGCGGACTTCTATTCTGCAGCGCCGTGCTTTTTCTGTTGCTGGCCTGCAATCTGGAATGGGCTTCCTTTGGCACTACGCCTAATGCCGAGAGCCCTTCAGATCACGTTCTATTCTAACTTCAAGACTGTTCGGACTTCGGAGTTGGGTCGGGTGCGCTCCTAAGTAGATAATCTTGCAGGGGCGCTATGTAAATCTCTGTAATGAATGAATGAATCATAATTTGCCAAAGAGCTGATGTAAAATGTTATTACTTTTAACCAAAAAGATTGTCTCCAAAATGGACCATTACAAACCAACAAATAAATTTATTTTCTTATGCTTTAGTTAATTGCTTTGATGAGTCTGTCTGTTTCTAGTCTACGTTGGTTGCTGGGACTTTGCAGCTGAACCCATTTTAAAAATCAAATTATGAAATTATAATTATAATTTTCCAAAGAACTTATGTAAAATGTTATTACTTTGAATCACAAGTTGGTCTCCAAAATGCACCATTACAAACCCCAAAATGAAAATTTTTCTTACCCTGGGGTGGGGAGAGGGCACAGTTCTTCAAAACTGCGTAATTTTATGGAAGACCTGGTTACGCCACTGGGTATCGCTCCCCCTTCCAAATTTAGCGATTCTCGTTGACGCGGTCGTCGAAGTGTGAGAAAAAGACGGAAACCGTGCTATTTGTAGCTTTTGGACGACGGATGTAATCGAAGCGACAATTTCTATCCCATGCTTTCCCGTCGATCGGCGATACGAGGCGACAAACTAAGTGGACCGTGATTGAGGTATTAGTACCGAAAAACGCCGTTAGACACACGCCACAGGTCTTTCAATATAATTAATTAAATCAAATTTTGTAACTTCGTACACGGTGACTCAACTATTTTTGGCCTTCCTCAAGTGTTTTACCAATGACGGGCCTTCGGGCCCCCGTTGAAAATGAGCTCGGGTACCCGGGCCACGTTTTTCCAACATTTTGACAGCCCTAACGGAGACCCTTCTGCTCCGGCTGCTGTCTGACTTCTATAGCAGGGGTTTTCAAGCTGTGGTACGCGTACCCCTGGGGGTACGCCAGGTGTCGCTAAGGGGTACGCGAAAAAAAATCAAAAAAATTTAAATTTCCCATGCACATCTTTCTTTGATTAGCTATAGTGTATTTGCTATTCTACGTTCTGCATGCGCTTCTTTTCATTACATCTTTCTTTGATTAGGCCTAGTTATTCTACGTCCAACATATGCTTCTTTTTTAACCTGGTTTTCAGCTATGCGATCAAAAACAAATACAGAACAAAGCTTGAACTCGATCCAAATTTGCGTTTCAAATTGAAAAATATTAAACCAGATAGTGTAAATCTGTTCTTGTGACAACAAGCTCACAGCTCACATTAACACCTTCTAATAGACTAGTGATTATATTTCTCCCTTTTGCTGATATGATTACATTCTTAAAATTATAAATTAATTTTTAAATTTGTCTACCTACGACTAAAACCCGTCACGGACCCTGCAAGTGAACATACTATGTTCCCCCTTATAATTAATTGCAAGAGGACTTCGTGCTTGCCTGCTGTTTTTGATCTGACCTTTGCTGGGTGCGACAGCATTTGACTTTTTACATATGGGGGTGCAATAAAAATAAAGTTTGAAAACCGCTGTTCTATAGCACTATGGACCATGGCTAGGTTACTCTTATATCTTTTCGATGTCAGCTCTGCCTTTGACTCTGTGAACCACTCCAATCCTTCTTCAGCGCCTCTCTACTTCCTTTGAGGTGGTCGGCCAGCCTACATGCGTGATGTGTTGCACTGGCTGCCTGTGGCCCATCGGATCTCATATCAGGTTGTTGCTTTGGTTTCATGCTGCATCCTTGGCTGTGCTCCATCTTATCTATTCCAAAGCCCAAGTCATTTGAAGTCTTGGCTGCTACTCTAAATTCTGGTAACAAGCAAGTATTGTTTGTTAATATTTATTGCCCACCATCCCTCTCTTTGACTGACTTTTTGAGTGAATTTCAGTCACTACTTGAGTACTTGATTTCATCTCCTTCAGAAATAGTTATTATGGGTGACTTTAATATTCATGTAGATGTAGCTAATCACTACTCATTGGCATTTCTTGATATGTTGGAAGGGTTTGACATGCGACATAAAGGTCACATTTTGGATGTCCTGATAACTCGTTCTGATTCTAAGTCACTTCATTCTGTTACTTCTGTAGAGTCATATTTGTCGGATCATGTTGCCATTTTCTCAAAATTTGACTTCCCTTTTAAAGCCCCACCAAATTATAGAATTATTAAATTTCGCCCCTGGCATAAAATTGATTTAAATAAGCTAAAGAATGATATCTTGGCATCTCCATTGTTGCTATCTCCTGCACAAACCACTAATGAGCTGGCTCTGCAGTTCCAGTCCACTCTAACTGAGCTGCTTGATAAGCAAATTCCTTTTAAAATTAAGAGGGTTGTAGAGCGCACACCACAGCCTTGGTTCAACTCTGCTATTTCTGAGGCTAGGCGTCGAAGAAGCCAATTGGAGCGTTGGTGGCACCACTCTCGTCTGCCTTCTGATCACATTAAGTTTAAGCAACAGTGTAAACATGTTCGAAAACTTGTTTCATCTACCAAATCTGAATATTATCTGCGACCTCTGCCACCCAGTGTCCGACATTGTAGCATGTCAGGCGCTTCGCTCCGCAACGACGGGGGGAACTCCTAGTTCCATGGACTAGCGTGGCTGCCAGGCAACGCAGAGCTTTCTCTGTTGCATCTGGAATGACCTACCATTGGAGCTGCGTTTGCTACCTCTCAGTGACGTACCGAATGGGGGCAGGGAGCGAATTGCCCCGGGTGGCACTTGTGCAGGGGCAGCAAAATAGTCAGCTCAGTTCCAGAACAGAACAATGATTTTATTATTTTTAAAGAAAGAAAAGCATTTTTTTCAAATCCAAAACCCATTGATTAATTTCTTAAATGGAAGAAACCTGAGCAGACGTTCAATGTACAAAAATTTCTTTCCCCCCCTCTGAAAGGGCTAGCTAAGAAGATTTCTGCTTCATTCCCCCCATAGGATGGACGCCTCTGTCCCTGACAATAGCCTAGTTGAAAGCAACTCTTCCATAAAAACAGCTCAAACTACTGAACTGGATTACTTGTGTCACTAACATCAACTTTTCTACCAGGACTGCCTGTAAAGGTATCCCTCTAACATGGAATTGTTGGACGAGTGGACCACCTGAAAGTGAGGTGCCCAATTTTGACAATCAGGTTCCGAGTCTGACTTGGGCGCTGTCTTGCGCATCTTCATTTTGGGTCTAAAAAGCTGTCTGATAAGTCGTCCGAATCATCTAGTTCCAGATGATAAATCTGATTCGTCAAATGTATCTTCAGCTAAAACTATTTTAGAAACTGTTTTAGAATGACACTGACATAGCGCATACAGAAGTTTCGTTTCTTAGGAGATTGTGACATTTGCACGGTTTTCAACGACCGCAAACATCTTATTTTGCAACTATTCAAATGAATACTAAATATAGAATGATAAATATAAAACACCATAGACGATCTAAATAATAGAGCAATATCATAGAGTAATAAAAAATGTGACAAGTTGAGGTTCTAGCACGAGGGACCAAAAGATCCCCGTTAGAGGCAGAGTGCAGGGCTCTGCGAGCTTGCACAACAGATACAGGGTAACAGCTCACACAGATAGGCCGGAGCATAGCCAAGGAGGCAACGCCAAACCAGCACAGCGATTCTGTACCCGATGCATTGCGAGACAGGTGCCAGTGTAGGGTGCCATGCATGTAAGTCGAAACAGAGGAAAAACTTAGGGATTTGCCCTATTACCCGGGCTGCAGAGCGAAGAACCCAGTCTAGTCGGGCTATCAAGAGACAGACCAACCAG
Source organism: Aporrectodea caliginosa (assembly GCA_020284085.1). Classification (NCBI taxonomy): domain Eukaryota; kingdom Metazoa; phylum Annelida; class Clitellata; order Crassiclitellata; family Lumbricidae; genus Aporrectodea; species Aporrectodea caliginosa. The sequence continues at coordinate 1,857,809 of JACEVL010001014.1, forward strand.
TATAGAGCAGCAGTAGTCCAAGCGGCTGGTGGCAAAAGCGTGGACAAAGGTAGTAGCAGCATCCTGGGATAGGGAGCGAGAGATGACCTGTTACTGACGAAGGTGGTATTAGCAGCCACGAGTGAGCTGATTGATGTGCATTGAGAAACCAAGTTCCTCTTCCAGTGTAACACCCAAATCCCGAACAGGATCATAAAAGGTAACGTGGGAATATGCCTCAGCCACCGCACAAAGGTCCACACCCAACAGTCGCCTATGTCCACCCAGCCAGATGAATTGAGTCTTGGTAGTATTAAGTAGGAGGCTGTTAGAGGCTGACCAGCCAGCCAGAATATCCATAGCATGACACATTTGCTGAACCACCATCAGAGTCAGAGAGGCAGTGGGTATATGCGTGAACATCATAGTATAAAGCTGATGAAAAAGACCACAGGATGTCACCAATGGCCCTATGCCAGACGTATAAATAATGTGAAGCAATGGTCCCAGAACAGAACCCTGCTAAGGGAACACTAAGGGAGCAGGAACCCAGACAGATCTGGAAGTACCAAAGACCACAGAATTGGTGCACTCCGATAAGAAGGAGTGAAGCCATTCAAGAGGTTGATCCACCAGGCCAAATGACGTAGAAAGGCACTGGAGGAGTATGTTATGGTCAATGCAGTCAAAAGCAGAGATGACATCAAAAAAAGCAAGAAGAGGTTATCCAAGAAACCCAGTATCCACAACCTACATGATAAAAATTCTTGTCTTACAGACTTGGGTTAAAGTCAGTTTTGCTTCCTCATCTGGTCATTATTCAACAAGGTCATCGATTGTCTTTCTCTGGCCATACCTAGGACTGGAACTGTTCTTGGTGAACAAGCTTGTTGCTGGACCTAGGTTTTAGAACTATCTCCCTGTAACTGGTCATTCTGTGCAGTCGCTTATTTCATTTCATTCTCGACTTAAGACTTACATCTTTCAAATTTCTTATCCACCACAGGCTGCCGCTGTGTTAGCAGACCGATCTTCTGGATATTGACCAGATTACAATTGTTTTGGTGCACATTAGACACAAGTGCAATAGAAGTTACTAATTCATAATAATAATATGTTTTAATCTTTCTTTTGTTTGTAGCCTTGTTGCTGACATTGTAGTATTCAACTCATGTTTCAACATGGAATCATTTCTCGGAAATATCAATAAATTTTTGCATGTCATGCCCGACTATCGTCCAACAAATCTTGATCAACAAATTCGCCCCAAATGCCAGGTTTTATATTTTCCAATTGAATTTCCCATTTTGAAGACAATTCGAGCTGCAGAACATTTCCAGATGCTTGATGAAAGTGAAAGTGGTATTCGTCCACTGCATATAGTCTGGCCCCACAGATGGTAGGTAATTAGGTTAAAAGTTGGAAGCATAACGATTTAGCTATGTTGAAATGAGGCGCTGTTGTCTATAATATTGTCTACACTGTTTGAATATTGTACACTGTTGAACTTGTATTTTTAAAGTATCACCGCCTACTTACATCAGTGGGTGATGCTAATCAGGGTTTTATGACAAAATGTCATGTGACAAAATGTCACGAACAAAATGGCATGGTCAAAATGTCATAACAACAACATGTCACCTGACAAAATGTCAAAGACAAAATGGCACAGAGAAAATGTCATGGACAAAATGTCATGGACAGAATGTCATGGACACAATGGCACAATGGCATGAATTTAGCCAACGGACATTAAAGAAGAATCCACATGGGGTAATAATATCCTGTTTCTTACAGTCAGTGCTGTCTCTCAAAACAGATCTTCAACCAGAATTTTTTGTCATTGACTTTGAACTGGCAGCAATTCTTGCTTTCCAAACGACATATTTATCAGCTTCAATCAACGGGTGCATGTTTGATTTGGACAGTGCATTTGGAGGAAGTTACAAAGTGAAGGTTTGGCAACACGATATAGAGATGAACCTGATTTTGCCATGAACACGAAACGTCTACTTGCAGCAAGAAGAACACAGTGTGGAACTCCTGCGTCGCAAAGTGGAACTTGGAGTTCAACCAGGAAAGAAGAAAGCTTATGTGAGAATCAGTGAAGCTCTCCACACTATTTGTTACTAGCCCTCTCTCCTTCCCAGTTTCGTAGACGTCTTAAGACTTTGTTGTTCCCTGATGCAGGCAATGAAACAGGTCGAGAGCGCTGCTGATTTTTGAGCGGCGCTATATAAATGTTCAATTACAATTACAATTACAATTATTGTTACAGACTACAGTAACAGAGATCCAATTGCCAATTTGGGGGACATTGCAAGGGTTCTAAATATAAATGTATGAACATTTTGATAACTTACACACACACTATTATCACTGGACACTTATTCAGCGTTGTAGTAGTAGTACATTAAGAACGCTTATTTTGCCTTTTCATAAAAAAAATTTATTCCATGTTTTTTACCGTCGAAAATGTTGTGTTACAATCACTTGACACTACTATTCACCTTTTTAGTAGATTTTGATTTTGAAATTATCAATTTTTAAAATTATCACTTATTTACTGATTTATACTTATGACATTTTGTCCATGACATTTTGCCAGATGACATTTTGTCATTATGACATTTTGTCCGTGCCATTTTGTCGCATGACATTTTGTCAGGCCACCCTTATCAGTTATGTATTAATTCAACAAATTGCTCAGTTGCAGTTGCCAATACCAAATATGTATCTCGTTAAATAGCATGATTTGTAACTCTTCTGTTGAGGTGCTAGTGCCTTCTTGATCCAGCTGATTAATTGGTTTTGTCTTTCTTGAGTATCTGGTTCCCTTGATTTAGCTTTTTTGGTGCTTAAACTATGTGGAGTTTATTGTTCCTATTACTTCTTCTCTCTCCTCCATCAGGTGTGCACCAACGATGAGGCCTCAACATGACGTCTCCAAATCGTTCTGTCTCTGATTTTTATCAACAGCATCCCTGCATATCCATGTTTTGTGCCCTCAGATTCGCTCTTATATTGTTCATCCAAGTCTTTGTTTGTCTTCGTCGGCTTCGTGTTCCCTCCACCAGTGTTATTTCTATTAACTGTAACTGTAACTGAAATAGCAAAATAACTGAAAAATGTCTTGCAGTTAACTGTAACTATAACTGAAACTGAAAAACACTGAATAACTGAAACTGTAATAGTAACTGAAAAACGAAAACTGTATAACTGGAAAATAACCAAAGTTAACTGAAAAATAAAACATGAGTGTTTTTCTTACTTACTTTTGAATGGTAATCCTACTTTAGTCTACGGTCAGTTTTCTATACTCATTTCACTTGTGGTTTCTTTTCAGTTTTCTATGCTAGTTTCACTTCTGGTTCCTTTTCCTTTCATTGTGTTGTCGTTGGCGCTAAACCGTAAATTCGCAAAACAATCCACGACTATGAGAATAATGTTTAAGCCAAGTAGTGATCGAAAAGTAGAAAGTGACATGTGGGAACGTTTTGTTTACGAAGCCGCAGACGACAAAAGTCTATGTTGTGTTCACACCGTTGCTGGCAAGGACGTTGAAAACCACGAATGTGGCACGCCAGCCTAATTGTCGGAACAGAGCAAGTGTTAATCTGGAACGTCGTGTTTTCCTTAAAGTTAACCGACAATACATTAAATCGCATTGATTTGCTGCGTAAATATTTCTGGCAACTGTTCAGAATACTTGTGGTCAGTGTGTCATTAGTCATGACTTGTGAAAAAAATAACTGATGCTATAACTGAAAAATAAAGAGAAATAACTTAAACTGTAACTGAAAAATAAAAAAAAAATAACTGAAACTGAAAAATCTGATTTCAGTTAACTGTAACTATAACTTTAACTGAAAAATCATAAATTCGATAACTATAACTGTAACTGTAACTGAAAAACCATAACTGAAATAACACTGCCCTCCACATGTCCATACAGAGCCGCGGCTGGAAGCCTTTTGTCGCCCATTCTTGTCACATGCCCGAACCATGTGAGCCTTCTTTTCCTGATCTTGTCCACCACTGTCTCCCTCTGTCCCAGCTCCTTCTGGGTCAACTCATTTCGGTGCTTAACCCTTTGACTGGCCAGCGCGCTTTAAAGCGCGCTTTCCTATGCAGTTGTATTGCGACCGCGGTTTAAAGCGCAATTATATGTATGTATATATAAATTAATGTATGTATATATATGTATGTATATATAAATGTATGTATATATAAATGTATGTATATATATGTATGTATATATATATGTATGTATATATATGTATGTATATATATATGTATATATATGTATGTAATATATATATGTATGTATATATATGTATGTATATATATACATACATATATATACATACATATATACATATGTATACATATACATATATGCATATATATATATATACGTATATATACATACATACATATATATATACATACATATATATATACATATATATATACATATATATATACATATATATACATACATATATATACATACATATATACATATGTATACATATACATATGTGCATATATATATACATATATATACATACATATATATATACATACATATATATATATACATACATATATATATATATATACATTTATATATACATACATATATATACATACATATATATATACATACATATATATACATACATTTATATATACATACATATATATATACATATATATATACATACATTTATATATACATACATACATATATACATACATACATATATACATACATACATATATATATATATATATATATACATACATATATACATACATACATATATACGTACATACATACATACATACATATATACATACATACATATATACATATATACATACATACATATATACATACATACATACATACATACACACACATACACATTTACCTTTTATCGGGAAAAAATAGGGCAAGTCAAAGGGTTAAACTACCGGTATATGGAGTTTATTGTTCCTATTACAGTTACTGGTAAAATTCAGTCATGGTTAGTGTGACAATGTTTTTAAATCAATTGTGGTAATGTTTCAATAAATGAAATTGACATTCTACCTGGTATGTTTGGCCACATGTCCAAATTCTTGTGTGATTGGTGATTTTTTTATGTTTTGCTGCATGCATATAGTTCAGTTTAAAGCTGAATGTGAATATAATGAGGAAAAAGTTTAAATTAATACCTGAGTATTATTCCAGTTAATTGTAGATTGCAATTATAGATGCATAAACATCATGATTGTGTGTAAGAGGTCCTTGTTTCTGTAGTGAGCAAACTGTTTGTGGCTTTCTTTAAAATTCGCCTAACTTTACTAGACAATTTACCATTATTGTCTGTGATCATTTTGATAATCATTTATGATCAGAACTTTTCATATGGTTCAAGAATAGAAGTGGGCTACAACCATGATGGTTGTTGTTTGATTTGTATGTATGTATGTATATAACTAGCTGTTTATGTGTTGCCTTTTAAGTAAGTAAGTAAGTAAGTGTATTAGGACCTCACAAGGCCACTAGACATGGCCACCAGACTAAGTGAGCTAAAAAGATGCAATCAATTTGGTTGAACATGTTTCTTGTGCTGTCCGCTATGCAATAGTACATATTTCGAGCAGAAGTCTGATCCAGCAGGTCATTTTAAATATTTTGTTGCATTTAAAATATTGTAACAGTTAAATTATCACTTTTGGCCTGGAAGTTTTTATTTTCTAGCTAAGATGTCTTCTGTCCACTGCTGAGACAAGTTTCAGTTATTTCTTTCTTGCATTGCTTTATGTCCCATTCATGTGCTACCATCAGCTGACCTGTATTTTGTATGCATCATGATCTGGAAGGGCATAGGAAGTTCCAGGCCACAGTTGCTTAACTGTATGGTTGTAGGTCACCTGGTCCATACTACCCTAGCTAAGCTGGCACTCTTTACTTGTCTGCAGTCATGAGTTATCCATGAGCCGAAGAACATAAATTAGAATTTGTAAAGTGCAACTGCAAGGAAAATAGTAGCACTCTCGACCCAACAACGACAACCATCATTCAAACAGAATAGACATCAAGCACTTGCAGAACAGAGAAGGAGAGCTGACTAGCTCAGGTCTAGTTTTTTTGAGGAAAGTTGTTCCAGGCCACACGACTGACGAAAGCCAAGTTTCTGTGCTGAGTTGTAGAGGAACGAGCCCAGGGAACAAAGCACACCCTGATCAGCCGAACAAGGGGATTTACTGCCAGGAACAGGTGAGGCTGAGATACACAGTGAGCCAAGATAAGATGGGGCAATTCCCGCCAAGTTGTTCTGCATGAAAGTTAAAATCTTAAATTTTATGTGTTGATGGATAGGCAACTAGTGCTAGGTATCGTGCATGTAGATGGCCAAATTTCGGGATGTCACCAATTGAGTGAGCAGAAGCATTAAGAACAGAATGTAATTTCAAGGTAAGAGAGGATCCCAGACCAGAATAGATAGTATATCCAAAATCGATTCTGGAGGAAATGAAAGCATGGATCAGTGCAGAAGCAGCCTGTTTAGTAAGTGATCGACGCACAGAATGGATCTGATCGAGGTAATAGTAACAGGTATGACATACTTTCATGTACATGTTTAAGAAGCTAGGTTGATGACATCCAAAGAGCCAGGTCCTCCAACGCATGCACAGTCTGATCGACTAAGGTAGCCGTTGTGGCAGCGGGGCCATGAACATGGGCCTGGGTGTCATCAGCATATTGATTTGAGGTGGCCCCTTTTGGATAGAATGCGAGTCAAGTCAGCCATAAAAGAATATAAATAAGTGGGGCTATGACAGAACCATGTGGAAAGCCAAAAAGTAATATTAATTAAGATTTTACGGCATGCTTTATAGGATGATCAGTGCCATTGGTAATACAAAATTTCAGTAGACCTATTGTTGTAAATAGTTAGGCCTGCGTACTATACCCTGTGATAGATCAAGTAAGTCGATCAAGTCAGTCGTAACTCGACCAAGTCGAGTCTGTCTAAAAATCGTCAACTCAATCGACTTGCATCATTTGTTTTGACAATGTGACGATCCTTCACTGGTTAGGGAACAGACCCTGATCTTGAGTCCTGCTACTTGTGGATCAACCTTGCCCCATTGGTCAGTTAAATAGGTCATGATAATAATGTCAACAAATCAAAGTCAGCTCTTGTTAAAATAAATACAAATTATATTAAGTAAAATGCATACATGTACATATATCAGATCATCAAATGTCTAGGGTTTCATTGAATATAGGCTATCTGAGTTCTTAATCTAATCTTACTTAGACCAGTACCATAAGTCTACATTAGTTATTATTATCGCCTATAATAGCCTCCCACATTGATGTAGATTAGTTTCTGTACAGATCTCACTGTCAAAAGTTCAGCAACCAAGGCATTTGTTGATGTCCATTCATGCGTGTAGAATCGATTCATGTAGCACTTTCTGTATCATTCGTTTCTTGTTGAAACTCGACCAACCGTTCTCCAAAACAGTTTTCTCTCGAACAAATGACATTGACCACGTCTCTTCAGCACGTCGGAATTCAGTTCTTACGTTTATCTCATGAGTGGCACGATGCTAAATTCCTGTCACTGCCTATCCAGAGTTCACACGTAACTACACTTAAATCGAAGTGTAATTTCAACCGATCAGGAGAAGATCCGCCATTAACTTCCCGACTGACTGCTGCCGTCATCATAGTTCAGCTATGTTCTCTCCATCTCTTCATCCTTAATACCTAAGTGCGGAGGCGCCGCAGACAAATTCGTCTCACTCTCAGTGTTTCTGTTAGAGTCCAAAAAGAGGACGTATTACGCCTTGACCTGGAATTTTTTGGGCGTAGCTCATTGCTTTCGGCTATCACACCGAAAAATTAGGACGTTTTTCACGGACGTAAAAATGGCCATTTGGGCAAACACTACTGCTCACGCTCGTAGTATTTGAATTTGTCCAACCAATGAGCTCCACACCATCATCCGTAGTCACGTATCATGGTTAATATTCCCCAACTTAATCTCCTTTTATCCCTTAATGTACTGGCCTTTAGTACTGATCCATTAATTAAATGGATCACATTAATTACCATTGCTAATCAAACACCTATTTAAAGTTCAATTCAGTTTAATCACATCTATATACATCTGTATATAGATACATCTGTGCTAACATAAAAAAAAGCCAGCAATGTACCTGCCTTTGATCCACAAACACATCAGTGAGTAGGCATGTAATAAGTGTTTCTGTAGAATTAATTCTACTGGTGGGGACGTGAACGGTAGTTTGATTCAAGGTAGGATTTTATTTGGGAACTGATGAATCTTTCAACCATTTTGTACGGGTAAGATAAATTTGAGATCGGTTGGTAATTAGCATGATGGCAGGATCAAGCCCAGGACGTTTCAGAGACAGAAGCAAAATTTCCCACTTCTGAGAGCTAGGGAAGAAGTACAACGTGATAAATTTGGAAATGGCAATAAGTCATGAAGGAAGTCCTTTATAAGAAAAGGTGGTAATGTGTCAGGTTCGCAAGACTTGGCAGGCGACTCCATCAACCGACAATGGAGGTCTTCAGGAGAAAATGGCTGCCACCACAATAGCAGACATCAGAGGGAAGGAGGGCAGTGTAGAGACAAACAGAAGCCACTTTGTCATGCATGCAATCCATATAGTCAGTGGCAGAGAATGTGAGTTCAGTGGGTAGATCAGGAGTAGAGGAACGGCCAAGGATGCGAGAGAGCGAAGACCATAGGGACATAGGCGATGTGGATTCCACTCTCCCACTCGATCAGCGATTCCCAGTAATGCATCTCCGTGGCACAGAATTCACCATGCATCCGTCACAGCTGACAAGTCCAGCTAGAGCTGTCACCAGCATTCCGTGTCTGCTGAAAACGTTGCTCAAGTAGTCTTACATAGTGACGAAGGATACGACATTCATAATTGAATCTGGGCAAGTGGCCTCTGACGAACCTTCACAGATTGGAATGGAAGCAGGTTATCCACAGTCGCAGTTTCTTATATGGCAGGCATTTCTTCTAAAAAGCAACTGGTTATGCCAGAGAGATCCACACAGATGGGACCATTCTAAAGGCCGGCTCCAAAGGCTGGTCCAGATATTTCCAGCCACGCGTGTGTCACAAGGCGTAGATAGGTTGAGTATGAAGATGGGGAAGTGGCTTTGGTCTGAGATGACAGGAGGCTTGATAACCACTCCTGAGATGATGCAATCCTCCCTCGTCCAGCCAGTGCCAAGGATATGTGTAAGCTTGGCGATGTGTTGCGTCAGACCAAACTGCTTGAGACAGTTATTGAATCTGGTTGTCTCTGAGGTGCTAGGATTCTACATATGTATGTTAAAATCTCTGGTGATGATCAGTTGGGAATTATAGGTAGCCAGGACTTCTAGAAGTCCAGTGAAGAACGATGAGGAGAGTGGTGGAGTCCCTGGCGGTAGACCATTGTTTATTATGCTGATATTTCTAACACTTTCATGTGAGCCTGACCAGGGAATAGTTGACCTGCAGATTTTAGTCCTGACAGTGAGAACTAGTGAATTGGGTTAAAGGATTAAGTCAGCTGGAAACTATGGTATTAGCAGGTAAAAACAATACAGGTTGAAACATGTCAAGCTGATTCTATATATAAATTTTAAATGTGACTTTATTAGTAGTTTATAAAAAAAGTATGTGAATTTTTTAGGGAGCATGATAAAGAGCCTGAGTTGTTTTTTCAATCGATGTACAGACTGCAGGAAACTGGTCTTCCCTTTCGACTATCAGTGTTGGGAGAGCGATGCAAAGACTACCTATGTATGTAGTAACATCATAATGTATTTATTTGTTTCTGTAAAAGTTGAAACAAATTTATTTTAAAACATGTCATACGTTGCATAGGTGCCAGCAGTAGATCCCAATAAAATATTACAGATTGATAGCTAAGCATTTGAAGCCAACAACCAACAGTTTAAAACATTTAGAAACGGTTAAATATCCTTGATTTTCTGCAGAATTTGTGGGGTTGTGAGTGATGTTAAGACATTATTGTAGGCCATGATTACATGAATTTGTATAATGTCTATCAACACTCATGATCTGTAGCCAAGTCCGTACAAATAATTATGTTGAATTACATGTCAGTTGCCATTTGTGACCAGGAGATTGCTACACCTTGGCGGATTCAGGTCACATTGACTATATGTTTCAGACAGATTCTTGTAGGTTTGTTGATTTATGGATTCATTGGAAATCACAGACCTGGAAGCAATGGTAACCTCCAGATGCATTGCGCTAACAGATAACCATGGAATGCTCATCATCACCATGTGCTGCGAGCACTACATTTGGCTCACTATCATTCTTCACTATCATTCTTCATCTATGCCCCAATTTGGACCATTTATAAGAACACTTAGTATCTGACGTGATCATGGAACCCATAGTAGGGTGGTTCAAAAACATAAAAGTGATGCTAGAAACCAAGACACCCCCTAACTTTTTTACACTTATCATTTGTATTATTCTGAGAAAATTTCAGCTTCCTACTCCAACTGGAAGATGGTGCTCAATGACGTCAACTTACAGCATAGTCGTTGTTATGTGGAAGCATAGGCCCTATGTGTTACAAATTGTGATTACCTTGGCAAACTTCTTATGCAGTTATGCAGTTTAGTTCTTCTACTTGTCTATATTTTGAACTTAGTACACAGTTCTTATTACAGATCTTGCTATCTATTTCCTGTTTATGCACATACATTTAGCTTAAATGTATTTTAATTAATATTTGTACAAAACGTAGGCTTAGGCTACTGTTTATGCAACACAAATTCCAGAATTCTTTGATCTTTGCTTGCATTTTATCACCATTCTGCAGCAATTCATACATGCATACAGACATTCAAGCATACATAATGGCATATACATACATGCATGTGTACATACATACAGGCATACATACATAATGTTAACATTCATTCATACATACCTGCATACAAACGTGAATAAAGACAAACATACATACATGCATGCATGCATGCGTATATGCATACACAGAAAGCTAAAAAACAGTACATGCTGAGTCAGTAATAGCTGAATTTATACGAAGCTGCGCCTTGGTGATTGACTTGGATGGTAAAATCCTTCCTGATATTTCTTGAATCGAAGATATGGACCGCTTACCACTGCTGGTTTCTGAAGGTTGCAAAGATAAGCTACTTCTCATTTTAAAGTTTACCTCTGGAACAGGATGTAACGAAGTCAAGGCTATTTATAATCTGCTAGAAACATGGAAGTTGACTAAAAAAATCATCCCATGAGCTTTGACACTACTTCTGTGAACAGTGTTAGCTTCAATAGGCATATGTTCTTCTGGAAAATGGTTGGTCGAGAGCTCCTTTGGTTGGCTTGCAGTCAATATGTCATTAAACTGATCTTAGCCAAGGTTTTCATTTTGTGCTGCGGTCCCTCAAGTTCCTCATAAATTTCAATCTTCAAGAGATGTGAGACTTTTGGGGAAAATGTAACACATGACAAATTTCGGGGACTAGAAGAATTCCGATATAGATGTAGTGCTGAAGGAATGAATTTCTATGACATATACCTCTTGGGATATCATTTGACTGTGCCACTGCTGATTATTTATACTGTTTACTTGCAGCAAAAATGTTGCTGACACGACATAAGTACTGGATTTATAATGGTAAATTCGTAATCTAATAAAAATATTACGATTACAAGACTTTAAGCAATTATTTCAAACCAATCGCAATAGTTCTACCTGGTAAAGGGGAAGGGTCCGTGAGCACCGTCTTCCAGTTGGAGTAGGAAGCTAAATTTTGCCAGAATGATACAATTAACAGGTGTAAAAAACTGAGCGGGTGTCCTGAATTCTAGCTTAAACTTCATTTTTTAACCATGTGACTATGGACTAATCAGGACGTTGCGTGTCGTAAATGACACAGCCCTAGCGTGGTGTCAACCTCTTTGAAGAATATAACAGCCTCCTCACAAATTATGAGGAAGAGAAACAGTTTATCCTCCAAGTTGTTGAGGCAAACAGAAAAGCTGTCCCCACTGAAGTTACGAAGAAGTCTGCTATAGCTTAGGCTGACCAGACGTCCCGGTTTTCCCGGGACAGTCCCGATTTTCTGCTAGCTGTCCCGGCTGCCGGGAAAGGTAGGCCAAACTCTAAATATGTCCCGGTTTTTGAAAACTGACCTGACTTTTCGATCTTATATATGATGTATTTCATGTGCGTTTGTCATGTGATCAAATAAAGGATATACTTACTTCCTTTATCAACGTCTCCTTGATTTTACAAGTAAATTCATTTTTTTAATCTCACTTTTATTTATTACCATGCATAATACCTCTTCCGGTTCTAAACGTCATATTGTCGTAGTGATAATAATCTGATAAAACACATTTTCATAAAACAGTTCAATCTTTTTTATGCAACTTCGTTGGGAAGTTAGTTATGTACCATTCAAGCTGTTCAGTTGGATGAGTTTGAGAGGAACAATTACTTGGGATATGTTTGAAAGAAGCCTTGAGGATCTGATCAAAATTTGTAAGCCAGCTCAGCCCAGCTGGGTATGACATTGATGACAATGCACTGTTTGATTAAATGACATGCGTTTGTAATTTTGTTAGTCGAGAAAAAGTGGAACAATGGAATGAAAATAATGTTGCGGTGGATAGCAGATGGGTGCAGATTTTCAATGATCTACAAGAAAGAGAGATAATTATTCCAAATTTGAAAATGATTCTACAATTCTTGTTAGCAATTCCTTGCCAGAACTAATGCACCAGTTGAGCGAGTTTTCTCACTGATGAACTCTTATTGGTCATCAAAAAGTCGATTATCAGAAGAATTAACTCTTGAAGCTGTTATGTCAGTTATGATACTGAAAGTGAATATGGAAGAAACATGTGTATGACAGAATATTAGCAGACAAAAAACTTTTAAGAAGCATACGTTCAAGCGCCAAATATGAGTGACTGATTTGATAAATTTAGAATTTAATTTTAAATTTAAAAGCATGATTTGAATAAAACCTTTCACTTAGTGTAGTCTTATATCAATATAATAAGCGTAAAATAGATATTTGTGCAAGTTATATTATTTCAATTATTGACAACATTACAAATTTATTTTGTGATTGAAGTGTCCCGGTTTTTAGTTTCCAATATCTGGTCAGCCTACTATAGCTGCAATGCTGGAGAAATTAAGCTTTGCGACACATACTTCTGGTACATCATTTGACTTGTGGTGCATTGTGGAGACGGCTTCCATGCAGCAAATAGCGTTGCTAACATGACATAACTATTGGTAAATTGATTATCTGGTCATAATATTGAGACTAGAAGATGTGCAGCGTATTTTCTAACTGATCGCACTGTTCGTTCTATATGGAAAGGGAAGGGGTCTGTGAGCACTGTCTTCCAGTTAGAGTAGGAAGCTGAAATTCTACCAGAATGATACAATTGACAGGTGTAAAAAACTGAGAGGGTGTCTTGGTTTCTAGCTTGAACTTCATTTTTTACCATGTGTCCATGAACCACCCTAACCCATAGTCTTCAACTAAGCATAAAACCACTCCACTTGGATTTGTTTAGAGTATTGTGTTACCTGCCAATGAATCAAAGATTCCACATATGTTCTCTGGCTCACACCAAATTTAAACATGCATCTGGAGGTTACCATTGCTTCCAGTACCAGACTAAATTTAAACATAACAACCTTTAAGAATATGCATAACATGTAGTCCTCCATAGTTTGCAAAACTCTGCATGTCAACTCGATGTTTAAAATATGCTATATCAAATAAACATTAAACTTTGACAAATGTCCATTGCATGACTTAAATACAAGTATAATATATGCCAATGTTCTACCTACACAGTGCACTTTTCTTTGGCTCTGCTCTACTGTGGCGCTATGTAATCATTTTTATTATTATTATTATTAGGCTTCAGACACGCACGGTCGCCGCGAGAGACGTGGGGGAGGGACGGACGTTGAAGGGAGGGAAGGAGGTACGGACGGCCGGGACGGACTGCAGAGAAGTACGGGGGAGGGACGGACGGAGGGAGGGAGGGAGGAGGAGGGAGGGTAGGGAGGGAGAGGGAGAAGACTTATGTCAATCATAGCACGAGAAGACGCAACTATTGACATTTTCAAATTGTTTTTAACCGTCTAGATGTTTGCCCGTCCTAAGACGGTTGAAAACAATTTGAAAATGTCAAGAGTTGCATCTTCTCATGCTATGATTGACATAAGTCTTCTCCCTCCCTCCCTCCCTCCCCCTACCTCTCTCTCCTCTGTCCGTCCCTCCCTCCCTCCCCCCGTACTTCTCTGCAGTCCGTCCCGGCCGTCCATACCTCCTTCCTCCCTTCAACATCCGTCCCTCCCTCCCCATGTCTCTCGCGGCGATCGTGTGTGTCTTCTCCCTCCCGTCGTGCGTCCCTCCCTCCCCGTACCTCTCTGCCGTCCATCCTGGCCGTCCGTACCTCCTTCCCTCCCTTCAACGTCCGTCCGTCCCTTCACCACGTCTCTCGCGGCGATCGTGCGTGGCAGACCCGCCCCTTCCCTCCCCATTCCCTTATAGAATGTAGAAGGCCCCACATGTCGTGTTGCATTATCTCGCATTGCTATGACAACGTCTGTATTTAGTTATTGTGATGACGTGGAATGACGTTAGCCATATTGTCAAAAACAGCGTTACAGGGTTCAGACGCACGCATGCATGCACGCACGCACAGAGATTTCTGTTTCATTATATTATTAATTAGTAAACAAATTGCACAAAGCTGTTTCAAATATTTAGCTATCTACGTCAATACAAGAGGCTGCCAAATTAAATTGTTCAAATATATGTAGTTTGTCACTGTTAACCTTACTGTACCTAGACAACAACTAAGTGTCTTTATTAAGATTTGGGATGTTAAACGATAATCAGAAATCCGATTATCGGTTTCGAAAACGATTATTGGTTTTCATCATTGACAAACGATAATCGAATTCATTTTTTTAATCAGTTTTGTAGTGAAAATTACAATGTCAGACTTATCCGAAATCCGCAAGTTGGAACCGCGTTTTCTATGATTTCCATGCAGATCATTAGTTGGCTAATGACGGTGGCGACTTTGTTGTTATCAGCCAGAGGACTTAATTAATGACTCTGGCTGTACAGTGACTGCCTTCATCAGACAGTTCAAGGAGGTCTTCATATTGATCACACGAGGGAGGAGGGCTGTACCCCAACAACCGTGAACCCGTCGGCAAGGGTGTGAAACATTTCAGAGACGCCGTAGGTCAATCTGTGATCTTGGGGTGGGGTATTGGACAGTTAACTAGACCATACGAAGAGATGGCTAAACCCATGAAGACTGTCCGGCGCCTGGCCAAATCATCAGGGCTACGATTCCAATCTGAAATAGTGGCTGACCCTCTCTGGGAGGGATGAAGGGAGAGAGAGGGAGAGAGAGAGAGAAACAGACAGACAGAGAGAGCGTCTTGTGGAGATCTCTTGCAACACCATTCAGCACCAGATCTGCAGCCTGCCAAATAGGCCACAGGCGTTGCCTCTGAAATTGTCGCAACTTATTGTTATTGTTCAAATAGTTCGTACACAGTTAGTTTGAGCTGGAAGTCAGTTCAACATTAAATTACCTTTAAATAATTCAAATTTAAGTTTACAACTATTGCTGTTAGTATTAATAAATCTGAGGTTCCGGGGAACTTAAAAAAATTTGCGTTGCGTCTACGTACGTTACGTAATACGTAAAGTAACTTGCATTATATGATCATATATTAAATTTTCTATGAAGGCCAATAAAAACAATAATCGGTTTAAAATCAGATTTCTAAAACCGATAATCGGTTTGCCAAAGAAACCGATATTAACAACCCTAATTAAGATGAACATTATCAACGACTTGTAACCTTTTAAATAAGTAAGACATACCGGTACTTGCCTACTAACTACCAATATTTGTGAACTAGCATATATATATATATGTATATATATATATGTATTTATATTATATATATTGGCCACGTGAGGAGACTTTACCGTTCTTCGAAACAAGAGGATATTTGGAAATCGTGCTTTTGCTGTCTCAGGACTCAGCTACATTCCGTCAATGTTCATCTGGTACTCAATGACCCCATCCCCCCCTTGTCAACAACTGTCAAACATTGACGGACCCCTAAAAAATTATGTCAACAATCCCAGAACCCCCCCTACAAAAAGAAACAAAATGGCTCAATACATGTATAGTCATTTTTTTTTTATTTTTACACTAAAAATGCAATCTCGAATTGAGTTTAGTTTATTACCAGCTTTTTAGTAGTATTAAACATTAAGCACTTTATACATTTTTAGCATTTCTTAATGTTTTCGCTACCATTTGGAAGGGTCTGTGTTGATTTATTGGAGAAAAATTTCTTGACGTCAACTTGTACTGAACCCCTCTCCCCCTTGTCCCCCCTTGTCAACAACTGTCAAACTTTTCCAAACCCCCTCCCCCCCCTATTTTTTTGACATAATTAATGGACGACCCCTTGTATGATATGATATATATGAAACAAGGAAAACATACTATGAACATAAGTGTTGGTAGTTAGTCGTTTGTATCTTTTGTTTCTAAGACTTGTAAATCTTTTAGCTGTGTTTGATGAAGCTCGATGCAAACTGGATGGTCATATTAAGAATTGGGGATTTCAGAAGTCAAAGGATGATTATTATCAGATTTTGGCAGATGCAGATGTTGCAATATCAACCGCCCAACATGAGTTCTTTGGAGTTGCAATGTACAGTTATAATTTTTTCAACATTATATTATAATTTGTAATTAGAGTATGACATAGAATATGCCTCATGTCACATCCATGTCAAATGAAAAATTAATGTCATCACATCATGTGAGAAATTCGTAATTTTGCCTTTTTGTTCTGTTCTGTTCTCAGCCATCCTCGTTTCAAGGGTCGGCCGCATCATGAACAATATTCCTCCAACGTCTCCTGTCTTCCGTCAGTCTTATCATTTCCTCCATTGTCAATCCTGTCCATTCCTTTATGTTGCCCAAACAGTTTGTTTTCGGTCTTCCTCTTTTCCGGTCTCCCGGCATTGTGCCCTGCATGATGTCTTTCTCCATGCATGTTCCCTCTCTTCTCATGATATGTCCGAAATAAATCAGTTTTCTTTCTTTTACCGTCTTCAGCAGACTCCTCTCCACTCCTGCCACCCCCAACACCCATTCATTTGTCCGCATTTCCGTCCAGGATATATTCATGATCAATCTCAGACACTTCATCTTGAATGCCTCTATTCTTCTCTCCTCCTCCTTCCTCAGTGTCTTTTTGTAGACCTATGTATAATATGAGGAAACTAGTCATTATTTTAACCTCTAGTCATGAGTATTTACAAGTTACGACCTTGTTAATTTTGGGTTGGGTACCACTAGCTGAATTTTGTGATGTAACACCTGATCTCTGATAATTTCACTTTCCAGCTATACACTAAAATACAACTTATACTATGTATGCTATATTTTATAACATTTTCATAACAGTCTATGTAATGCAGACTCCAGGACTGAGTGGGTTGTGGTTAATTTTGACATTTCCCAGGGCTCAGTGCTCGGCCCAATCCTCTACATTCTCTTTGCTGCTGACATCTCGCTCTTATTTTCTAAACACAGGGAAAGTGGCCATCTTTATGCAGATGATACCCAGGCTTTCGTTCATGGTCCATCATCTGATCAACTATCCCTAGTCCATTCTATTGATTGTCTTGTTTCTGATCTTCACTATTGGATGTCGACTAATCGACTCTGCTTAAATGCTATAAAGATTCGGTTGATCTGGTTTGGGACTAGACAACAGCTTTCTAAACTTGACTTTCAATTACTGACTGAGAAATTCCCTGCCTACACATACTCTTCTAGTGTCCGTGACTTGATTCATCCCTCACGTTCACGAAGCACATATCTAACCTGACGCGCTCCTACTTCTTTCAACTGAGGCAACTCAGAGCCATCAGACAATCGGTCTCTTCCTCTGTCTTTACCACCATAGTATATGCGTTTATCTGTTCCCAACTACACTACTGCAACTCACCTTTTATGGGCCTCCCGAAACAGCATCTTTCCCTCCTTCAGTCTGTCTTAAATCCTTCAGCTAGGCTCATAGCCCGACTCCCTCGCTTTGCACATATCTCTACATATATGCTTGATGTCTTGCACTGGCTTCCTATCACTGTGCGCATCCATTATAAGATCCTCTTTATAGTCTCCAAGGCGCAGCTGAGCAGTGCTCCAAAATCTAATCTGAACATTTGTAAAGCGCTTCTCACAGCAGCGCATTTATGCTAAAACCGTTATCTGTTACCTCATCTCGTTCCTTACGCTCTGCTGATTGGCTTGATCTTTTTGTTCCTATGACTAGGACTGCCTTGGCTCAACGCTGGGCATTTGCTGTGGTTGGTCCCTCTACTTGGAATGACCTTCCCCCCTCACTAAGGGCTAAACTAATGACTGGTTTTTCCTCTTTGGTCTCTCGTTCTTTAAAGACATTTCTCTTTCCCCGGGGTTTTCGTGCTGAAAGAGGAGCTATATAAATCTATAGATACGATACGTGTGGTCCCAAGTTCTGTTATAATGGGTTAATGGTGCTATTCTTGGCATGGAGCAAGGTCAAGAAGTAATAACAGAATCGTTTGCTTTTCATTGACAGGATTGAAGCAGCTTATTTCAACTGCTATCCTCTAGTACCAAACAAGCTGGTATATCCTGAAATATTTCCAGGTGAGAAAACATCCTTTAGAATACGTGGCTGGGAGATGGTTGAATGGTATAAGCTGGCACGAAGATCAGCGGACACGGGTTAGGCAGTGCATAGCCATGGCTGGAATTGCATGAGCAGCCTTCAATGAGGAATATGGAACACTAACATCCGGCTGGACACTACACTCCGCCTTTTTAAGACATATGTGACCCACCACGGCAAAAGTAGGCTTTTGTCGCCCAAAATCAAAATTTACTTTATTCTCCCATGAGATTCTACTATGTAAGACCTTTCATATGATGTATTATTTATTTCTTTATTTATGATGTTCCTAATCGGAGTTGTGCGCTTTTAAAGTTTAGCAGTTATGGAAACTAAATTTGGAGAAACACACGATCAAAGTTTTGACTCATAAATTCTGTAAAAACGATGTCGTATTCTCAATAACATCAGCAAAATAGTCGTCTTTGGCGCCGTGCCTGTTTACGTCGTTCAGTAATTGGGCAATTTTGCGTTCTATTCTTCACAAATAATTCTAAACTTTTAAATGAATCAGCTTAAACTGCTTACGATTGAACTAAAAAAACCAAAATCAGTCAGTTTTAAATCTCCAATCGCGGTAATTTGCATTCGAAAACAGCCAACTAACCAATCACGGCTGGCATAGGCTGTCACGTGACGCGTTTGCAGGGCCGGATTAAGACTTCCGGGGGCCCTAAGCCAAGGGCCATCCGGGGGCCCTAACCGGAAAGCCATGCAAAAAATATTTTTCAGATTCAGAGAAAAACCATCCATTTGTCCTTTTTTTCCTTTAAAAAATTTCTAATGACTTTTATTTTGCTTTTCCGTCTTTTTTCAGAAGAAAATTGTCAAATAGGACTTTTGTACCATCTGATTTTTATATTTCCTGACAGTTGGGGGCCCTCAAAACGTATTTTTTATATTTCCTGACAGTTGGGGCCCTCAAAACGTTGTGGGGCCCTAAGCCATGGCTTATTTCACTTATAGGTTAATCCGGCTCTGCGCGTTTGACCTAGGGAAGGCCATTTTGTGCACATTAATTATTCATCTTTTGTAGGTTAATTTAATTTCTACCAATCCTGATGCTCACTTCATTATGTAGACCAGACCCTGACCTTTCTAAGGATATATGGGTATATTTCACAACAGGCATCAAATTCAGAAATAGAATTAGAGAAAAATAAAGTCATGCAAAATAACAAAATTTCTTACACAAATATTTTACTAGCAGTCCTGAAGCATACCTAATATTGAGCAGAGCTTAAATTTGAGAGATTTGGCCTAATTTTTTATTGTACTTTTTTTATTGTATTGTATTGTATTGTATTTGAACACTTGTTATAGTGCCCCTTCCAGATTCCCATTCAGAGGCGCTCCCGACTACTGCGCGGACGCTAAATCGGAGTTTCGCGCCGCATGAGCAATTGCGAGTGAAGAACTTGCCCAGGGTCCCTACGCGGCGGTTTTTGAGGTGGATTCAAACCCGCAACCCTCCAGCTGCAAGGCACCGAACATACCCCCTACACCACCGTGCCCCAGTTGTATTGTGTTGTATTGTATTGTACTCCACGTTTATATTGCGACCGAGCCATCCGCAGTAAAGATCCGAGAAATTAATCTCTGATAAACCGGCCGAACGACTATGTGAAACACATGCAACTTCGATTTCTAATTATTTACAACTCCGTTACTTAATAAATACACAATACAATATACCGCCACTGTTTATAATTAGTGATTATTTAGTTTTAAGTGTGCATTAAATTATTACACAGCAACCTAAATTATTTTTACGACAAATTATCTACATGTACCATTAAATAAATTCATTTTAATAGAAAAATAATGCAACGGAGTTGTAGTAACGGAGTTGTAAAATATTCATAATTAGGTCTCCATGCTTACCGGACGAGTTAAGATACAAAAAATAGTTAGTTTATACAGTTTCAATATTATGTTTGAAAGAAAAAATTATATATATGCGCAAAGTGCAATAATTACAGTCACGGAGTTGTAAATCTTTTTCATACTATTACATTACCGGATAAATATCCGAAAATTGTCAACAGAAGCAAACATTCATATTGATTTCTTGTTGGTAAAATCAATGCAGACATGTTCCCTGCTATCGAAGATGTCAATTAAAAAAATTGAGTTTTCAATTTACTCCACAGATGGCAGAAACGCATTCGTAATGGTGTTGTAACCAAAATCTGAAGACAGAGGGTTTTATTTATTTTTTAATTATTTAGTTCGTCAATAAGTTAATAAAAACCATATAGAGCAATGGATATATGTAAATTAATGATCTAAAAATTATAAAACATCAGTTCAGCGCTTCAGCTGTTACCCTAACGTAACGTTGAATTGACTCACCATTAGAAAGGACAATGCAATTTCGGGTTAAAATTGGACTTTATAATTTTTTTTTCTCATACTAATCATCTAAATAATATAATAGAAATAATTTTTTATAACTAACCCATGCCCTACAATGTATTTAAAAATTATAAATTATAATTTTACTCTTTGTGTAAGCCGTACAAACGAGAAGACGGAAATTTATCTAATTTTGCTGCCGGTTGTGAAATATACCCATATAACTTTGATGGTTTTCCATGAGTTAATGCAACCCTTTGAAAAACGGGCGAAATTATGTTTATTTGAGCTATTCTTATACGCAATGGTCATTAAAACTCTCGGTTTTTCAGAGAAACAATTAATTTTAAGGCTTTATTTAATACCTATAATGTTCTTAAGATATTTTAATGCTTGAATTTGATTAAAACTAAATTTGCGTAAAAGAGTAAAATTCGCAGTTTTCGGCTTGTTTCTCGTAAATTAACGTTGCCGACAAGCGCCTAGTTTTGGGATGGCGGGTCACATATATATATACTACCCGTCCTCCTGTTTGGAGCAGAGATCTGGACTTCTCTTAGAGGTTGGAAGAGGCCTGTTGGATGTCCTCACCACACAGGAACAAGCAATGCTGGTTTGGTCTATGCATTGCATATTTTCTCAGCCTGTCGAGGTAGCAAATATATTTTGTCTGTCCAGATAAAAACAAAAAGGGAGAATTTAAGCCGCTTAATAGTTACATAGTATCTCTTGCTCCAGAACTACTCTATTGGCGATATATCTAGGTTGGCAATTTTTTATAGTGGATCTAATAAAATAATAATAAATCCTATGGAAATGGTGTCTGGTTGCTCATCGAAGTTATCAGAGCGGCATCAATCGATGGCCGAAAAGAAAGAGAACCCTTACCCTGGCCCGCGTTGGCGATGGATGTGAGTCTTTACCGCATCGGCACTCTGCAAGTAGAGACGAGGGAAAAGTTCGATACGTTTGGAGCACTTCAGTCTGAAATGTTACACTGGTTAGAACCAGACTTGTATACGAGACATAAAACTCCAGACCGAGACAGTGGGGTCCGAGACCGAGACAGTGGGGTCCGAGACCGAGACGAGACACCAGGTCCGAGACAGTTCAAAACGAGTGAAATGCACATTGGACCCAAGTCCTGAAACAATATTTCTCAACTTTTGAAGTCTAATACAAGGGTCAAGTCACTTAAATCAGCCGATCACCTGAATTGTATAAACTATAAAGAAATTAAATATTTCAGCCATTCCGAAATCTACTAAATGATTCTAAAATTTAAACCAACAAAATACCATATAGGCCCTAGGCCTATTAGCGATTTAGCGACATAAGTCACATCACTCACCTTGAGAAACTAGATGTTGTTCCAAGCGTTTCGCTTATGTTGGCTTTACACGAACAACGAATGGCATGCCATTTATTTTGTTTTTCATTGATTTCAAACTGCGTGAATGCAAATTTCACGATTTCAGGTTCTTTATGACACATTTTAAGATATTTGGAAATTTTGGACTGAAAGTGCAAACTTAAGACTGCTTTTTTCAATACTCTTAAATCTTAATACCAGAAACACCGCTTTTTTAAACTTCCTGTCTGTTTGGCACTTCCGATTAACTAGTTATCCGTTCGGCACAAGACAATTTTACAGCGCAATACTGTACGAAGTTCCGAACAAAATACAGTTTGTACGAGAACTTTGGAGACCGCTTCTACAAGAGAACAAGACTTTCGCTTCGAGACAGTTTCCAAAAAGTCAAAAATTATCTCGAGACCGAGGCAGTGGGGTCCGAGACCGAGACATCAAAAACCTGTCTCGAGACCGAGACAGTGTCTCGAGACAATACAACTCTGGTTAAAACGTCTGGACACTTTGCCTGTGCCCAAGTTTGTTGCAGGGCTGGAATTTAACCCCAGTCATTCGGGTGAATTGATTGTTGCACCTTACCACTTGACCATCAGACTGGAGGTATTAACGGATCCTGGTGTAGTATGAAGAAGTGAGAGGCTAGGGAGCAAACCCAGGGTGGATTATCGCCCGATCCCCTATCAAACAAAGGGGTCTGTATTGACAAAGGCAGGTTCGGATCCAGAGTCTCAGCTACCCTTCTTCATCCTCAGCCCTGCAACAACACGCAAACCCCTTAGCGCTGGAGACAGTGATGGCGACATTTGTCGAGAGGGGGCAGAATGTAACAGCAAAACATCAGCTAGATATTTCAGTGCAAGAAGACCAAAATGAGCATCTTGAATTTAATGCATGCGGGAAGAGGAAGCCAGTGCAGTTGTTCAAACATGAAGGTAGAAATGTGAGAGTTGCATGGTAGGCATGCCATTTAAATCTGGCAGCCACATTTAAGACCGACTGCAGAGGTGAAAGACGAACTTTGGGAAGTCTAATGAGAAGGGAATTACAGTAGTCAATCCGGGAGCATGTGAAACCGTGAACCAGTGTGGTGAAAACAGAAGACGAGACAGAACGCCGAACAGTAGGTATTTTTCCCCACCTCAATCTGGATTAATATGGCGACAGCGACTTATATTAGTAATAAAGGCGTAAATTGTAATAAGATAGGTGAATTAAGCGGCTATGCTTTCATTTTCACTTCTGCAACCTGGTTAGACAATGGTCATGCAAAATTGTTTATAACCACTGTGGCCACTATTATGTTAGACATGCATGAGTGCCTCCTTAAATCCAGTGCAGGTTAGTATGTTCTGAGTAGGTTTTTGGTGTGTTGATGAGATGTTTAACGTGAAATTAGATTTACATGAATTGTTCGCAATTGTCCTCCTGCAGTTAACAGTTCGCCTTGTGATTGTACAAAGTGATATTTACTTAAATGTGTGAAGTTCCTGCTTTTTCAGCTGAATGTCTGTACAACACTACTGATCAGCTACTTAAAAGACTTAAAGCATTTTGCAAAAGACCTACATCAGCACGAAAACAGAAACTGCAGGTTAGTCATGCTCTTGGCTAGGGTTGTTAATATCGTTTTTTTTGGCAAACCGATTATCGGTTTTAGAAATCCGATTTTAAACCGATTATCGTTTTTATTGGCCTTCATAGAAAATTTAACATATTATCATATAATGCAAGTTACTGAAAACCGATAGTCGCTACGTACTGTAACGTACATACACATACGGGGTTCTACTATTACCTCGTTGGCTGTGGAAGACCACCTTATATACGAGGCAATAATACGTTGTGGGGTTCTACTATTACCTGTGACTGTGGAAATCTCCGTTTATATATGTAGCAGTAATATGTCGCTGTGGGGATTCTACTATTACCTCGCTGACTGTGGAAGACCGTTTTATATATAAGAGGCAATAATACGTCGCTGTGGGGTCTCTATTATTACATCGTTGGCTGTGGAATATAAGAGGCAGAATTCGATAATCGTTTTGTCAATAATGAAAACCGATAATCGTTTTCTAAACCGATAATCGGATTTCCGATTATCGTTTAACATCCCTACTCTTGGCTTTAGGTATTCTTAAATACATCCGTGTTTTAGACAATGGACTGAACAATACAGAGGACCATGACATGCCTCTGCATTATTGGAGTTGCTTCTTTATGTATTTATCTGAAAATTCACAAATAATTTCATAATTGCCAACCTGGATCTCAATAGTCTACAGTGCCCCTACAAAAGTCATTGGAATTACCTTATTCACAGACACTCAATAAAAAACAAAATCGATAGGCAGGTATGGTCAGAAACAGTTCCATGTCAAGATCCAAGGATCAGGCAGCCAGACATTCAGGTGATGGATGTTTAGAATTAGGGTGGCAAGAGAGGTAAAGGGAAGAGGAGGAATCTGGATAGGATTTACACTCAATTCAGTGGCTGCCCACTGAAAATGATCCATTTCAAAATCTGCCTTACTGTTCACAGAGTACTAAATTTTAACCAATCAACTTATCTCTGCTCCATGTTCACCCGTCACACACATGTATATTTCACTTGATGAGGATACATGTAAATGCAATCAAAAGCATGACTAACCTGCAGTTTTACCGTCAGTAGTTCTTCACGGTTCTAGGCTATGCTCGGCTACTTCTACACTCGATGCTTTATCAGTGTCCGAAATATTCTACCTATACGCCTCCACCATGATTGGACTGCTGGACAGGATGCTGGCACTCAAGAAGATAAAGACGTGAGCATGACCACTCACCACCTGGTTCAACGGTGAATGTCGCCAGTTCCATCGTCACGTGCGGTGTCTTGAGAGACGTTATTGCTGCACTAAGGACCTCACTGATCAACAGGCTTGGATTGCCCAGCTTCGAGTCCTACGTCATCTCTACCATTGGAAGGAGGCTGAATACTGGGAAAATCTGGTCATCTGTGTCTCCTAGGCCAGTGGTTCCCAAACCGTGGCCCGCGGGCCAAAAGTGGCCCGCCAATCCTTTGAATGTGGCCCGCGACAGTCACTCACAAATTTTGAAAAAAAAATTAAATTACCTTGTTTTCTTGATTTAGGCTTCTGACAATTTTTTTGTTAAAGAAATAGTGGAAAAAAAGTAAAAAGTAACTATTATAATTATACATGAGTTTTGCATGGGGCGCGGGAGAGGGGGGCGCAAAATGAGGCTTCTGACGAATTTGTTGGCGGAAGTAAGAAAATTGTTTTAGGAAATTCTTGCCCCCGGGTGCGCGAACCCCTAGTTACGCCACTGCAACTGAGGACGGCTCCTCAGATCTCTGTGGCCCGCCATGATATTTTAAAAGTAAGAGTTTGCCCTCCATCAAAAGAGCTTGGGAACCACTGTCCTAGGCCACTCTACTCACTTGGCTTTGTCACCCTTTTTGTGCTCAGGGCTGCCTTCACATGGTCACGGAAGAGAGAAATTATGTCAGCGTTGTAAAGAATGTACAGAAGAGGACCAAGTATGGAGTCCTGTGGAATATTGAACTCAACCTCAACCCGGGATGTTCTAGTGTCGCCAATGCTTCCAATGCCAGTTCCTCTCCTCCTCAGTGCTGTACCACGGAAGCCTCGTTCGACGGCTTTCGCCCATCGTAGAGTTGAAGCTTCACCAAGTTATTAGCTCTTCAAAATTGAAGTCCTCTGAACTCGACTCTCTTCCGCCATTCATCATTGTTGACATTTTAGATGACATTGTTGATTTTTTACTGTATGTGTTCAATAGGTCTCTCCTGGAGGGTCACCTACCCTTAAATATTATTATTATTATCTCTAAACTTTCCTTTCTTTCAAAGAATCTCGAGAAGCTTGTCTCCATTCAGCTCCTACCTTATAGAACAGTCGGGTCTGCAGCCTGCTGGTCAGTCTGGTTTCAGGGGGGTCATTATTCCACGGAAACGGCCCTTCTCTCACTACTTTCTGACAAATATTTGGCTATGGACACTTAACCAAATATCAGGTCATGCTCTTAGCACTTTTTGACTTGTCTTCTGCCTTTGCTATAGTGGACCATGAGATCTTGCTTTGATAGCTTGAGCTGGCTTGTGGTCTTCATGGTCCCCCTCTTTGTTGATTCCACTCCTATATATTACGGGTCATATTGAAAGGGTCATTCTTGGCAGCACTAAAACGAGTGTAGGACATTATCCCCGGACATAATCACCCCCGGACAAAAGCCCCCGGACAAAATCCCTCCCGATTTTGCGTAGGACATAATCCTCCGGACATAATCCCCCGGACATAATCCCCCCTCTGTGCAATTAGCTATTTCTGCATGTCATTGATAAACCTTAATTGCCCTGTTTTTGTTTGCTATGTCATTCAGTGTAGGCCTAAACTTAAGACTTGTTAGTGTCATTCAGTTCGAAAGATAAGACTTGTTAGTGTCAATCGGTTGTTCAGTTATAAAGTGAAGACTTGATAGTGTCAAATAGATTTAAAGTTAAGACGTGTTAATGTTGTTCAGTTGTTAACTGAAAGACTTGTTGGTGTATTTAACCAAGAATTTTTCATCAATCCATGCTGTATTTAGGCAAGAATTATTTTCGTCAGTCCCACTTCTATTTAAGCAAAACACTTCTATTGAAACAAAGTTAGTTTAATTAGTTTGATTAGTTTAATTAATCCAGCTTCTATTTACAGAAACAATTACATATTAGTTAGCATTAGTTTCATCAGCCAATCAAACTTCCCTTTAGGCCAACAAGTATTTTCATCATTTTGCTGCTGAAGCAAAGGGTGAAACGTAAGTCTAACAATGCAGCAGATATGCCAGTGTTGCTGTAGGTCCCGAAAATAGGAGATTACTTGTAAACGTCAAAGCACAGTTTCACCTGCACTGCAGAACTTTAAATTTCTCAACATGAAACTAAAGTCACAAACAACATCAACATTGTGCAGCAGCAACCAAGACTGTGCAACAACTCAGATGGATCGTTATTTGGCAGACATAAGGGAGAATGATCCTAGAAATCCTCTTGCTTCCTGGAAGGAAAGGCAAACTTTGTACAGCAAAATTGCACCATTTTGTCGGCTCCAGCCTAAAGGCCTTTGTGAAAAGAATTATTTTTGTATGTGGAATCTTGACTGATGGACAAAGAAATCGCATGAAAAAATCTCTGGTAATGAGCGTGTTCTTGAAATTGAACAAAGATATCTTATACGTGCATGTAGTAACGTTAAAATACTTTTTACTGCACTGAAATTAATAATTATTTGGAAAACTAAAATAAGAAGTAAAATTAATTGAGAACTAAAATAATAATAAAATATGAATGATAAGTAAAATTATTTGCAAAGTAAAATTAGAATTAGAAGTAAAATTCAAGGACACAGAACTGAATTAAAACTGAATTAGGAATTATTTTGAGAAGTAAAATATCACTGCTTCAGTGGTTTCCGTTTCTGTTTGGATTAAATTTTCAGCCGCTAGATTTGCATTACCCTTGTTCTGCTGTCAAGTATTTAATCACTAATCACTAAAGACGACTATGTTACAAACTATTCACTCATCATTAATTTCCTGTACATTAATTTCCTGTATAAATGCTTAATTAACAGTGATGACTTTTTAATTATATAGATTTTGACTTTTTAATTATATGGGTTTTGCAATTGTTTCAGATAGATTTTGCCAGGTTCAGCTGGGATGGATTGCATTCTTCCTATTTAGATCTCCTTCAAGTGGAGTAATACAGCAAATTTATATTATATTGAAGTTCAAAGTTCCATATATTGGAGGTTTGAAACAAGCAGGATATTCACATCGTGCACTATCTGACTCCATGTGAACTGCAGTCATCATGAACTATTACTGTAATACATGTACTGCATATGTGTTGACGGCATGTTACAAAATAAAAGATAATACATGTACATGTAGTTAAAAAAAAGTATACACATATGTGACCCAAGGGATCGAAATGAGTCAGATGTCGGCAATTTACATTGCCAGGAAAACAGCAAAATATGATCAGAGGTAATTTTTCCTTTTTTTCAAATTTTAATGGAAATGGGTGAAAAAAAATTTTTTTTTACATTTATGATATCTCACATTTGATGAAATTCGTTGTTTTAATGTGTATTTTCAGGATTTTGTACACAGAATACTTTTATATTTTCTGATTATATGAGTATATTAAAATAAATGAAAAAATTTCAACAAAAAAACACAATCATTCGTAACTTTGTCAAAAAGTCAGGTAGAACCAAACTTTTGGTGTCATTTTAAAGCAAAAATGTGGTCTTTAAGAATATGTAAAATACTCATATTCTAAAATTTCCGACATGCGACTCATTTTGATCCCTTGGGTCACATATTTGACTTGTAAAAGAGACTTCATCATTCCAATGTCTAAAATATTGTGTAGAGTTCACATAAAGATGAGACCTCTGATGGAAACCAGATTAAATTTTGTCTGGGCCTAATTAATTCATTCCAGAAGAGCTTGCTGAATGTGCTCTCTTGCACTTGTGTTTGGGATTGCTGGAATTATAGGTATTATTTTGATTTTTTAATCCATGTTGAGAGCATGTTGAGTGCTACCCCTAAACACCCAATTTATAAAAACTTAAAGAGGTATAACTTTAGCAATTTTTTCTTCTGCTGGGATGATGTCAGTAGAAAATGAACTATTTTCTACACATGCATCATTCTTTGTCTTGTGCCTGGAGTCAGTCAGGAAAAGAAGCATCTGTTGTTCAAATCAGTTGGCCAAGAGTACTGAATTGCAGAGTGGCCCTATAACTTCAATATATCTGCTAGTAGGTAATTCAATACAGAGTGAAAAATACCTCTTTAGTCAATGAAACAATTGAAGACCCTAGAGCAATACCCAGGTATTGCGGAAATTATGAGTTTTGGGAAAATGGCTTCAAACTGCTGTATCTAAGCTATTTGACGACATAGCGACAAGCTGTTTGAAGCACCATGTAACTATTATTGTTTTTAACGAAACTGTTACATTATGCAATGCAAAAGATAATGTTATTGTTTTTTACACGACATTTTGCTTCATACCGGGCTATTGACATAAACAACACTTAACCATCAGTATCATTACGGGTGCAGTAACAGGTTATGTGGACACAGTTTGTTCTCTAGCGGCTGCAATACCACACGTCATCTGGTGTTAGTTGACATACCTTTTTACTGCACCGAATGGTCACACCATCAGTATCATTACGGGTGCATTAACACTGTTTAACAGGTTATGTGGACAAAGTTTGTTCTCTAGCAGCTGCATTACCACACATGTCATCTTGTGTTACCTTATTCTTGCACCAAATGATCGCTATTACCCAGTACAAAAATCGTGCAAGAAGCCATGTATGTCAACTAGGTTGCGCCGCTGTCAATTCAAAGATTTCAAGATAAAAGGACAATCTTGTTGTCATACCTGGATATTGCAGCGGAGTAATGGTAGAATACTGCCGGATGCACAATACCATATTATGTTGACATAACATTTGTTCAAAAATGACAGTCAAAAATAATCAGATCTGTACCAAATTCATAGGGTTATATACAATACTATATTCTGATCATCTTGGCATACTTTTTTGAAAGAAAGAGATATGTCGACATACATGGGTATTGCTCTAAGGTCTTCAATTATCTATGCGAGTGTGATAAGTTTGTATGTTTGCATTGGTTGTGGCAGGGCACTTGACTGTCAATAGATGTCAATAGATACCACCACATTCAGGACCTTGGAATGTTTTTGCATTTCTGATCTGAGAGCCTAAGAAAAGGAAAGGGCATCTCTCCTACATCCTGCTTGCACATTATAGGCCAGGCCTACATTATTTTTGTGTGCCATCAGTTGATGCCTTATGAATTAGACCATGGGTGTGCAACCTTTTCATTAAAGTCGTCTGCATTAGAGGTCTATATTCTCATGACGGTTGCTATGATAGGCCTATTATTAAGTTATTTAAACATATGTTGTGATGTCTTGTGATTATGCAAAAAATAGCTATTAGAATTATTGCAAGAGATCCATTTTATGCCCACACGGCTTGCAGATACCAAGAATATAACATTATAAACTTTGAGAGCATAAATTGTTATCAACGGAGTAATTTCATGTATAAATTTGCCAATAAATTGCTGCCTGAAACATTTTCAAACTATTTTACTAAGGTAATAGAGATGCATGGCCAGTATACAAGGTCTTCCAGTGTGTCACATATGCGCACACTAATTATCGTCGATTTTCTGTTTGTTGTAATGGTCCAAAAATTTGGAATGCAGTACCGACGAGTATTCAGAATGCACCCACATACACCCAATTTAAGAAACTGTAACGAGCTTTGGCCCCACTTCTCAGGACCACTTGTTGTGTTACTCAGGTCTGTATCAGAGGTATGCGGACGTTTCGTCAACGGACGATTCGTCAACGGACTGTTCGTCAAGGACTGTTCGTCAAGTGGACGATTCGTCAACGGACTGTTCGTCAACAATAGCTTGGTCCAATGGAATGCGTGTAGGACGAATAATTAATATCAAGTATTCCATATGGGCGCTCCATTGTGTGGGCACTCCCTAGGTGGTTGGGCTGGTATTAATTCGTGCGTGAAACGGGGAGCCAGTCTGCATCTGTCAATAGGTTGGCCGAGCGCATCGGAAAATAGTCCAGGCCAGGCGAGCACTCCCTAGATGGTTGGATTGGTATCCACTCATGAGTGAAACGGCGAGTGAGTGTGCAATTGTCAATGGGTCGTCCGAGCGCCTAGGACAATAGGCCAGGTCAGGCGTCGCTTTTCGTTTGTATGTAGCCTATATCATGCTATATGGCTCCAAGTTGTCAAATTCAAGTCACTTTATCGACTTTATACGACCTGGCCTGGACTATTTTCCGATGGCTTTGTTTATTCTAACATATTGCTCCATTGTGTGGAATCACTCACGCATGATTAAGCACAATTTAATTACAGGGTGTCTCTTGGGTATGTGTCTTTGTGAGTATTGGGTATCTAGGCCTGGGAGTCACTTTGGTCAGACAATCTGACCCCACTTGACCCTAAAGTGACTTGAATTCGACAACTTGGAGCCAAAACGACTTGATCAGACTCGGCAGAAAAACAACCAACTTCCGACTTAGGCCTAGAGTCGACTTCTGACATGGTAATAACGATTATGTAGGCCTATGGCTAATAATACAAAAAGTCATGCGAATTTGCCTGGTAAGCATTAATTTCTATACAAATGAGTAATGACACCTCAACACCTGATGAAGTAAATTGTTCAAAGTTTATTACGCCTGTTTTAAGCTGTTTGTGTTTTAACAGTTTTGTAATGTTTTAATGGGTTAACAGAAGAATCTGTGGTGGACCGCAGACTGGTTGCACGGAATTGCGTGTGTATAATGAAAACATTTTAATTCTGTTGTCATAATTATTTGGCCACTAACATCATTCCGTAATATATCAAATAGCAATGCATACGTATCATCATACAGTACTACAACTCACCGACAATAAAGTCGATCATTGTCCAATACAACAGTTTTTCCGTCTGCATACGACTGATGCAGTGCACCAAAGTAGCGCCAAACGATCGACTGATTAGTAGCGCCAAACGATCGACTGATTAGTAGCGCCAAACGATCGACTGATTAGTACGAGATCCAGCTTTCTTTGCGTCGAATTCACTGACGACTAAAACTTCATTGATTTGCGCGCGTTCAGCTCTTGATAACATTTTAATTGACATTTTGATTCACCATTTTTTATTAAACGTAGCCTACATGTTACGGTTTAACATAGAATCAGATGATATAGATAGCCTAAATGTACACCAATAAAAAAATATGTAACTGTTTAGCCCAACCGTCGCAACCGCCGTCAATAATATAAAATAATATCACAGAAGTTAGAACTGGTAGGCCTATGTCATCAACTCTTCTTTCTTAGTATGTATATTCGTTTATTTCGTAAAACAACAGGCAAAATGCTGTAGGTGAGCAATAACAGTTGACAGTATGACTACTTATGGATGGGTTAATTAGTACATGTTTTTATATAACTTCCCAGCAAACACGACCGCACGGGACCCGTACGGGGTTGATCGGGTTATCCAGTACGGTTTTCTGACGGTTTTTGTCAACGGGTTGCGTACGGGAACCGTCTGGGGCACACCGCATCAGTGGAGCCTTCTAGCGGCATTCGTATTCATACCGCCATTTTGTGCGCCAATTCGAATGTACAAGTATTTCAGAGATCGCGATTTGTTTGTGTGAAAAGTAAGATTGCGTTATATTTATCATACTAATGAACTTATTTGTATATATATCAACATTTTATAAATGTTGTATCTAATTGTGGTCGGGATATCGATAGTCGCCACGGAGATACAGTTAAGGTTATGGACTGCATGTGTTAGGGTTAGGGTTAGCGTGTAACATTCATTCATTTCAGGAATTTATATAGCGCCCCTTCTACTCAGAGGCGCTCGTATGTACGTGCTTCCGATTGGTTCCGGCATTGGCTGTGGTTCAGTCAGTATTTAGGGTGACCCTTG
This sequence comes from Aporrectodea caliginosa, assembly GCA_020284085.1. Taxonomy (NCBI): domain Eukaryota; kingdom Metazoa; phylum Annelida; class Clitellata; order Crassiclitellata; family Lumbricidae; genus Aporrectodea; species Aporrectodea caliginosa. The sequence continues at coordinate 1,890,984 of JACEVL010001014.1, forward strand.
ATATGAAATTGTTATGTTTGTTGATGATATCGGCCCTAACAACTTAAGCCCCGTGTACAATGAATGCTTTTTGCCATCTACCATGCCAGTCCTTATCAAATTCTTTTTAAACCCCTTATTTGTCATGCATCATTTGTCTTTATTTGCCTTGGTTTAAACCGTAGTTTACGTTGCCAAATTATTTTACATGGCCAATTTAAAATAAAAGCTGGATTGGTGAAAATAATTGCTTGTCTAAATGGTAGTTGTATTGATGACACTAATTCTTTGCTTAAATAAATGCTGAATTGATGGAAATAATAATTTCCGTAATTGTTAAATCTTAAATCGAAGCTGTATTGATGACAGTTATCATGGACATAGGTAAGCTGCTTATTTACCAACGTCAAGTACGGCATTGATGACATTAAAATAATTTGGCAAGGTGAACTATGGTTTGTATATTGACTACAATCATTTAAGTTTTGTGTGTGCTTTGTTGTATTTGCAGGTGACGAGATTAGGCCTATTTCTGGCCAGTTGTATGTAAAAATATTTATTTACTGGTAAAAAGTAAATTTTTGGCTCGACTGCTGTTTGCTTTGACAGATGTAATGATTAAGTAAGTTTTGTTTTATAATGTTACATTAGCCAACGCTGTGCAGCAGGCTCCACCAGTTGCTGAGTCGTCCGGACAGGCATCCAGGCAATTTGGAACACCGTCTGGTGAAGTTTGCCAGGATGCGACACGACAATCTTCAATGCCTCCTGCCGCTTCAAAGACGCTAGTCACTCAAACAACTGGTACGTGTTGAATATTGAATCCAGCAATGGTACCAATTTGATCCTTATCAGCTCTTTGACAGGTAATCTTTACAGCGGTATTGGGATATTATCAATATTTCCCTTGTATCATCGAATTTTATTTGATATCAGTCAACATATATTTCTTGTTCTATTACATTGATTATTAAAAACTAGCTATCATTAATGGCAACACATTTGATTTGTTATAGAGAATAATTGTGTTGCGTTGGGCGGATATTCTGTGTAGGCTGCTATTAGCGCCGTGTATTGCAGGCTGTCTGTTCTGTTAGTAGTTAAGATTTAAATTGCATAACATGTTAATGTACAGCGCAGTGCGTTTGTCAGGCGCTTATTAAAGAAAAGATATTATTATTATTATTAATTTCTATAAGTTTTTAATGATTCAGTAGTTGTGTGATCATTGTGAATGTGTCTGTAAATTATCAAATTGTTGTTACTGCTGTTTGGCATTGATAATAAGCTGTTGAATATATTTATCCTTTGAGCCTGTCAAGTGTTTTGACACATAGTACCAATAATCAGTGAATTAGCCTATTAATTCATAAATGATAAATATCAATTTAGTGTCCTAACATTGAGGAATGTCAAAGGTGTTGCATTGTGATCAAAAGTGTCAACACAATTTTGTGTTACAACTAATGACTTACTGCCCTTACTTACTTATAATACGCACGTTACTGTGAAATTTGTATATCACCAACGTCACAAGTGAATCGGAGGTGATTTGCTTGTCAACAAAATTTACTCATTTGTTATTGGAGATTTCTCATGTGGGTCTTACTTACTTAGATCTAGCACAGTGCCGCTTAATATGCATATTACAATGTGTTTTGAAGATTTGTTTGGTCACCGTATTGTTCATAAATAAAGTATGATGGTTACTGTGTAGACTTGATTTTGTAGGTGGCGATATTAATAGCAGACTGTTGATAAAGCTATTGGCCAGTCTGGAGGACCTGCAACAAACAAGAAACTACATTCATCTCTGCTGCAATCGATTTCGAGGCAACTGAATGCTGCAAGCAGATTTGTGGCAACGGAGCTGCCTGAGGGCATGCAATTTCCCATCGAAACTGGGTATGATCTGATGAGCATGGAGGACAAGGTGCTTGACACTTCAACGATAAAAGCATTGGTGAGTCATTTTACTGTTTAAATGGTTTTTAAAGCCTCATGTATGATTCACTCTTAATTTCTGGGTATGCAGTTTTTATCTTCCTGTTTATAGGTTGTATTAAATTCTATTTATTTGTGTCCATAAAGTTAGATGATGTGTACATAAGTTATTTGTGTTGATGGCAAATATTTATAAACAAATGTCGACATTTAACTTAAAGGCCAGCATGTTTATAATTTTTTTGTCAAATTACAACATCTGGTGATTTTTCAATGTCTCTTGTTAAGATAGAACTGCTTTGATTTGCTTCTTCGTTTTAATTGTTTAGATACAAGTACTCGTGAATAACGATGGGGACTATTTATGCTTGTCTCAATAAAAAAATCAATAGTCTGCCAACCATGCTTTATCAAGTGCTTAACCTTTAAAACCATATTGCATTTTTGAGGCTGAGACAAAGTCGAGATTGTATTGACTTTTCTAAACTCGAACATTGTAAATTAGACAATCCAGGCAGTATCTGTAAATATTGCCATTTAATATTAGACAGAATTGTTGGAATAATATCATTTTACAATACAAATCAGAGCACGTCAAATTATTGTTCTTTGTAACTTGTTATTTTTAATCTAAATGTTTCGTGTGTGAAAATTCAGGTGCTGTAAGGCAAAATATTGCTACGAAGGACAGAACGAAGAAACTGGTTGTGTACGAGTTGGCTGTGTGGTTTGGTAACGCTATGGATCGTAGCACTGGAGTTCACCGGCTATTGAAATCGGCACAATTCAAAGAGACCGAGTCGGAGTCGATCACCACCGATCAGGAGTTGACCAATACTGCTGATGACATTGTTGACAAAAAATTTAATGATATTGCAGAGCAGACTGATTATTTTTACTTTATTAATTTGATGTGTCATTTAACGCTATTGTTGATTATTGTTTTCAGTGTTGTATCAATTACATTGCATGTAATTCAATCATAATTGCAATTGCATGCTTGTAAATGTATTTGTATTACAATTACTTGATTGAGTAGGAATTAAATTACAATTATATTTTAATTGTAATTCAAGTACCAATTAATTTTCAATTATTTCTTTAAAATTTGCAAATGATTTAGAATTTTTCTATAATTTTTAATTTACTCTATTTTTAAAACTAAAACATCCAGTGGGCCAATGACCTGTAAATTATAATCTACCTTCAATTGTTTTGTAAGTTTATCAAGTGTCTGAAATAAGGCTTATAATTGTGATCCATTAAAACAAGTTAACAATAGAGTTTATTTGATTCATAGAGTATAAGTGTTTCAAAATGATAGTCTGTTAGTTGATTGCGCCTGGGCGAGTCAATTTGTCCAGCAGTGCTAAAGAGATGCTCAAGATGGAAGTTCTTATCTGTAGGCAGCCGCAGTAGGCTAGCTAATAATGAGTGCATGGATAGTCTGATAGTAACTGTTGTTAGTAAACCCTTGCACTTTGGGTTTATCAAAGTGTGCTGTAAGGTGGTAAGAGGGGTGTAAGGATAGAATAATGTTGACAATTATGTAGTCATGATGCAGAGCAGTTTATTCAATTAAAATCGTAATTTACACTTCAATTACATAAATATTGTAATTGAATTACAATTACTGAACTTAAAAAGTAATTCAATTACAATTACAGAAATTGTAATTCAGTTACATGTATTTCAATTACTGAACAACACTGATTGCTTTAGCTATATAGCACAGTAAGCTGTGCTATATAGCTAAAGCAATCAGTGTTGTAACTTGTTCAGTAATTGAAATACATGTAATTGAATTACAATTTCTGTAATTGTAATTGAATTACTTTTTAAGTCCAGTAATTGTAATTCAATTACAATATTTAATGTAATTTGAAGTGTAATGAAGTGTAAATTGCATACTGGAATCACTTTTAAGTCATCTGGGAATGAACTGGGATGCCCGGCGGGCTATCCCGTATGGGTCCCGTACGGAAACCGCGGACAAAAACCATACGGGACCCGTACGGGATGCCCGGCGGGCTATCCCGTATGGGTCCCGTACGGAAACCGCGGACAAAAACCGGCGGGATCCCGCCGGGTATCCCGTACGGGTCCCGTGTAACCACCCGTACGGGTCCCGTATGGTTCCCGTGAGGGTGTGTTGGCTGGGTTGCTACGAATCTTTATCGGGGAAGGTGAAATTGTGTGCCCTTTGTCGGAAGTTATAGGCCTATAAAGGTTCACGTTGCACTGGACAGAGGCCACGGAGAACATGAAGCTCATTATTCTGGATGGCACTAAACAGAGCGTCGTCTGCCGCTTGTGCTAATGTTTCAGCCGTAAGATCATCAGGTTTTAAGTATCCAGCACGCCTAGTTCATGAAGCACTCAAGGCTGGTTTTGTACCTTCTAATCGCTAGGCCCACCAAACCGGAGAGGCATACATCGTGCGAGATATGGTAGTCGCTCTTGTAATAGTTTGAAGGTCTTTGACAGAGACTCCATGTGCTTTAGGGGTTCGGATTGCATATTATGGTGAGGCAGAACCAGAGCAGAAGGGGGGACGGACATTAACCCCCTGGACATAATCCCCCGGACAAAAGCCCCCGGGCAAAGTCCCCCCGATTTTGCGTTGGACATAATCCCCCAGACAAAATCCCCCCTCTGTGCAATTAGCCTATTTCTGCATGTCATTGATAAACCTTAATTGCCCTGTTTTTGTTCGCTATGTCATTTAGGTGTAGGCCTAAACTTAGACTTGTTAGTGTCATTCAGTTCGATAGTTAAGACTTGTTAATGTCAATCGGTTATTCAGTTATGAAGTGAAGACTTGTTAGTGTCATTTAGGTTTAAAGTTAAGACGTGTTAATATCGTTCAGTTCTATTTACTGAAACAATTTTATATTAGTTAGACATAGTTTCATCAAACAATCAAAATTCCATTTAAGCCAACAATTATTTTCAACATTTTGCTGCTGCTGGTAACAATTTTAGACAGACTAGTATAATAAACTTTTAAAATATTATACGATTATATCGTAGCCTGCCATGGGGGGCTATGTCCTAGTTTTGGGGATTTTGTCTGGGGGGCCTTTGTCCGGGGGGGGGATTATGTCCAGGGGGGATAATGTCCGTTCCCCTAGTGTTGATGGTTATAGCTGCAGATGTAACCCCTTTAAAGTGAGTTGAGTGTTTCCTGCCGTGTAGGTAGTTGACAAGCCAATTGTATATACAATCAGGGATGTCCAAAGCTGCAAGTAAATTGGTTATTGCAGAGTGTTTGATGGAATCGAAGGCTTTGGAATAATCCATAGATATGATCGCAACGTGCTCGTTAACTTTTGAGTAGGTCAGAATCGTGTTGTACAATAGATTTTAGAGCAGCAGTGGTTGAACTGGTTGGTCGGAAGGCATATTGGTCATGTAGGGACATTGGTTGAGGCATATCTTCAAAGCTAGTAGGTAGGTATGGACCACTATACGCTCAACTAGTCGAGAGAGCACTGGCAAGACAGAGAGTGGACGGAAGTCTGATGGTGAAGTAGGATTAGTAGTCTGCTTTAGGATGAATGATGGCTTCTATCCATTGCTTTGGTACGTGGGAGAGTGCGAGAGATTGATTAATGAGGGTAGCCAAAATACGAGCATAGCCTTTGGCAGTCAGCCTTAAAAACCAGGCAGGTAATCCTTGTGACGTATGATGGAGATGGTCGAGGATGTGGAAAATGCTTTGTTCATTTGCATTCTTGGTTGGTATTAGCAGTGTGTTTCAGTAAGGGTTCAATATAATCTGCGTCATGGGAAGAAGCAGCAAAATATTTGTTTAGTTCGTCTGCACTGGGTGAATCAGGGTTGGGCTGCGTGGTAGTTTTCTCTGTGAGTAGATTAACTTTCTGCCAAATTTCTTTGACTCCGTCCTTACGGTTAGTGCTGCTAAAGAATGCCGAGTTAACTTTGGATATGGCCCTGGCAATTTGACGAGTAAGAGCTTCAGCTTTTTCAATCTTTCCCTTCCGCATCAACATGTTCTTAGCACGAAGCATACGTTTGATGTCCGGAGTGATGTATGCCGGATCTTTAGATGTGAGGGTGATAGATCGACTAAGCTTAGGGTAGATCGTTTCTAGGCGATTGATGGCATCCTGATCAGTGGCGGCGCCATCTATACAATTTCGGCAGGTCGTGTCAGGGTCATGGGAGTTATTCGAGTGTAGGACATTATCCCCCGGACATTGTCCCCCGGACATTGTCCCCCCCAGGGTAGGACATAATCCCCCCAGTCTAAGATATAATCGTATAATATTCTTGCGGAAATGCAGGAAAATAATGAAAATAATTTTTGGCCTAAATGGAAGTTTGATTTATAAGATGTAGTTTTCCGTAAATAGAAGCTGCATTGATTAAATTAAGTTTTTATTTCATTGAACCAAAGACTTGTTAGTGTCAATCGGTTCTTCAGTTATTAAGTGAAGACTTGTTAGTGTCATATAAATTTTAAGTTAAAACGTGTTAATGTATGTTAGTTGCTAACAAAAGTGTCTCATAGCTGAAAAATTGCCAACAATTCTAAAATCGGATGCTATGTCCAAGTCTAACTAGTCTTCACTTTATAACTGATTCACCGATTGACACTAACAAGTCTTAACTTTCGTACTGCTTTTGAACTGAGTGACATTAACAAGTCTTAAGTTTAGGCCTACACCTGAATGAAATAGCCAACAAAAACGGCAATTAAGGTTTATCAATGACATGCAGACTATAGGCTATTTACACAGAGGGGGATTTTGTCCGGGGGATAATGTCCTACGCAAAATCTGGGGGGGCAATGTCCGGGGACAATGTCCGTTCTCAGTTATTCAGCAGGTCGAAGAAATTAATGTTTGAGTTTGACGCATAAAGCAGCATAACTTTATATATAATATATATATATATATATATATATATATATATATATATATATATATATATATATATACATACATACATACATACATGTAAACATAACGAAGAAAATTATTATTGAACGTTTATAGCCCAATTGTTGTAGCATATTCAAATAAATTTAAAATAATTCAGCATTAAAACGTTAAACTTTAGTTACTTTACTAGATTTGGAAGTACTGCATGATGAGCTACTCAGAACATAATGAACATGTAGGCCTGTGCTATATATAAGACTCACGAGTCGCATGACCCACGTTTTCAACATTTACAGAAACATCGTTTAACTCCTGCAATTCGCTAGCATTATTATCGTTCCGAACTACACCAACGTCGGCATTTAGGCTAACAGTCATATCATTCTGCTTAACGCGTTTTCCGCCAGATTTATTTCCGAAGAAATCTTCAATGTTGCCGTGCCTCATTGTTATTTATTCATTTCTTTGCTAATGTATAATTATAAGTTACTAAATGTTTGCCCGTCCTAAGACGGTTAAAAACAATTTTAAAATGTCAAGAGATGTGTTTTCTCGTGCTATGATTGACATAAGTCTTCTCCGTCCGTCCTTCCGTCGCTCCCTCCCACTCTCCCTCCCCTTCCACTTTCCCTCCCTCCCTCTCTCCCTCCCTTTCTCCCTCCCACCCCGTACTTCTCTGCCGTCCGTACCTCCTTCCCTCCCTTCTACGTCCGTCCCTCCCTCCACCACGTCTCTCGCGTCTTCTCCCTCTTCCTCCCTCTCTCCCTCCCTCCCTCTCTCCCTACCTCCCTCGCACTCTCCCTCCCTCCCTCCCTTTCTCCGCCCGTCAGTCCCTACCTCCCTCCCCGTACTTCCTTGCCGTTCGTCCCGGCCGTCCGTACCTCCTTCCCTCCCTTCAACGTCCGTCCCTCCCTCCACCACGTCTCTCGCGGCGATCGTGCGTGTCTTCTCCCTCTCCCTCCCTAGTTTTGGCATATTACAGCTCTATATTTTATATTATTAACTAGATGTTTGCCGTCCTAAGACGGTTAAAGGAAATTTAAAGAATATATGTTTACTCCATCCCTCCTTCCCCTCCCTGCCTCCCTCCCTGCCTCCGTCCCTCTCTCCCTTCCTCCCCTCCACTCCCTTCCCTCCCCTCCGTTTCGTTCCTCCCACCCCACCCCACCTCTCCCTCCCTACTTCCATACCTCCCTCCCTCCACGACCCATTTCCTCCACTCCCTCTCCCTCCCTCCCTCCCGCCTTCCTCCCCTTGTAGCCCCATTTCCTCTCCCTCCCGTCCAGTGTATCCTCTTTCCTCCACTCCCTCTCCCTCCCGTACCGTTTCGTCCCTCCCACCCCAGCCCACCCATCCCTCTCTCCCTACCTCCTTCCCCTCCTTCAACGTCCGTCCCTCCCTCCCCCACGTCTCTCGCGGCGATCGTGCGTGTCTCCTCCCTCCGTCCGTCCGTCCGTCCCTCCCAACCTACCTCCATCCGTCCGTCCTTTCGTCCCTCATAAGTCTTCTCCCTCTGCCTTCTCCTTCCCTTCCTCCTACCCTCCCTCCCCTCCTCCCTCCTCTCCCTTCCTCCCTTCCTGCCTCCCTCCGGCGATCGTGCGTGTCTTCTTCGTCCCTCCGTGCCTCCCTAAGTCTTCTCCCTCCCTCGCTCCCTCCCTCCTCCCTCCCTCCCTCGCTCCCTCCTCCTCTGCCGTCCGGAACGTCCGTACCTCCTTCCCTCCCTTCAACGTCCGTCCCTCCCTCCCCACATCTCACGCGGCGATCGTGCGTGTCTTCTCCGTCTCTCCTCCCTCCCCTCCCTCCGTCCGTCCGTCCGTCCGTCCGTCCGTCCTTTCCTTCGTGTTGCATAATCTAGCGTTGCTATGACAACGTCTGTATACGGTTATTGCGATGACGTGATATGACGTAAGCCATTATTGTCGAAACAGCGTTACACCACAGATGGACGCACGCACAGAGATTTCTGTGCGTTTATATTATTAAATAGATGTTTGCCCGTCCTAAGACGATAAAGTTTACCGTGCTTAGCGCTCCCTCTTTTCTCCACTTCCACTTTCTCCACTTGTAGTGAGATCGGACAAGACCATATTAATATAAGTTAAATATATATGTTAGTTTACATTTTATTATAAGATTGCATTGTATTAGTACGGAAAGATGATTGACAGCTGACAGCCGACAGACCCAAGGGAGTGGAAGCATAGGCCACGCCTGTCAAAGGGTGAAGGGGAGAGAAGGCAGAAAGGGGAGCAAGGAAAGAGGGAACGAACCGGAGAGCGCGGTTGGGGGGCGAAAGAGTTGATGAGAGAAGGCAGAGAATTGACAGGCGGGGGCGATAGAGAAGAGAGGGAAAGCGGAAGAGAAGAGATTCGCAGCAGGGGAGCCGGAGAGAGAAGACGGGCTCGGCGGATCGGAAAGAGAGAGTAACGGACGATGCCGCTTTCTTATAAGTTGTTTAAAAACAAGCAGTTTTATATATAACGGACGATGCCGCTCTTTTTATAAGTTGTTTCAAGTATGCAGTTTTTGATATATGAGGTGATGAATAATAACCAGAAAACGAAAACCGTCGTGCTCTTATTCTGTTAATGAGTCTCATCGAATTAGTTAAAGACCGACGCGCTACCGAAGAGATATAGCCTGCGCTCAGCCACATATATAGTACCGCTACCACCATAACTGAAACGATAGAAGAAACATCTTTTTCAGTACATTGTGACAGCAGGGATTTGTTCAGAGATCGGGCAGAAGTACGACGCTGCCTGTCTCTACGAACAATAAACAAAATCGAACAGAGACTTTGACGGCGATTCTGCGGAGAAGACGAAACAATTCACCGAGGAGGAAGGGACTGGATTTTAGTTTGAGACGAGACAGAAGTACGACGCTGTTTCTCTCTACTAAACAAAAGAACAGAGACTTTCTCCTACACACGCATCTCAACAGAAACGACGCAACCTGTTGGGCGACACGTATCTAAAAAAATATCGAGGAGGAACGGAAAGACGGGAAGCGAGAGGAGGAGAAAAGCTACAGCGGCGAAACTCGGGATCCACGCGGAACTTGGACGTGACGACGTCAGCAGGACCACGTTGGCGACCATCCCTGGAGAAGAAGGACGACGAACGACGAAGGATCAGCGAATACGGCGCCGAGCTTCCGGAATTCTCAGAGGACGCGAGCAACCTTCGGGGCTACACGTCCAGAGAAAGCTGAAGAATAAACCGGGTGAGCCTTATAACACCAGTTGTGTGAATGAAGCCATGTAATGCTGTGTTAGGTTGGCTGAGACTGTTATCGTGAGCGTTTTTAATTGTGTTTGACGAATGTAGAGTGGGAAGCTGTTTAAAACGTGTAAACTGTGCGGATGCAAATGAAGTAGAGTTAAAGGAAAGTTGTTGTTTAAAGATAAAGTGAAAGTAGTTTATAACTACAGTTTGCCCTGTTGGCAGAGTGATCGTTTTATCGTAAGCCCTGTTGGCTGCTTATAAGTGCAGGTGATTTCAGTGCACACAGCGTACACTTCATAATGTTTGGAAAGATGAAGAAAGGACAGTTGGAGGAAGAATGCGAGAAAAGAAATATAAATCACCATGGGCTAACTCGGAAGGCGATGATTGCCACGTTAGAAGAATACGAAAAAAATGGACCCGAAGAAGAAGAGGAGGAAGCTGAGACAGAGGAGGAAGTAGGGGGAGACCAGTTGAAGCTCGAACTGATCAAAGCAGAAAAGGAAAAGATCCAGGCAGGAGAGAAAGGATGGAGACGGAGATGGCGTTGAATCAGCAAAGGGCACAATTGGGTCTATCGCAGGCCGCTGCTTCTATGCATGTGACTGATCTACCTAACTCTGTAAACTTCTCTAAACTTCCTTCAATGACCGAGGGAGAGGATCCAGCAGCATTCTTTCTTTCTTTCGAAAAGGTTGCTTGCCTTCAAGGCATTGACGAAAGCAAATGGGCCAGAATTCTGCCATCCCTACTAAACTCACAAATGCGTTTGCATTTTAACAGGTTGCCAATGGAAACCTGTACAGATTACAGACAGACAAAAACAGCCCTGATGCATGCTTGTCGTATGAATGCGAAACATTATTTAGAACGGTTTAAAACGATGCATAGATCTGGAAGGCAGACATATGCACAGTTACTAGAGAACTTGAAAGACACTTTTGATTACTACTTGGAATGCAAGGGAGTGAATGATTTCATAAGCCTAAAGGACGATATTATTCTCGAGAGATTACGTGAGTCTTTAGCACCTGAAACAAGGTATTTCGTTGAGGCACGTAAACCCAAGACCTCAGTGGAGCTGGCTAACTACGCAGACTTGCAGTTTGAATGTGCTATAGAAGGGAGAATGCAAGCCCAACGAGACCACAGGCCTGCGCAAAAATTTAAGTCGCAGGGTGCTGAAACGAGAGAAAGCCAGTGGGGAGGAAAACCACCCTTCAATAGAGAGGCCCAGGGATATAAGCCTCTTGAAAGAGAGCAGGGTGCAAGACCAATGCACTCATGGCAGGGTAGTCACCCACAGGGCACTGGACACACCTATAGAGGCAATGCAAGCAAAATAAACTCTTACGGTCATGCACATGTTAGATTTGTAAAACCCAAGTCAAACCACGAAAAGGTCATTGACTATCAACAACAGTTTATAGTACCCATGTATGTGAACGGGAAGCTTGTGCAGTCATTGCGGGACAGTGGGTCTCAAGTAACTTTGATCGATTCAGAATTAGCAAGAGACAATCCATCTGCCACATGTGAGCCCATGACAATTCAGTGTGCTTTTGGCAACGTAAAATGTGTTAAAACATGCGAAATTGAAATATGGTCCCCAACATTTGGAACCAATCGTAAGATAAAAATCAAGGCAGGGGTTATTCCACGCTTGGGAATCGAGATGATAACGGGCCATGATTTATTCGTTTCAAATACGGACCTGATTGATTCGGTGGTGGCCAGTAACAGGCGCAGACAAGACGACTCTTTATTGCCCCACCCCATGACACTAATTGCAACCAGACGATGCGACTATGACGAAGCAGACAAACTGCGAACGGCGGTAGGCCTACAGGAAGATAGGACCGATAACGCACGCACCGAACCCGGCCCGAGCGGAGGTAATTTCGAAAACCGAGACGAATGCCCGAACCCGGCGCTGATTAACGACAGCCCCAGTTCAAAAGACGAGACGATACTGGGACCGGACGTCGTAAATGACCTAAATGACCCTAACGAAATAAATGACCTGACACGGCAGACTTCAGACGACGCACAGAGGCAGGAAATTGACTGCCTGCAAAATCACTCAGCACTACAGAGAGCGGCCGATGATGCGCCGGCCACATCTGCAACCAAAGAAATTCAACCCGAGTCTGCGGAAGAAGCGGATAACGATAACGAGATGATTAATGGAGAGCCGAGTGTTTTCAAGAGAGAACAACAGGAGGACGGTCATACACAGATAGGCATGCAGACATCCGAAGGGCCGGACCAAGACATAATTACAAACACAGACGAATGGATTAAGAGCGACGCCGGTGGTTTCAGAAACGCACAGCACAACGACCCCACTCTGTTTAACATCTGGAACCGCGCGAGGGAGGGAGACGGAGACTATGCGGTCGACGAAGGTTATTTGTACAAGACGAATAAAACGAACCAGGACGGCAGAAACGACGGAAGCGCGGTGATTAACGTTGAGCTGGGAGTTGGTAAGAAGGCACAGCTGAACGATCCTATGCTGGCCGACCTAGGAACACCTGGGGTGAAAAGAGATGACAAGCATATAGTAGATAGCGGTCGCTTCTGTAGGCTAGGTAAGTTGCCTAGAGCCGAAGACGGAGAAAACGTCCAGAATCACTTACCGTTAAACGTAACACCTACATGTAGGAAGAGGGCTTTTGAATTGGCGCACGACTATACTTGGACGGGTTTCAGAGGTGCAAAGGCAAACAAGACCAAGGACTATGGCAAACCAGATGTGAAAGAATATCTTAAGCCACAAGAGCAGAAGGGAGAAAGATTTGGAAGCGATAGCAGATACGATGACGAAATAGGATATGGAGATGGCCTAAACAAGAAGAATTGGTTCTATTCCAACAGGAATACAAATGAGTCCAGAAGAAGAAGAAGCAGATGGCATGAAGTAGGAAATCGGATGGATCAGAGATTTAAGAGACAAGATGAGGGCAGATCTTGTGCGACTGATTGGAGAAGTGATAGCATGAGGCATAGAGCAGATGTTTTAGACTGGCGGAGGCCCGCCAAAGGAGCCTATTGGAGAATGAACATGGCAAGAGATAGTGATATGGTTTGGAACGAGAATAGGAAAAAAGAGGAGTCGTGGAGGAAGAGAAGATGGGCTTCGGCAACCCAGCAGAACGATTTTAAATCAAAATTGGGAATTAATTCTATACTGGGAGGCACACATGCCATGGCAGAAGGTTTGTCCCGAGCTTTTTGATGTTTATTGATGGATTATCTCGAGCCTATATGACCAATTAGGATTAAGGTGGTCATTATGGATGGTCTAAATAGTGTTTTCTTTACTTAGCATATATTTTCACATTGTTCACGAGTGTTTAAATAGATTCGAGTTACTTGGTTTGTCGTCGGGTTCACCGATGAAAGAGTAGACGCTGATCATACAGCAACGACCAGGGGTACTTGTTTTGTGTTTTTTTTATGTTTTAGATAACTGACTTACATAGTTCGAAGTGTTATCCAGCCTGGTGACGCAGCAGCAACGATGGCGAGAAATAACTAAATAAAAGACATTACACAGCTCGCTATGCTCCGTCGCCTGTGCTCATGTAATAGACTTAGTGTAATAACGAACTGTTAGGATGAACGCACCTAAAAGCCATCTATACTTGCCGATGCTCAACCTGGAACCATCAGCTTGTGAAGTGGAGAGTTGTAGTGAGATCGGACAAGACCATATTAATATAAGTTAAATATATATGTTAGTTTACATTTTATTATAAGATTGCATTGTATTAGTACGGAAAGATGATTGACAGCTGACAGCCGACAGACCCAAGGGAGTGGAAGCATAGGCCACGCCTGTCAAAGGGTGAAGGGGAGAGAAGGCAGAAAGGGGAGCAAGGAAAGAGGGAACGAACCGGAGAGCGCGGTTGGGGGGCGAAAGAGTTGATTGACAGGCGGGGGCGATAGAGAAGAGAGGGGAAAGCGGAAGAGAAGAGATTCGCAGCAGGGGAGCCGGAGAGAGAAGACGGGCTCGGCGGATCGGAAAGAGAGAGTAACGGACGATGCCGCTTTCTTATAAGTTGTTTAAAAACAAGCAGTTTTATATATAACGGACGATGCCGCTCTTTTTATAAGTTGTTTCAAGTATGCAGTTTTTGATATATGAGGTGATGAATAATAACCAGAAAACGAAAACCGTCGTGCTCTTATTCTGTTAATCAGTCTCATCGAATTAGTTAAAGACCGACGCGCTACCGAAGAGATATAGCCTGCGCTCAGCCACATATATAGTACCGCTACCACCATAACTGAAACGATAGAAGAAACATCTTTTTCAGTACATCAACCATATTTCTTAAAATTTCACTCTCAACATACAGCTCTATCTACTGCATTAAAGCAACTGCATTATTCAAATCGACTGTCATCAGCAATAATTTCTAAACTTTGGCGCGCTATTAGCATGTGCGGAGACAATATATTCGTTATATTCGTTATATATTCAATATATATTTGTGGGGCACGGTGGTGTAGAGGTATGTTCGGTGCCTTGCAGCCGGAGAGTTGCGGGTTCGAATCCACCTCAAGGGGTATATTTGGTGCCTTGCAGCCGGAGGGTTGCGGGTTCGAATCTACCTCAAGCAGCCGCGTAGGGACCCTGGGCAAGTCCTTCACTCGCAATTGCTCATGCGCTTCGGCGTGAAACTCCGATTCAGTGTCCGCGCTGTAGTCGGGAGCGCCTCTGAGTAGAAATCTTGAAGGGGCGCTATATAAATATCTGAAATGAAATGAAATTCAGTCAAAGTTTACATAAGACAAGCCACACTGACCGCCCGCTCAACGATGATTCTCATGTTTCTACATATATACAGGTGTATTGTCCTGACACAACCTAACACACACACACACACACACACACACACACACACACACACACACACACACACACACACACACACACACACACACACACACACACACACACACACACACACAATATATATATATCTAGGTCTGTCTGTCTGTCTGTCTGTCTGTCTGTCTGTCTGTCTGTCTGTCTGTCTGTCTGTCTGTCTGTCTGTCTGTCTGTCTGTCTGTCTGTCTGTCTGTCTGTCTGTCTGTCTGTCTGTCTGTCTGTCTGTCTGTCTGTCTGTCTGTCTGTCTGTCTGTCTGTCTGTCTGTCTGTCTGTCTGTCTGTCTGTCTCTGCATTCATCCGTCTGTGCGTCTGCCTAGGCTATCTGTCCTTCAGAAATGAGCTAATAGAATTATTGCAAGATATGATAGCCCACTTTTATGCCCACAAGGCGTACCGAGAATACAATTTTATGAACTTCGAAAAGATAAATCGCTATTAACTGGGTAATTTCATGTGCTGCCTCAGCCTGCCTGAATGATTTTCAAACTATTTTACTAAGATAGTAGAGATTCATGGTCATTATACAAATAATACAAGGTCTTCTTCTGGTGGTTTATGTGTCATTATGTGCACACTAATTATTGTAGATGTTCTATTTGTTGTAATGGTCCAAAAATTTGGAATGCAGTAGCCTACCGATCAGTATTCGGAATGCACCCACATACACCCAATTTAAGAAGCTGTGTTACTTCAAGGACTGTTGAAAGATGTACCATACTTCATTCAACACTGTTTCAATGAATTGTTTACGTATTGATCTTAGAAAATTGCAATGTTATTATTTAGTTGCGAACGTTAAGTTGATGAACCTTTCTTTCTTGTCAACTGACTAACCATCCATAATCGAATATAAGCTTAGTTTAAAAAGGTGACCCTAATTAAGCGAGAGCTTTTGGGTCTCCTCTGTTCCAAAGCCAATGCACCGATATGTAATAGTCAAGTTGTAATAACAAGTTGTATAAGTATAACAATAAACAACAATTATTGTTGTTTATTGTTATATGCATTGTGCTTCTGAAAATAAAATGTTTTGTCCTTTTTTGTCTTGACTGTCCGTTCGTCTGTCCGTTCTGGTTCTGTCCAGTGTGTCCACCCCTCTGCCTCTTTGTCATTCTTACAGCCCATGTCTCCATTACTTTGTCTGCCTGTCCAACAGATTTGTGTAGCGCTACCATGAATGGATCTATATACGGATAAGAACATATAATATTTGGACGACTTTTTATATTATCACTCTTCCTACGAGTGTAAACTTCTAAAGCGTTAGTAGAAATACGTACTAATCGTTCTGTAAGTTTATAGGAAGGTAAGTAAGTAGGTTAATGTTAGGGTTATGGAGTATGGACATCGATCCTCGGGCTTCAACATACAGATTTGGGCGCCACTCCCTGGATTTGAACGTACAGAATAGGGCACCAGACCCTTGGGTTTCAACGGACAGAGTAAGACGTCAAATCCCTGGGATCAATGTACAGAATAGGACGTCATTTCAAGGGCTTCAGTGTATAGAATAGGACGTCAGACCATGGGCTTATACAATATACAAAATAGCTTGCCAGTCCCTGGAATTCAGTTTACAAAATAGGGCGCCACGGCCTGGACTTCAATGTGCAGAATAGGGCGCCGGCTTCAACGTAGAGTGTAGGTGCCACTCCCTGGGCGTCAGTCCGCGGACTCGGTCGTGTTTGAATCGTAATCGATTATTTATATAGCGCCACTCAAAAACAGAAGCGCTTCCGATCCGGGCCAGTGTCTTCACTGGTAAAGAGAGAGGTTTTCAGGCGCTGGAGCAACTGGTAAAAACAAATAGAGAAAAGGTCAGTCCTGAGGGAATGAGGTAACCGGTTCAAGCTATTGGGACCAACAATAGCAACACTCCTAGACTGGGCCGTAGAAGTACGCACCCGCGGGACAACCAAGTAACCACGGGCCGAGGACCGAAAGGAGGAACGACTGTGCAGATGAGATACTGGGGTACAATAAGCCCTAAGATAGTTAGGAGCAGAGCCAGCAAGACAGCATTGCATGAGGGAGCAGACCTTGAATTGGATGCGCTGGCGGATGGGGAGCCAGTGAAGGGAGTCACGGATAAAATAGGAGATATGGTCAAACTTTGCAATGCCCCCTATGAGGCGGGCGGCAGCGTTTACGAGGGCCTGAAGTTTAGATGTATTTGTAGAGGATAGACCAATGTACATGTAGACCGCGTTCCTATAATCAATCCTGGAACAGATCAATGCATGGACCAAAGTCGTGATAGCGTGCAGTGGGAGTGATTGGCGGTTGGCACGCAGTTGCAGTGTTATTTCTATTAACTGTAACTGTAACTCAAATAGCAAAATAACTGAAAAATGTCTTGCAGTTAACTGTAACTGTAACTGAAACTGAAAACACTGAATAACTGAACTGTAATAGTAACTGAAAAACGAAAACTGTATAACTGAAAAATTAAAAAAGTTAACTGAAAAATAAAACACGAGTGTTTTTCTTACTTACTTTTTGAACGGTAATCCTACTCTAGTCTACAGTCAGTTTTCTATACTCATTCCACCTCTGGTTTCTTTTCAGTTTTCTAGGCTAGTTTCACTTCTGGTTCCTTTTCAGTTTTCTATGCTAGTTTCACTTCTTGTTCCTTTTCAGTTTCCTATGTTCGTTTCACTTCCGGTTCCTTTTCCTTTCGTTGTGTTGTCGTTGGCGTTAAACCGTAAATTCGTAAAACAATCCACGACTACGAGAATAATGTTTAAGCCAAGCAGTAGAAAGTGGCGTGTTGGAATATTTTGTTTACGAAGCCGCAGACGACAAAAGTCGATGTTGTGCTCACACCATTGCTGGCAAGGACGTTAAAAACCACGAGTGTGGCTCGCTAATTGTCGGAACAGAGCAATTGTTAATCTGGAATGTCGTGTTTTCCTTAAAGTAAACCGACAATACGTTAAGTCGCATAATATCAGTGGTGTAGTGGGGGGGAACGCCGTTCCCCCACTTTTTTCTCACACTATGCAAAATTCTTGCAAGATGGCACTTTTTGCTTACTTCAATATCCATGCGTTCCCCCACTTCATTTTTTAGGACTACTACACCCAGTGGACCAAGGACCCCCGCCAGATCCGAGGTATACAGGACAAACAGAAGGGGAGCAAGAATCGAGCCCTGAGGTAAGCCATAAGAGAGGGCTACCCAAGCAGAGCGGGTGGGACAAAAAAACTACCGAGACAGAGCGATCAGTAAGGAATGAAGCTGGGAAGCAGTCTGCCACCTCCTCCGCCGCTACTATATACCAATGTGTAAAGCTGGGAACCAGGATACAGGTCATATGCGAAGTAGGGCTGCAGTCTAAGCGATATGCAAATTAGGTCACGTGACTGTGACGTCATGGAAACTAGGTATGTCGTTGTCACGGAAACTAGGTCAATAGTATGATGGAAATATGCTAATTAGATCATCTGTGATCAGTCAAGGTTGACTGATGTAGAACCGAAACTCGTATATCACGGGGTGATATGGAACCGAAAGTCATTACACTACTTACTCGAATTCGTACTTTAACGTCTTGGTCTTCAGGTTTAAAGTCTTGGTCTTGAGACCAAATGTCTTGGTCTTGCAAGACCAAGACTGTCAATATGAACAGTTATTAAGAGTGCCTATGGCCTTTTTAAGGCCGTGGAAATTTAGCCCTAGGCACTCTTGGATTCGTAGACACCAACAAGTCTGCATAATTCAGGAACGCACCCAGCTGAGGATTTTAAAAAAGTCTAACGTTTTGTACCAGTGGCCAGTGCTACCACTCCCTGAGATATATCCTAAGATCTTCTTATTTTTTGGGTCGACTTGGGATCTGCGGATTTTGCATAGCAATCTTGGAATTTTTTATTCATTCATTCAGACCATTTATATAGCGCCCCTTCAAGAAGCTACTCAGGAGCACTCACGGCCCAGCGACGACTACAGAAAAAGACTTTAGGGACTTGCAGAACCCTGCCGGATGGCTCACAAGTAAAGAGCGGAGCTTAAGCGGTGGACCGGTGGTGGGCCCTTTCCACATGAAATGGCCCACCACCGAAAAAGTACGACGCTGCCTAATGGCCAAGCGAGCCTCTGGAACCTGTAGTTCACCCCTCGTGGCAGAGCGAAGCGCCTGACGCGCTGCAACTTCGGACACTGGGCGGCAAAGATCGCTCAAGTAAGATGGAGTGCAGCCAAGAACGCAGCGAGAAATCAGAGCAGCAATGCAGTGTGAGATCCGCTGAGACACAGGCAGCCAATGCAATGCATCACGCATGTATGCAGAGACAGGACAGAACTTAGGAAGCCGTCCAATAAGCCGAACAGCCGAGCGTTGAACTCGATCTATTCGCCCCAGAACCTCAAGGGGAAGGCCAGCAAGTAGTGAACAACAGTGGTCAATTCGACTAGTTCTGATCGAAGGCGTGAACAAGGACCACAACCGCATCGTGAGAGAGATAGCCTAGAGCGAGAGACCACTCGATGCTGAAAAGCTGATAATAATTAACAACTCCGTGCAATTAAGTTCACATGTCGAGACAAAGTAGGCCTAATCTCAGAGTCAATAGTAACTCCCAGATCACGAACTGTCACAGAAAAGGTTAGGCCTATGTGCGGAAAGAGCAGAGTAAGTTGAGGTAAGTCGGTACCCTGAAGTTTCACCGTACTTTCCAACAGTGGCAGCAATCAAGTTTGTACTGCAAATTTCAACTCAATCCGGCGAACGAACCGCCTTGTTGTTGCCTCTTGATCGACACATGAAATGGCCCACCACATGAAATTTGCAGTACAAACTGTTGTTTGTTGTTTGTTGTTTGTGCCGGATTGAGTTGAAATTTGCAGTACAAAATAACTGTTGTTTGTGCCTGCCACTTCAGCACCTGTAGAAAAAACTCGCTCATTGTGTCTGTCTGAAAGATGTTTATTATTATTGTAACTTGTAAACTTTGTAACTTCTTATATTATGCTCCAGTTTTTCTTAGCCAGTTCTTAGGCAGCTCGGCATTTTTGTGAACAATTGCGATTGTTAAAACGCGTTTCAGTAAACGAAAATGTTATTATTATTATTATTCGTATTTCAGATAGGCCTAGCCTACTTGGAATTTTTTGGACACTTGGCCAATCTTCGAAATTTTTTGGGAAGATCTTGGGATTTTGTGAATATGGAGAGTGGTAGGCTACGTAGCACTGATGTGCACATTTGCATCCAATGCTTCAAAATAACTGTTGTTTGTGCCTGCCACTTCAGCACCTGTAGAATGTATTTTTTCACATGACGGAAGTTTTATGTGACCCCACAGCTAGGGCACATCTTGGTCAGAAAATTCTGAGCGAATTGTTTTTTTTAAATAAAATGCAACAGGCATTTGGAATAACTTTTCACATGTAGGCCTATGACTTTTGTAATAGGCAGCTTATATATAGGCTATACTATAGGAATTCGGTATTCTCTCCAGTCTGCATTTATAAGCTGTTTCACTTGAATTTAGGCACTAAAACTGTTGAAGAATTCATGAACCCCCCCACTTCCTGGATCTTTTGCAATAGTTCCAACTACCTCTCATGAAATTGTTAGTATAGCTGGATCTATGAAATATACTCGCAGTATGGGTCCTGACGAAATAGACCCGTTAGTGGCTAAGAGTACTATTGGCTGTGTTGCAAATATTCTTTCAGATATCATCAACTGCTCCTTCAATACAGGTGTTGTTCCTCCCAATCTAAAAATTGCAAAAATAACACCAATTTTTAAACAAGGTGACAGACAGGAAATGTCTAATTATCGGCCAATATCTATATTGCCATACTTTGGTAAAGTCTTAGAAAAGGCAATGTGTGAGAGATTAAATCATTACATAAACAAGATGCATGTATTATATCCCCTTCAGCATGGTTTCCGTCCAGGTCATTCCACTGATATGTCTCTAATTAACATGCAAGACCTTATTTCTCAAGCAATAGACACTAATAAATATTCAATTGGTATATTCCTTGATCTAGCAAAGGCATTCGACACGGTGGACCATAAAATTCTACTAGATAAACTTGAAAATTACGGGATTAGGGGCATACCTCATTTATGGTTTAAAAGCTATTTGGAGCATAGGTATCAACAGGTGCTATGTAATGGGACCCTATCTTCTAGAAAACCGATAAAAATTGGTGTCCCGCAAGGTTCAAACCTCGGTCCGCTACTGTTTTTATTGTATATTAATGATCTTCCCAATGCTTCTGCTGTGCTTAAACTTATTTTGTTTGCTGATGATACGAATGCCTTCTGTTCACATGATTCTTTACCCAGACTCGTTGAAATAATTAATACTGAATTAAACATTCTAGCTGAGTGGTTTAGAACCAATCGCCTGTCACTCAATATAAAAAATCCTGCTTTATACTATTCCATTCTACGAAGAAACGAATCCCGGATCTCCAGACAAAGTTGTCAATTGATGGAATTTCCCTGTCCCAAACCCGATCCACTAAATTTCTCGGTGTACGTATTGACGAATGTCTGACTTGGACTGAACATATCAATATTATTGCTGGCAAAATTTCCAGAAACCTTGGTATACTAGCGAGAATATCTTACCTTATCCCAATTCATATTCGTAGGAATTTATATTATACACTAATCAATCCCTATTTTGATTATGGTAATATTGTCTGGGCCTCAAACTATTCTACTAGGTTGAAATGTCTTCTGGTTCTGCAGAAAAAAGCTATTAGAATTATTGCAAGAGATCCTTTTAACGCCCACACGGCATACAGATACAGAGAATATAATATTATGAACTTTGAAAATATAAATCGCTATCAACTGGGTAATTTCATGTATAAATTTGTCAATAACTTGCTGCCTGATTCATTTTCAAACTATTTTACGAAGGTAGTAGAGATGCATGGTCATTGTACAAGATCTTCTTCTGGTGGTTTATATGTCATATATGCACGCACTAATTATCGTAGATTTTCAATTTGTTGTAGTGGTCCAAAAATTTGGAATGCAGTACCGATGAGTATTCGGAATACACCCAATTTAAGAAGCTGTGGAATAGTTACTTGAAGGATTAACCATACTTCATTTAACACTGTTTCATCGAATTGTTTAGATATTGATCTTCTTAGTAAATTGCAATGTTATTATTTAGTTAAGAACATTATTGAGTTGAACCTTTCTTTCTTACATATTGATTTTCTTAGTAAATTGCAATGTTATTATTTAGTTAAGAACATTATTGAGTTGAACCTTTCTTTCTTTCAACTGACTAACCAGCCATAAATGATTATTGTTAAAAGGGGTGACCCTAATTAAGCGGGGCTTGTGCCCCTTTTGGGTCTTCCCTGTTCCCTAGCCAATGCACTGATATGTAATAGTCAAGTTATAATTGTTGTTAATTGTTATATGCATTGTGCTTCTGGAAATAAAAAGTTGTCAGATTGTCAGATCAGATTGAATAAAATAAGAGTCACGTTTTCATTAAAGTAGGCCTAGTGTAGGCTGACCAGATATTGGAAACTAAAAACCGGGACACTTCAATCACAAAATAAATCTGTGATGTTGTCAATAATTAATATAATATAACTTGCACAAATAGCTATTTTATGCTTATTATATTGGTATAATACTATAAGACTAAGTGAAAGGTTTTATTCAAATCATGCTTTTAAATTTTAAATTAAATTTTAAATTTCTCAAATCAGTTATTCAAATTTGGCACCTGAATGTATGCTTCTTAAAAGTTTTTTGTCTGCTAATATTCTGTCATAAAATTCAACACATGTTTCTTCCATATTCACTTTCAGTATCATAACAGCTTCAAGAGTTTCTTCTGATAATCGACTTGTTTGATCTGACCAATAAGAGTTCATCAGTGAGAAAACTCGCTCAACTGGAGCATTAGTTCCAGGAATTGCTAACAAGAATTGTAGAATCATTTTCAAATTTGGAATAATTATCTCTCTTTCTTGTAGATCATTGAAAATCTGCACCCATCTGCTATCCACCGCAACATTGTTTTCATTCCATTGTTCCACTTTTTCTCGACTAACAAAAATTACAACGCATGTCATTTCATCAAACAGTGCATTGTCATGAATGTCATACCCAGCTGGCTTACAAATTTTGATAAGATCCTCAAGGCTTCTTTCACACATATCCCACGTAATAATAATTATTGTTCCTCTCAAATTCATCAAACTGAACAGCTTGAATGGTGCATAACTAACTTCCCACATGTCAAAATATTCCAACGAAGTTGCATAAAAAGATTGAACTGTTTTATGAAAAAGTGTGTTATCAGAATATTATCACTATGACAACATGACGTTTAGAACCGGAAGAGGTATTATGCATGGTAATAAATAAAAGTGAGATTAAAAATGAATTCACTCGCCAGATGCCAGTAGTCAAATCAAGGAGACGTTGATAAAGTAAGTAAGTATATCCTTTATTTGATCATTTGTAAAACGCACATGAAATACTTCATATATAAGATTGGAAAGTCAGGTCAGTTTTTAAAAACCGGGACATATTTAGAGTTTGGCCTACCTTTCCCGGCAGCCGGGACAGCTAGCAGAAAATCGGGACTGTCCGGGAAAACCGGGACGTCTGGTCAGCCTAGCCTAGTGGGTTGTCCGACTTTACAATTTTTTTTAGTAAGGAATAGAAATCTGGGTATAATTGTGATTTGTCAAAGTCTTGGTCTTGAGGCGTAGGCCTAATGTCTTGGTCTTGAGGTTTAAGTCTCGGTCTTGAAATTAAGATCTTGGTCTTGAGATTCAAAGTCTCTTGAAGTTTCAGTTCTTGACAACAGATTGTAGATCAAGGACTATGCCACTTTGGTAAATTATTGGAAGATTTATTTTCTTGTACACAAGAAATTCTGCATGCATAGGTGACGCTGCAACTGACTAGGCCTACTTTTATTTTTGATTGTCAGTAATTGTACTGTCTGGGTACGTCGAATGCTGCGAGCGTGTCACTGCGACTTTTCGGAATTCTCAGTTGTATTTAACAAGAGCGCCCGTAACGTGCGTTCAAGAGGCAACAACAAGGCGGTTCGTTCGCCGGATTGAGTTGAAATTTGCAGTACTTAGTTCTAGTCTTATAGCGTACAAATAATTAGAAATGGCTGGACATGAGGATAATTTAAGCCAAGATGGACAACAGTCTGAATGCGCTTTCAATGAGTTCTATACAGAGGTTTTGTGTTTTAATATCCCTTACCTTTCACATGAACGATTGGGGTCAAGAACGATTAAGGGGGGTCAACCCGAAGCCCCGAATCCCCGAAAACGCTGAAAACAGACTAGAAAGCGGCCGAGCTATTCAAAGTTAAATTGTAAACGTGACAAAGACCTAGCGTGGCCTTGATGTATACGATATACTGCCTATTCAAATGTTTATTTGTTAATTATGCTCATTCGGGTCGGACTTAGAAAATCAATTTCGGGGATCCGGCCGAAATTCGATTCGGGTTTCGGCCTGCACCCGATTAAGGGGACTCCACGATAGCCCTATGCATCACTAAAACTTACATCATTATTATGTTGACTTCGAACATGCTCAGAGTATATTCTGGGTATAATATTTAACGGACTCTGCAAACTTTAGGGCAAGCTTATAGAATCGGGGACCTAAGTTTTCCGATATACCGCAACGTTTCGTCTTATACGCAGCATATTAAGGCATGTTGCCATTGGTCGCATGCAGTATATTTAGGGATGTTGCCATTGGCTGCAAGAAAACGGGGGCGGTCGGAGATTGGTTGACCTAAAATAAAGGCGGGCTATGATGTAAAATTAACGAGGGCTATGACCTAAAATTAACGCGGACTATAAATAAACATGTAGAGGTAACTGTATCATAAGACGCATTAAGTGTTTAGCCAGATGCAATATGAATGAACTTGACTTTCAATTGCTGACTGAGAAATTCCCCATACTCTTCTAGTGTCCGTAACCTGGGTGTCACGCTTGACTCCTCCGTCACATTCACGGAGCACATATCTAACCTGACTTGCTCCTGCTTCTTTCAACTGAGGCGTCTCAGAGCCATCAGACGATCGGTCTCTCCCTCTGTCTTTACCACCATAGTTCATGCCTTTATCTGTTCCCGACTTGACTACTGCAACTCACTTCTTATGGGCCTCCCGAAACAGCGTCTTTCTCCCCTTCAGTCAGTCTTAAATGCTTCAGCTAGGCTCATAGCCCAACTCCCTCGCTTTGCGCATATCTCTACATATATGCTTGATGTCTTGCACTGGCTTCCTATCACTGCGCCGCATCCATTATAAGATCCTCTTTCTAGTCTCAAAGGCGCAGCTGAGCAGTGCCCCAAAGTATCTTTCTGACTATATGCGAAAGCCGTTATCTGCGACCTCATCTCGTTCCTTGCGCTCTGCTGATTGGCTAGATCTTTTTGTTCCTAGGACTAGGACTGCCTTGGCTCAACGCCGGGCATTTGCTGTGGTTGGTCCTCTACTTGGAATGACCTCCCCCTCATTAAGGGGTCATTGCATAATTACGTAATGCTCCAGGCTGGGTGGGTGGGGTCCTTGAAAACGTTACGAAACGTTACGAGGGTGGGTCGAGCTGAACGTTACGTAACGCTTTTACCAACAGTTTAGTTATAAATGAATTTTAAATTAACATCTTAGACACGATGTGATCGAATTTCAAACTTCGTGCCATTGATTTAAAACTTAACTAAAACACGCAATAGTATAAATCAACACTAAGTTAGTGTTTAATAGACTGCCGCCGAAGGATCCAATACCGACAGGTGCCGAAGTAGCCGAAGAAGCTCCCGTAGCAGACACCAGTGGAAGTTCAGATCAACATAATTATCTGTTCTCCAGTTTGGGCAAACCGGAAACCGCATTTCGAATTATTTGGATCTTTCATAGTTATACCGTCTGAACAACGTGGTAGGCCTAATTCTCCTTAGATTCCTGACTTCGAACAACCACTTTTAAAGCATATAGGCCTATTTTACTTTGTGGACACGAATTTCAAATATTTTAAATTGATGCCCGACAAAAACTGGGTGATATTTGTATTAATAATTATCGAAGTGCTAAGACTAAGCAAATAATTAGTTCATCTTACTTTTGAATAATTGTTAGACCTAATAAGCAATTTAGTCCATGACACTTTTCAGCAGTTTGTAAAACTTTTAACTCTGAACGTAAAACTTAAAAAAATTGCATTTCAAACATGACTGTCATTTATATAAATAAAACATTATGTATATTTTAGGCCTACTGTCAAATTCACATACCATATAAAATTCGCTATAAAATATGAATTATTTGCGCTTTCAAATAGTAAATCTAAAATGATTTTTCGAACCAATAATTACGTAACGCTGGGTGGGTGGGTCTAGGGAAACGTTACGAAGCGTTACAGGGTGGGTGGGTGGGTACAAATGTTTCGTCGTTACGTAATTATGCAATGACCCCTAAGGGCTAAACTAATGACTAGTTTTTCCTCTTTGGTCTCTCGTTCTTTAAAGACGTTTCTTTTTCCCTGGGGTTTTCGTGCTGAGAGCGCTTCTGAATAGTTATTCTGAGAGAGGCGCTATATAAATCTTTAGATACAATACAATACAATACTTTAGCACTGAGCCTTAAGAGACAGGCATCAATGAACAGAAGCCAAAATCACTGATTTGGCTGCCTTGACCTTGCAAGATAAATATTCCAATGTCGTTGAGGCTTGAGGTCTTCAAAACCAAGAGGACAAAGCAGGCCCTTAGCCAGAAATAAAAAGTTACCCGTCCAAAAGCGCGACCGTTCCAGTCTGACGGCAATGCTTGTACCCTGCACTGAATGACCTATAAGTTTTGATAACATTTAGGAACCCTCCAAAATAATTTCCACCCATCCTTTGGAGGGGTGGCTGGCTAAGGGTCTGCATTTCATTGATTGACAACTGTGACAGGCTGTGAAAAGGAAGGGCCTTAACAACCCAAGTGAATGGTGAATGTACAAGTTTCCAATGTAATTAACTGCTGCCCAGAGTAATTAGAGCAGTAGGCCTAGGTTTATTGAACTGTGACTGCCCTCTGGATTATAAACTGCCCAATAGACGAACATCATTTAACACAATTTATGCCCGTCCAAAATCATTTCCACCCGTCCAAAGGATGGGTGGCTGGCTAAAGGCCTGGGACAAAGGCTTCCAAAAAACAGACTTTCATGATGAGTAATTATTGACCTTGGATGATTTAGATGTTTCTTCTTTAGTCACTGATTCTGTGAACCTAAGGAAAGTTTTAGATTTTCACATTTCTCCCTAGGTTCTGTAGATCATAGCAAAACCATAGCAGAAATGTATTTTTATTAAAAATTGTAACATGTATTGTTTTACAGGTTAAAGAAATAGAAAAGCGAGATTCTGTTTTGACTCCTAAGCAGCAGATCGACAGACTAACAAGGCCAGGAGCAACCTATTTTAATCTGAATCCTTTTGATGTAAGTACATTTAATTAGTTATGAATAGCGACTTGCACTGTCACCTCACCTGTCATCTCTCCATCCTATTGATGCAACTTGGTGCAGAGCTTCTGAACATCCATGCCATCTGTTGCCATCAGTGGAAATCCATTGGCCAGCTGCATGGGTGTGCATGGGCCTACCACTGGTGACTCTTCTAGATTACTGTGTATTGTTTTGCTAACCGATTAATAGTCTAGTTCTAAATGCCATTAACATCATAGAGGCTAGCACAGAGAGTGTATGATTTGTTTTACTCTTTGAGCAAGTGTCCAGTTACAATACGAAAACCTTAATGCCAAAGCTCCTTTATACTAGAACTTTTCAGTCTTGCAAAGAGTTAATTTCTCTCCAGATGGCATAAGTTTTAACACACCTTCTGCAAACTGGTCAAGCAAAACAAGCCTACCAATGCTTTCAAAATCTGACCATCAGCACTTTAACCTTTGCAGGACGAAGACATTTTACGATACACGGAGGACGGAGAGGGGTAATTTTTACCACAAAGATATTTTTAATATCTCAGCTCATAGGTAAGGTACAATAAAAAATGAAGTATCGATTTTAACAGTTTCAAGATCAACGAATCGATTTATCGTAGTAGCAATAGTGTCGGAATACTTGTATCCAAGATGGCGCCAATATGGCCACCAAAACACAAAAATACGTATGTCAGCTCATAGGTAAGATACAATAACAAATTACATGTCGAATGTAATATTTTCAAGGTCTAGGAATCGATTTATCGTAGAAGCAGTAGTGTAGGAATACTAGTATCCAAGATGGCGGCCAATATGGCCACCAAATACAAAAATAAGTATATGTCAGCTCATAGGTAAGATAGAACAACAAGTTACGTGTCGAATGTAATATTTTCAAGGTCAAGGAATCAATTTGTTGTAGAAGCAATAGTGTAGGAATACTAGTATCCAAGATACTTTGTATTTGGTGACCAATATGGCCACCAAATACAAAAATATGTATTTGTCAGCTAATAGGTAAGATACAATGACAAATAATGTGACGAATGTAATATTTTCAAGGTCAAGGAATCGATTTCTCGGTGACCCGTCAAAAGCGCCTCGGACAAAAGCGCCCCAACAAATGTGCCCGCCTCTGCCAACAAAAGCACCCGACAATTGCGCCCGACAAATGCGCCTGCCCTGCCTGTTGAATTAAACGAAAAATGAGACACAACGAAAGCAGCAGAGTGCACGATATTTAATACATCTATTCTGAATAAACTAGAGAGTAACTATTAAAACATTCTAAGAAAGAAAGTTTGTTGCTAGGCTGACAGTTACAGGTTTAATCGTTTGAAAGATGATTGTCATAAGTTCCTTTAACTTGTCAGACAGATTTAACCAACTACATTTGTAAATTGCGCGCAATTCTCCGGAGGTAGTCGAGGATCGGAACAGTCCCATAACTGCTGGAAACCACTTGCAACTGACGATTTAACCGGACGTATTTGTTCTTCGTTGAAGGATGCCTTTGTTCCTCTGCTGAATGTCGTTCCATCTTTTGCTCCGCTCTGAGCTGTTGGATCAGTTTGATCACTGAAGGGTGGTGGCAGTTAATAGTGTTTTGAAACTCATTGTGCCATCCGTCCACGGAATTGTTAGTCCGAGGGAGATTATCGCCAAGACGCTCCCGAATGTTCCAAAGTGGTTTTGGAAACAGTGGGGTCAGACGGCTATTGCGTTGCTGTCGACCGATGTAAGTGTCCTCCCAATAGTCGTAGACAGGTGTTAATGGAAGAGGGCAATCATCTGACAGCTGTGCAAAGGCATCAGCAACATCTGGAGGAGACGCAAAGGCTAGTGCAAGAAGCATCTTACTAAAAGCTCTAACAATCTCGTTGTTTATGAAGAGTGGATAGACCGTTCTCCTGCACTTTTCGCCACAAGCATTGTCCCAGATGAAAGAGACAGCCAGTAATGCACACTGCAGGAAAGACTTGGGTGGCAGCATTGTGGCAAGCCTTTTCAAAGTCTGCCATGATACTAAGAGGTGCCATGGTCGGTTTCAGCTCGAAAAGTTTCTGAAACGCTCTCACATAATCAGCCTCGATCTTTGAGGGTAATAGGACATAGATGAGCGGTGTAGCAGTGTAATCTATGAGCACGTGGACTGTGAACTGTTGAGTAAAAAGAGCTGAGTTGCGACACTGAAGGTTCCATCAACAAACCAGTGCGGATTTTCTTCAAGCAACACCAAGTTACGCTCCATCCCGAACATGAGCACCCAATCGACGTCATCGGACCCTGAATCCCAGAGAAGGAAGTTGACATTTCTCGTTGTAATCAACAGTTCCATGGGAAGAACAATCTCCTGACGTGATCGAGCGGCGACAATTGAAGCTTTCTCTTTCGCTCGATCGTTCGTTGAGACGCAGAGTAAGCCGGTAAAAAAGTCGCTGCTTCGAGGTTAACGCCAGCTGTACATTGCTGTATTAACTGTCTCAATCGGTCGTTAGAATTTTCCGCTCGCATTCTTATGTTAGCTTTTACGCTCTCTGCCTCATTGCAAGCCGGATTTGGAGTGTGATTATGCGGTGAAATCTCAGTAAATGAGCCGTCAATTCCCTCCTTTACTCTACCAGAGCAGCTTCTTAAAAGATGTCACCAGGACGTTGTTCCATCTGCATTAGTGCGAGCTTATTTAAGACAATAGCCTTCTAATAGAAAGCTGTCTTTACCTTTCTGAGATTTGATGATTTCCATTGTCCTGAAAATTATAAAAAAATTATGCTGGTTATTAATACAATATTCGCTACCACCGGGACGGGTGCAAGAGCAAGAAGCATGTTTATGTACTCATTTAAAAGCAGTAAATCTAGACATGTTTTCTCATTAAAACGATTATATAATATTTATATATTAGCTGCAAATAAACTCGCCGTCCATTTTCTTAATGGTTGTTTATCCAAAAAATCTATCTAGAACAACTTGCTCACCTTCACTGGTCTACATGTAGATCTTTAGCAAAACTGAGAATCTCATAACAGTTTGCGCAATTATCAGAAATGGAGACCATGCCTCATATAAGTACAATGGCTGGATTTCGTACCTCATTTCACTCGCTCGCCTATTCACCCCGACAGCTGCGTCCCTTTGAAGCTAACTTCAGAGTACGGAACCCCGATGTACATCTCGTTATGTCTCAAGCAGTGCCGAGCCTTTTCGGTTGTTGGGCCCTCAACTTGGAATGGGCTCCCACTTGAGCTGCGCTTGATGCCTCGCAGCAATTTGCCTGCTTACTGCCGCCTTCTCAAGTCTTCTCTGTTTAGCCGTGGCTGGGCTGGGAGCGCCTCTGAGTAGGTTCCTTGAAGGGGCGCTATATAAATGCTCGGAATGAATGAATGAATGAATGAATGAACATCAAAATATAAGTACAATGGCTGGATTTCGTACCTATAGTCCTTCGAAGTTGTTCATAACAAACCTCTAAATAAACACAAACAACCTCTTTCTTGCAGGTATAGAACAAACTCAAGTAATTCTTTGATACTGATATTGGGGCGCTGATGTTGGGGCGCATTTGTATGTTATTTTGGGGCGCTTTTGACGGCGCGCATTTGTCGGGGTTTTTTTGTGATTTTTTTTCCCCATTGGTTGGGGCGCATTTGTCACGGGCGCATTTGTCACGGGCGCATTTGTCGGTGAACCGATTTCTCGTAGCGTCAATAGTGTGGAAATACTAATATCCAAGATGGCAGCCATATAAAATATGTATGTCTCAGCTCGTAGGAAAGCTGGTAGTCTCGAATTTAATATTTTCGATATCATGGCTTCCGATCTCTTGTAGTGGCAATAGTGTGCCAGTGGTACTTTCCAAGATGGTGACCAATATGGCCGCCTAAAGACAACTATGTATATCTCAGCTCATAGGTAGGTTAGAATAACAAATGGAGTGTCAAATTTAATATTTTTTAGATCCAGGATTCGAATTTTGGTAGCGGCAATAGTGTGCGAGTGTTATTTTTCAAGATGGCGGCCAATATGGCTGCCAAAAGAAAAATATGTAGTATGTCTGAGCTCATAGGCAATCTAGAATAACAAATGAAGTGTCGAATTTAATATTTTTGAGGTCCAGGATTCGATCTATGGTAACGGCAATAGTGTGTGAGTGTTACTTTCCAAGGTGGCGGCAAATATATCTGTCAAGAGGAAAATATGTATATCTCACCTCATTGGTAAGCCACAATAACAAATTAAGTTTCGATTATAACATTTTCTATGTAAAGGACCAGTATCTCGTAGTGACAATAGTGTGGGAATGCTTCTATCCAAGATGGCGGTCAAAATGGCATCCAAATTAGAAATATAAGCTGAGATATGCATATTTTTGTGTTTTGGCGGTCATATTGGCCGCCATCTTGGATTGCAACAATCCCACACAATTGCCACTACGATAATCGATTCCCTGACCTTGATAATAGTACATTCGACATATAATTTGTTTTTCTACCGTACCTAGGAGCAGACATATACATATTTTGGAAAGTAATACTCACACATTATTGCCGCTACCGTGAATTGAATCCTGATGAATTGAATCCTGGACCTGAAAAATATTAAATTCGACACTTAATTTGTTGTTCTACTTATGAGCTGAGATATGCAAATGTTTGTGTTTTGGTGACGATATTGGCTGCCATCTTATAAAGTAAACTCCAAAATGATTAAAATTCAATTCCACTGTAGATTCAATACTTTATTTCTGATTACAGGTTAACTATGAACTAATGTCTTTGAGAAATACATATTCACTATGGACGAATAAATAACGACGTCGAGGACGAAGAGGGGTAAATTTTTACCCCATGACACTTTGGACTTAAATATCTTCTTCCCCAACATGTATGCTATTTTCCTGCTTTGGTCTCAGAAAACGTCATTGGTCTTGACTTGTAAACACATGGAACGTCAAATTATACCTGCTTACAGTTGCTCCGCAATCAGCATCCAAACACGCCTGGGGTAATTATTTACCATTCTCCGTCCTGTGAAGGTTAAACAGAACAAACCATCGTCGTAAAGTAGCCCGACGCAACAATATGTGCATCAAAATATAGACTTAATGGGCAAATCCCCAGGCAGGGGTTGCAGTTAAAAGGACCATCAGAGGATTTTTGCTCAGTTGTGAAATGCAATAAAAATTAATAATTTTAGGATTTTCTTTTGCAATACGTTTCTGTAAGACTGCTAATATTGTCAGATTTGGTCAACTTTGGCAACCTGTGCAGAATCACAAGGCATCATTCGATGGTACACCAAAACTATGATCAGTCAGTCTGACAAGAGAGAGACAGCCTATGGTGGATAAGCAATTTGATACAGATAAGTCTGGCAGCTACTATTGGCAGCAATCAGTGACATGAAAAACAACAAAGCAGAAGGGGTAGATAACATCCCAGCCGAAATTTTAAAAAACCTAGGAGAGAAAGCAACAGGAGAATTAATAAGATTATGCCAGGACATATATAACACTGGGAAGTGGCCCGAAGACTTTCTAAAGACCATCATGATACCCATAAAGAAAAAGAACAATGCAACAACTTGTAAGGATTACAGAACAATTAGCTTACTGCCACACGCAGCCAAGATTATGCTAAAGATAATAACAAAAAGAATACACGCAAAGGTAGAAGCTGACAAAGGATTAGGAGAAGATCAATTTGGGTTCAAAAAGGGTCGGGGTACAAGAGACGCCATCGGATCACTGAGGTCCTAGCAGAAAGAAGTCTGGAGTATGGACAAGAGGTTTACATTTGTTTTGTGGATTATGAAAAGGCGTTTGACAGGGTAGATTGGAGGAAGCTGATGACTGCACTGAGACGAAGAGGAATCGACTGGAAAGATAGGAGGCTTATAGGGAACCTCTATATGAACCAGCAAGTAAAGATAAGAATAGATGGAGAATGTTCAGAGGAAGGAGAAATTGGAAGGGGAGTAAGACAAGGATGTCCTCTATCACCACTCCTCTTTAACATATATATAAAGGAGCTAATACAGGAGGCAATGGAGGAGATAGAAGAAGGAGTAAAGGTAGGAGGAAGACTTATAAAAGCCTTAAGATTTGCTGACGATCAAGCAATGTTGGCGACGACACAGGCAGGTCTACAGAAGATGATGGACAAATTAAATCTGACCTCAAAGACATACAACATGAAAATAAACATTGGAAAGACAAAGAGTATGAGGATAAGCCGAGAGGAGGGGGAGGTAACAGAGAAAATAAAAATCAACGGTGAGGAGGTGGAACAGGTCAAGAGCTTTTGTTACTTGGGAAGCATGATAACAACAGATGCAAGGTGTCAAAGTGACGTGAAACGAAGAATAGCACTGGGAAAAGATGCTTTCATGAAAAGAGGAGAATTGTTGAGAGGAGGGCTAAATAAAAGCCTAAAGAAAAGACTGGTCAAAACACTGGTATGGAGTGTGGCACTATATGGGTCAGAGACCTGGACCATCAGGAAAGATGAGATTAAGAAATTAGAAGCTTTTGAGATGTGGATCTGGAGAAGGATGGAGAAGGTGAGCTGGACTGAGCATATAACGAATGACGAGGTACTACAAATGGTTGATGAAAAACGATCGCTAATAACAACAATAAGAGAAAGACAGAAGAACTGGGTGGGGCACGTATTAAGAGGAGACTCCCTCCTGAAAGAAATCATAGAAGGGAGAATGGTAGGGAAAAGAGGGAGGGGAAGACCGAGGCAGATGATGCTGGGATGGATGGCCGACGGATACAGCGAATTAAAGGAAAAAGCACAGCACAGAGAAGAGTGGCGTCATTGGAAGTTGGAACCTGCCGAAGGGCAGAGAACTTAAAGAAGAAGAAGTCTGAAATAGAGAATGAAATGACATAAGTGGCTGAGCAGAATGAACAGATGCAGAAAGAGAATGAATTTTACATATAGATTCAGCAACTGAGAAAGCTCATTCACCTAGGTTTAGGTATGACCTGAGAAAAGCAATCGGGTAACCTTGTTGATTAGTGGTAACACTAAGGCTTAAATTACATACTGTAGTTGGCTACAATGTTTTTTAATGTTTTGTAAACCATATTGAAAGAGATTCATTGCTGAACAGGAAGCCAATGCAGTAAAATTGTAGTATTTCGAACTTCTGAATTTCAGACTTCCAGTTAAATGGAATGACAGTCAAAGTCATTCCATTTAACTGGAATGACTTTGACTTCCACAAGTACAACCAGTGCAAACACATACTAAAATAACTGTGTTAGGAAAAAGTAGCCTTTTGGTTAGAACATTCGCCTTGGAAGACCAAAAAATAATGGTGTGTTTCCGGTAACGCGACTGAATCATTTATTTCAGTGCGACTCGGAAAATTTGTGAAAATTTTTATTTGTATTTACTGTATAAATGCGATCACTAGTTTATCTGAATTCAGAGGATTTTCATTGACAAGGTGGGGTCGCTGTTAGAGGATCTGTGAGCCATACGATGTTGAAAAGCATCGTTCTGCTGTTTTGTGCTTTAATTTCTAATGTTTAATTAATATCTACTGTGAAAACAATGATCTTATCTACCGATTGAGTGCGATTGGTAGGCTAAATATGTAGCTGAGAATGGCGACGTTGTAAAGGTGTCTAACTGCAGTCGTTGTTTTAATGCAACATTATTTACGTTTAGCGCTATATACAGACAATATAGATATATATTTTTTTATTTAGTTGTTTGGCTATAATTTAGCCCTAACATTGTTATTTAAGTTGAATTTTCTATAACTATATGATCATAAAAATCGTCTTGCCATCAGTAAATGTAATGTGGAAAAGGGGCAGCCCTGCAATAGCGGATTATTTTATCCTTTAGGGCTGTCCTGTTGACGGCATCAGCAGATTAACTCTTTTTTAAAATGACTGATTGTTAATTAATTGTGCTGTTGTTGATTCAATAAACGGCTGATTGATTGATTGATTGATTGATTGATTGATTGAGTATAAGTCATAAAATTTTGGACAGTTTTTAAAATCTGAAGAGAGACTTATTTTCGGGTGAGGGAAAAATATCTTTCGTTTACCAATGAGTTAAAATTCAAACGTGGGAGCCAACAAATGTTATCACCTTGCCAATAAATAATTTCTTTCTGGGTACAGTCATAATTGTTTCTGTTATATGCATAATATTATAAAATAATCTACAGCAAAACTTCGGTATATCGAACTTCGGTATTTCGAAGTTCCGGTTTTATCGAACAACAGTAAATGGCCTGACCACAATCAATGCAAATACATACAAAAATAGCTCTGTTTTATCGAACCTGCTTATATCGAAGCCTCGCCTATATCGAATGCCCTTTTCGGTCCTTACGAACAGTGGCCTTGCAGATATATCAAAGTTACAGAAGCACCACGCATTTTTGAACAATTCCTGACAATAACTGAATGATTTACTGATCTCGTTGTAATAAGCGTTCAGAATGTTAAACTTTTAATTTATTTATGCTGCCCCTAAGTACCTGAAGTACTATTTAGAGGCGTCAAGTTCCTCAAGCGATGCTGAACATTCTTTCAGTGCATCGTTGGATGATATGACGCATCATGCCTTCATCAACTAGAAGTTGAAAGTCGCTCAAAATAGAATCTTTTCTTATTCGCTGTGTCGCAAACAGCGTAAGTCCTGAAACTTCGCTGAGTACGTGCTGACTGCTTAGCCTTCCACGAGGTGCATCATCGGGTGAAATCACAATCCAGACAGTGCCGTCTCTTGATGTTTCCCTGTAGCTGCTGCATTTGTGCTGTCAAGATATTGAAATGATGAGCGACCCCATCTGTAACCACAACCTCGTTCTTGACCACGAGAACCCCCTCAACCACATGCACGCACACTTCCAGGGATAGGAACTTCAGGATTTGGAATGGCAAACAGTTTGTCTTGTCCACCATGATGATTTCGACACTTAGAACAGAAGAACTGCTTCTTGCGTCAACGGACAGGTTTTGTATTCCGGTATCTGAGACAGAGGCATCATTATCGTTGTCTTTCGATTCGCAGAAGTGTCCTCACCGATTTCTTTAATAAAACAAAAGGCTTGGTTTGCTGTATGCATATAGTATTATAGTCGTACACGACGACTCATTTTAGCGCAGGTATCGATAACCCTCAGATATGGCTGTTTTTATATCAATTGTGTTTGAAACAATAAATAAAACTGTTTGCAAACGGTGGGAAGAACGTAAGCTTTGCAATGCAGTCATAAATAAGTAAGGTTAATATAAGATATACACTAGTAAAATAGGCATTTGCAGTAATAGTGTCATGGATCAAAAATGACCCCAATCCGCCCTTTTAGGTATTGGCTGCTCTAACTCCTATACCTGACCAGCTCTTACGGTAATAAGATTTTTCTTCTATGCCTTTGCGGCCACAATGCCATAGATGTCATAAAATATCTTTCTTTAATGGTTACTGGACGCTACATGGCACACTCGCAAAGTGCGTTATGGGTCAAAAATGACCCATGCCGTCCTTCTAGTGTTAAAGGTTTATGATGGCTTCAGTTCATGGTGGCCTGGCGCCAATTCAAACGGGCAGCGGTGGTTTAGGATCTCGCCCCATCAGTTCGTTGAAAAATTAGCAGGGTCGAGGCAGTGATATTTTCGTTAATGTTAAGTAAAATTAGAACTGAAAATATTGATTTTCGTTAGTTATATATATCTGTAACTGAAATTATTGTAAGAACGAAAACTGAAATAGAACGAAAATCAAACACACTGAACGAAAATTAGAATAAAAAGGGAAATTAATTTTCGAAATGAAATTAATAACATAATTGGAAATTTTTATTGATAGTTTTTCCGATACAGTTGTGTTTATGTCTAAGAGGCACACATACTTTCTGACTCTTGAAACTTTAGTTTCTTTGGCTTAGCAAGTGCTTCCATGTGCAATTTATTAGGCCTGTGGTCGTGTTCATTTGAACCTTTCCATGTAAGTTTATAATATTCGACGGTGCGATAAGTCTATGGTTATAGAAAATCATTTTGAAAAGTGTATCCATATCGATCATAAGTTAGAAGTTAGAAAGCCATTTATGGGATTTTTTAAATAGGCCTACAGTAGGTCTAGGCTACCTGAAAGAACCAGGGCCGCATTAAGGGGGGGTGCTAAGGGTGCTGCAGCACCCGGGCCCGCAGTTTTGAGGGGCCCGCATTTTCGGAAGTGAATTTTTTTAATGTGTTTGAACCAGGGCCGATGAGAGGGGAGTCAGTGAGGGGTTGCTACGCCGGGGCCCTGTTCTATGGCAAGTGCCTGGAAATGTCTAAAACATAGTTCAAACTGAAGAGACCTGTGGGTTTTGTTTTGGCCTAATGCAGTATGTATAAGCCCTACATACATGTAGGTATATGACAGATGCTTCATGAAACATGATACACTGTTCCACATAGGCATACATGTGTTGTGTCTATCTAGGTCGCCTGGTGGGTCGAATAATTTGACCCACAGTAGAAACGAACACAGTTGTACATGAAGATACGCGTCAATATACGGCCAAGGATGATTCTCCTTTTTGCGTACAGGCACAGCCACTGCATATTCCTTTACTATGCCTGTACCCATCCACGGAGCCCTTGATTAGCCGGTCAACAGACTTACCACTCATAAGAATGATTTGGGATTAGCTGTTGGTGCAAAGTTAACTGATGCAGACAAATTTCGATTTCTAACTGAATTCTATACTCCACCAGGTTAGCACTTCGCATTAAGCACTCCCTCTGGTAAAATGATAATCCTAGCTACTTCGTTGTAAAGGCTGTCAGACGATTTTGATTATTTCGGTCAAAACTTCTGTGGTCATATTATAGTTGAATTACTTGAATTTGATAAAGACTGTCTGTCAGTATTTTGAGATTCTAGAATTGACGGCCTATAGAATTGATTAGGCTATTGGTTTTCTGGCAGGCATAACAATTTTTTACTGGATGTAAATTTATTCATTGAAATTTGAGTTATTAGGCTATCAAAATGAATAATTCTTTAACTTAATGCTGGATGTAAGTTTCGTAATAAAATTAATACCAAATTAGCAATATTTGATATTATATTCCATTAAGTTGATGATGAATAATTATTAGAAGATAAATTATCATAAGAACTCTGGAGCCTAATAAGGAAAGAAAGATTAGTGAAAGTCAGGAATACAAACGAGAGACAGACGCTTCTTCAAAGTCTTGCATTTTCAATTTAATAAAAAGCGAATGATGCAGCAAATCAAGCTGACAATATCTTTACTAGTAGGCCCTATGTATACATCGTATATAGTAGTAGAAGTGAGTTGATGATCACGGTACAGAGCGAGATGTGCAGATAGTAATGTAACGTTAATTGTATATTGTGTCTTTAGGCAGTTAATAGGGCCTACTCATTAGTAAGCATGCTATAAATATGTGCTTGGTGGATCGGTCAGAGGGGGGACCTTTGTCAGAGGGGGCTCGCACTATTACCACAGCACCGGGCCCGCACTAGCCTTAATGCGGCCCTGGAAAGAACAGACAAATAATTTATTGGCTAATACAACGCTTTGGACCCTGAAACGGATGAGTGCGGAACGGCACTTTCAGGTTAAATTTTAAGCAATTTGATTTCGCATCTACAGCGACTATAAGCTTACATATAGTATTAAAAATATATTATGAAAAAGGACAAGGCAAAAACGGGCTGACACGAAATTTTCATGCAACTGATTCGATTCAGTGGCTGTCACTACGAGAAAACAGAAGCATGACACAAAATGTTAGTGGACTGAAGATCCAGACTATCCAATAACTATGGTCGATCATCCTTTTGGGGAAATGATAAAAACAAGATTCGAAGTAGAGAGTGACATGGGGAATTTCCCCGCGGGTAACCGCGGTAAATCCCGCGGTAATGGGGAAAACAATTGCGGTAATACCGCGGTAATGGGGACAACAATTGCGGTAATACCGCGGTAATGAGGTTTACTCTCGCGGTAATACCGCGGTAATGGGGAGTGAGCCGGCAATAAACCGGGGTGATGTTAAGAAATTGAGAACTGATAAGGACATTTTATTATTTCCTGAAGCCGACTAGTCAGAAATAGTCAGGACTTGGTTAATGCAGACTGTCCATAAGATAATAACAGACTAATGCAGTAAGCAATACAAATAGTTTTGTAAGCTAAAAACTGTTATTTTTTAAATTTGAATTTGTGTAAACTTTTTGCGGGGAATGTGATGTCGTCCTGCGGGGATGCGGTGGAGATGGGAAGAAAACCTGCGGGGATGGGGACAAACTATGCGGGGATGGGGCGGGGATGGGGACGACTTACTTGTTGCGGGGCGGGGATGGGGACGAGATTGTCTCCCCATGTCACTCTCTAATTCGAAGTTCATATTGCTTGGTTAGTGGATTAATCAACACATATTTTTGGAGGGAAAGACGACAGGTTTACGACAATACTGCCCACTTGCAGAAGATCTTGCAGCTCCGGCTTCTCAAGGTCATGTCGAAAGAATATTTTTCTGTGTGAAGACTGCTAACAGCTGGGAGAAGAAACCACCTGCAAAGGTCACTGGAAATAAGAGGGTTCTTTAAAATTAAAGGAACGCATCTTATAATTAAATGCTCGAACTTGGTTTAATTTAACACTGGCTGTATAAAGAAGTATAACGGAAATTATTTTCAAACAAGAACTGAAATGAGAACTGAAATTATTTAAAAAACTGAAATTAGAAGTATAACTGAAATTTTTTAAGAACTGTAATTGAAATTAGAACTGAAATTGAGGATGTCCGAACTGAAATAGAAGTAAAACGAAAATTATTTCCTGAAGTAAAATATCACTGGGTCGAGGCCTTATGGTCACTATATATAGAAACTTTCACATTTACGGTGAATAAGCTGGTCTATGCAACGCGCCTTTTGTTTGGCGCTCGGAAACTTTTAGATCTACATTACATGTACATTACATGCATCGAGTCTGACAAAGCATGACGTCATATCTCCCTATATCGAACCTCCGATATATCGAACTGCTGACGATGGTCCCTTGAAGTTCGATATATCGAAGTTTTGCTGTGTTTTATAAAAATTTCTTTCTGAGTCCAGTATCCTCTCCATTTTCTTCTGTTTTTTGCAATTATTACAGATTTACCGGATCCATCAGCTGAGATTAAGTTTAACGGGTTTTTGTTTTTGGTAATCCTGCCGCTTCCTGTTGGACATATCAGATAATATTGCAAGGGATATGTGCACCCTTTGCTTTTAGATTTAGAAAAGTGTTCTCTGTGGAGGACCAGTGTCTTATGTAGCACCGATAAGTTCTATATAGCATTAATTGCTTGTGCATTTACTTAAAATAGGTCTTCTCATGCATACATGCATACATACATACATACTTACATACATATATACACTATCAATGACTTGTATAGTATCAGTGACTTCTATACTGCCATTCTCTTCTGTCGTGGTTTTTGCTTACTTTTATCCTTCTCTTTGTCTTGTCATACCTGTAGCAGTGTCCTTCCTCTGGTGTCCCTTCTATTTGGCTTGTGCAGGTTCTCTTCCTCCCCAAGGCCACCAGGTAGCAGTGGGTGTCATCACTTAGATCTGAACCTGTGTCTGTATGGTTTGCTGTTGACTTGTGTACCTTCTTGGTTTTTGGCTGCTTTCATCCTTGTCTAGGTTTTCAAGTGAGTACAGTGAGTTGATGGATTTGTAGAAGTTTGGTTTCAGTGTATGGTGTCTTGTGTGGGCTGTTGTTAAACAGTGAGTTAATTAAGTTATTATGCTATTTGCATGTTTTTATTGTTTGCATTAGAGACTACTTACTTAAGATGTTGAATTTAGACTTTAAGATGTGTTAAATGTAGACTTACTTAAGATGTTGAATTTAGACTTTAAGATGTTAATATGGACTCACTTAGAGATGTTAAATATAGACTTAAGATGTTGAATATAGAGTTAAGATGTTAAATATGGACTCACTTAGAGATGTTAAATATAGACTTATTTAAGACTTTTGAGCGTTAAATGTATCTTTATTTGCTTGTTGTGTGAGAAAGGTGATGACCAAATGCATTGCCTTTTCTCTGTAAGTTTATGGGGTCATTTGGGTAGTTCATTCCTCCACAGCCTGAAGCCATTTCATTTATTTTACTGGGAACATTTATTTGGTTTTCAATTGGGTTGGTCTGCTATGTTCTTATTGTCCTTGCAGCCTGTCGATGTTTTGTACTACCTGCACTTTAGCTTTTTGCTGTTTCTTCTTGTTTCTTTACAGCTGTTTCCTTGTATTACTTGTTATGTATACTGTGACCCTGTTTCCTTGTATTACTTGTTATGTATACTGTGACCCTGTTTCCTTGTATTACTTGTTATGTATACTGTGACCCTGTTTCCTTGTGTTACTTGTTATGTATCCAGTGACATTGTTTCCTTGTTGACTATTCTGTATCCAGTGTACTCTGTTTACTTGTTATGTATACTGTGACCCTGTTTCCTTGTGTATCCAGTGACCCTGTTTCCTTGTATTACTTGTTATGTATACTGTGACTGTTTCCTTGTGTTACTTGTTCTGTGTCAAGTGAATCTGTTTCCTTGTGTTACTAGGTCTGTATCCAGGGACCTTTGCCTAGTTGTCTGCAACTGCCATCTCTTCATTTCTCTGCCTTAGTTTCATATCTCTTCCCATATCGATTTCTTTCTCTCAGTCTTATTATAAAATTATGTCTTCTTGTTACTTGAATTTTCTTCTTCTTTTCATGTTTTGCCTTGTTGCTGGTTAAGCAATCCAATATATGCCATGTATCTATCTCCAGAGCCTCATCTTCTTTTCTGTGTTCTGTGTTCAACTATAACTACTCTCACATCTATCTCTCTCCAGAGCCTTGTTTTCGTTTCTGTGTTCTGTGTTTTATGTCATAACTACTGTCACATCTCTCTCCCTCCAGAGCCTTGTCTTCATTTTTGTGTTCTGTGTTTTATGTCACAACTACTGTCACATCTCTCTCCAGAGCCTTGTCTTCATTTTTGTGTTCTGTGTTCTATGTCATAACTACTGTCACATCTATCTCTCTTCAGAGCCTTGTCTTCATTTCTGTGTTCAACTATAACTACTGTCACATCTCTCTTCCACCAGAGCCTTGTCTTCATTTCTGTGTTCTGTATGCCATGTCTTAACTACTATCACTTGCTGTTTGTCTTTTGCACTAGCAGAAAATTTAAAGATTCAAAATTATTCACGTTTCAAAATTAAAATTTCATGAAATTTGGAGTATTGGGTGAGCACTTGCTTTCGGCGATTATACTTAACTTAGTTGCTTCAAGGCTTGTGAGGAATGAACTACGGAGACCTTTCGCCAACACCTTCTCGTGGTGGTCTCTGAGCATGCAGTTGGCTGTTGGCTAGCTGCATGGCCAAGATTGGCGATACCCCATTGACTGAGTGTGCAGTGTAACTTTGCTACTGAGCAAATTGGCAAACTGCTACATTGCACAGTATTAGTTTGGTCAAGCTGTCATTATTATACTTTGTTGCTATTTAAACTGTATTGTTCAGCCAGTAAACTAATGTTATTTTCAGGTGGAAAATTCAGATTCCTTTGGCAGAAGCTGTATTGATTGTGTGATATGCTACATTTAATTTGTTGTATGCTAGGAAGACACTTTAGATCAATTTAACAATGTAAATGTACATTGTTAATCATTTGACTCTTCTCTACGTTGTGAGTTTCTATTCTTGTGAGTGATGCATGTTATATAAATATAATAAAATGCCTAGATAACATGTTGTTTTATTTTGACTGCAGAATAATCGCTGACAAGTTTTTATTGGTCAAGGAAACCTATTTTTAACCTATATTACAGGATTAACTCCAGATACTCAAGCTATATGACAGACAATGCTGCCTTGTCAGCTTTGGCTGGACTGCATACCTGTTCAAATTCACTAGCTCTGCATGCTCTAGTAACTCAGGAAGCCTTTTTAGCCAGGAAAACAGTACATGGGTGAAAATTGAAGTACCTGCAACAATTAGCACCAAAGGTGTATAGTCCCTGACTAGGTTTTGTTTGAGGATTGGCACGTTTCGACCTCAGCAGGGCAGAGCCTTGGAAGCAATTTGAAGAATTTAGTGTGAAGTTGGGCAAATTCAGGCTGGATGTTTGTGTAGGAATAGAGGACGTGAAATCAGTCTGGAAAATATTCCTATAGGTTCTATATGGACTCCATTTGGGTATGCTGGCAGGGGTCGAAGTCCAGCATGAGAATTGGAGAGAAGATTATTGGGGGGGGGGACTGATTCATGTGGAGTTGGGGCATGAAATGAAGACTTAACAATGGAGTACTAAGAAAGATTATGGGGGGGGTTGAACCCCAACCCCCGGCAATTCTCACTCTGGGTTGGACCCATATACAGCCCATTTATGTTCCTCTAATGACCATGGAAATGCTGGCAAACATTGTTTTACTTCATCACAGATTCATTACTTACTTATTAATTGGACATTGCTGTGTGCTGCACTTTTTCAGCCTAATCTGGGATCAATATATTGTTAAGAGAATGTAGAAGAAGAAGAAGAGCAGTCCCTTGAGCTAGCCCTGAGGCAGCCATGGGTATGAAGTGTTAGCGACTTCATTTTCTTAGCCTCGGCAATCCTCTCACCGTCTCATCTTCCCACTGACAGTGTACAGTCAGTGTACTCATCATAGCTGAGTTGGCTAGGGGTGCTCTTGGAACAGAAATCTCGAACCAAATTTTCTGTCCTGGCGGGGATTTGAACCCCGACCTCTCTATTGACAGTCCAGTGCGCTAACCACTGGACTATCAAGCACCTCATAAGGGAATGTAATGTGATGAAAATATAGAAGTACAGTCAGGTATATACGCTCATTAAAAGACGCTCTGCCGAAACAACTTAGCAGATGGTCAGACTTTTGAGGTCAGTTTCTTGGTGAGGGTACATTATCAAGCCAGGAAAATTGATTACCCTCTCGCAGAGCCTATATCTGAAGTCTTA
This sequence comes from Aporrectodea caliginosa, assembly GCA_020284085.1. Classification (NCBI taxonomy): domain Eukaryota; kingdom Metazoa; phylum Annelida; class Clitellata; order Crassiclitellata; family Lumbricidae; genus Aporrectodea; species Aporrectodea caliginosa. Next base: position 1,935,474 of record JACEVL010001014.1, read on the forward strand.
TCTCTGCTCTATCGGTACGGTACCCTAGCGACACGGCATAAGTAGCTCTTAATAGCGGCAGTCTTGGTGACCAAATTGTTTCAGAAGAACTGTTTACTTAACAACGACATCGCAATAATTGGCCAGTGTATTGTATTTTTTATTGTACCGGTATGGACTGTTCAGATCTAGGCCCTCTCAGTGTAGAAGCCCCGGGAAAAGAGGAACGTCTTCTGGGAATGAGCAGATGAGGAGGAGAACCCAGACAATGGTTTTGCACGCAGAGGGGAAGGTCATTCCAAGAAGAAGAAACGATATCGATTCTCAAATTGTCTGTAAATAAATGCAAAGTAATTGGCATAATTGTTAAACAAACAGGTTTGAAGAAGTGTTGAATGAGTCGATACGTGATCTGGGTTCACGTGATCGAGCAATCGAAACTTCTGTAAAATTTATAATTGCGGAATATGGATAGGCCTAATAATAGGCCTAATATTATTTCAAAAAAATAAAGTCAAATGGTCAAAAGGGTGTCTTGTTCATGTTAATTTTCTGTGACACTTTTGGGCCCCACAACAGGAGGACCGAAAATATCACAGGTTTACTGTGAGATTTTTGGGCCTCCCACTAATAGGGGGCCCGAAAATGTCACATAAAATGTTGCAGAAAATTAAGTTTGTACCATATGACTTTTATTTTTTGATAAAAGAGAACATTTAATTAAAAACATAATCGGCCTATTATTATTACGGTGTCTTGTTCATGTTAATTTTCTGTCATTTCCGGGCCCCCAAATTTGCGGGCCCTGTGCAATTGCACGGTTCGCACAATGGTAAGGCCGGTACTGCCGCTGAGCCAGCATAGGTACATAATATGTAGATAAGACATTCCGTGATTGGCTGTCGCAAACTCCAGACTGTCTTCGTCCTTGCTCCACCGGATTCAGCGTATCTCTGCGTAGACGGGATTCGATCGTAAGTCTGAGGTTTGACTGTCCAGTTGGAAACCATCCCTCCTCTATTCCCGTCACGGAAGGTGACGATAACATAGGCTACGACCGAAGCGACCATGAAGTCAACCGACGACGACGAGACGAGAGGCTGATCAGTAATTTGTCTTTGTTGATGTAAGTGAAGACAACGATGGACTCGAACAGAAGAAGGGAGCACAGAGAGGAGGGAGCAGAGACAGACAGACAGACAGACAGACAGATGGACAGACAGACATTTCTAGATACATCTGTGAAACAGAATTTCCGGACGGAGCAGAACAACAGCTAATGGTTTGAACTGCAAGCAGTCGTATGCGAACACAAAACGTATACATCAATTGCAACATAAAGGAAACTAAAGTGACGTAGGAATCGGAATCCTTTAGAGTCTTCACGAGTTCACGAGTCAATAGTTTGAACATAAGACTTATACAACGGTTCTGTTACTTTGAAGGTTTGAATACAGATGATTGTCAAGGCCACGTTGAGGACAACTGCGCATTGAACCCATGGTCTATCATGGCTACATCGATTTGAACCAATTTGCTCCTCTGCCGATGACTGTGTTTAGGGACTCTGATGAAGTCCGTCACGCTCATTTGCTCAGCGCAATTGATGCTCTGTCACATGATCGAGTGTGAACTTCTGAACTTGAGAAGGCAATATCAAATCGAGTCTGAGTCCTTATTTGTATCTGTGTTTAAACATCTCTCTGACTTGCAATTAAAGTGCATGGAATCACTGGTGACCGGGGATGAACCCGCTAGACAAGCCAACAGCGCGTTCCAAAACCCTTACGCCAAATGGCAGAGGAAACCACAGTTTTAAGCGTTGTTCCTCTTGATATCTCTTAAATATTAAACTTTCTAACGTATAGGCCTACGGATCCACTGCAGGTTCATTCCGCTCCGAAACAGCAAAGCATTCGTTTGTTTTTGCAGTTAAACGTGGACCGTCGTTGGCTAATGGGTATAGGCCTAATGCAGCGGTGCCCTCCCTTGGTCAAGGACTGTAGGGTCTAATTATCCCAGGGAATGTTATACGTAGGGCTGTGCAAGGCAGAGAGAATTCCTTCATGGTGTCACGCCTAGACATAATTATATATAAATATGCGTAATTATATCATATATTATCACAAATAGGCCTAACTGACTATATTATATAAATTATATATACACACATAAATTTCTTCCTAAGTCCTGCAGTGACTTAGGCTACACATGGATATAATGGGTTGTAAGTTGTAACTATGGCTTTTATATAACGTCCTTACACGATATCGACTGCGGCATATTAACTAAGCATAGGCGCACACTAACGGGCCTACAAATCTAGGACGGACGGTGACTGTGAACTCGAGCTTTGTCCCTGGATCCGTGCCTCCCTCTCTCTCCGTCCCTTTCTGCCTCCCTGCCTGCCTCCCTCTTCTTCAGCACCTGAGACAACACCTGAGCGAAGCTATTCAGTCGACAGTGGCCTAAAAAACGCCTTCATGAGGTTATCGAGCCACGAGAATAAACGAGACATACAGTTGATAGTAAGTGGACTCCTGTCGACCGTTTGCTGTAGGCTGGCTTTATGATCGTGCTACTAGTATCAGCTTGCAGAAGACTTTCGTGTCCACTTACTATTGTTTAGGTGTGCAGAGACATGCGCAGGTTGAGTGCAGGAGTATTGGCTAGCATAGGCTATAGCGAGCGTACAGTGGAAAACGTTGAGTAGTAAACAGCAGGAGGGAGAGAGGGAGGGAGGGAGGGCTGCCCTCTGTTGGCCAGAATGAGTCGACGCCGACGATTTGCTAAACTCCTTCGTCGGCAGCCTTAGACAATCTATATAGTTCAGTTCATGAACGTGTAAGTGATACGTTTAGACGCATGCAACTGGCACTTGCTCTAGAAGCCGACAACACAGCTCACAAGATATCGGCGGCCTATACTCTCTACAGTCTATCGGTGGTTGTACACATCTGTGCACAAGTACGTACATCTAATTGGATGCGTAGTTCGGTTTTAGACCTGGTCGAACAGTAGCCTAGAGCAAATATTCTAATCTAGAATGAATTATGGGGCACGATATTAGGACAGTTATTGTTGCACGCCTATTATATTTATACACGCCTTAGACCTCGTGGACGCATTCTGAGCTTCGCAGAACAGGTAGGCTTATAGGCCTATACCTTCTGTTATGTCTAAACACGGTATGTAGTATAGTTCACAATGTACATGCGCGATGTACTACATAGCTGCAAAAGTCATGTAAAATAGTTGACCATTAGTTCTGGTGAATCAGTGATCAATAACTCGAATCTCTGTTCCATTCAAATGCTATCAATGTTTACGACATGCTTCTATAGCCTAGGCGTCTGTGATATCCTAAATACGTGTGCCCTACCCAGGCGACATAATTATGGTAGACGAGTGTAGGACATTATCCACCCGGACGTAATCCCCCGGACAAAATCCCATGGACAAAAGCCCCCGGACAAAATCCCCTCCCCCCATTTTGCCTAGGACATAATCCCCCTGGACATAATCCCATAAACCTTAATTGTTTTTGTTCGCATTGTCATTCAGGTGGAGGCCTAAACTTAAGACTTGTTAGTGTCATTCAGTTAGAAAGTTTAGACTTGTTAGTGTCAATCGGTTGTTCAGTTATAAAGTGAAGACTTGTTAGTGTCATATAGATTTAAAATTAAGACGTGTTAATGTCGTACAGTTGTTAACTGAAAGACTTAAGTTGATGTATTTAACCAAGAATGTTTTCATCAATCCATACAGTAGGCCTATTTAGGCAAGAATTATTTTTCGACTATCCCACTTCAATTGAAACAAAGACTTAGTTTGATCAACCCAGCTTCTATTTATGGAAACAATTATATATTATTTAGAATTAGTTTAATCAACCAATCAAACTTCCATTTAGGCCAACAATTATTTTCATCATTTTGCTGCCGCTGGTAACAATTTTTGACAATTTTAGGCAGACTAGTATACTAAACTGAATGATTCCAGTGGAATCAAGAATATTATGCGATAATTTCGTAGCCGGGGGTATGTCCTAGCTGGGGGGATTTTGTCTGGGGGCTTTTGTCCTGGGGGATTATGTCCAGGGGAATAATGTTCGTTCCCCATGGTAGATGTCATCAGAAACCGCTGGCCCATCCAGATGGGACCACTTCTATTGCGGTTCCCCCATTTGAGCTCTGCAGGGAGGTATGACCGGCCTGCTACTGGATCGGCCTTGATAAGTGTATTTTGTGGATCTCTCATTTATTAGTCTTTATGAATTAGTTCTGTCTGTTAGATAGTTTTGTTATATCAGTCGATTATTTGTTATGCATGATCAAACCATAATCAAACCGTGAGCAAGGCTTTACAAAGGAAGTCAGGTCGAATTTGCGGGTTCAATCCTGCCAGGAAACTTGGCCACTTTCACCTTGTTTTTCACCTTTTTCCAATTTATTAGATGTACAATTTTAGGAACTTATACTCCTTATTAAGCCAGATGTTCATTAAAAACACTAGTTCATTTGAAAATTTGCTCTCTGCGGTATAGCCATTTGTTACTTCTGACTTGGGGGTAGGCCTACAGAGGCCACTCAGACCTACTATATCCTACCTAAATGATCATTTGCCTTTGGATCTTCCCTCTATCCGTGATAGGACCGACGCCCTTGTGCTAGGCTACGTGTTGCATTAAGTTTTCCTTTTTAATTAACATTTCACAGAAAGAGTTATTAAACATTTAAATGAATTTTAGGTTTCTTCAAACCTTTTAAAAATGTTTATTTCGTGTCGTTAGCATCAATTTGCCAACGATTTCTCTAAGTGAACAACATGGCGAGTAACAGCGTTCTGGAGACAAATAATAATAAGGATCAGAAGAAGAGCCACGAAGAGGAGGAGAATGATGACCTCAATCTGACCCCTAAGGAGCTCGAATGCCTCGTTAAAAAGGTCAGTTCATCCGTTTGTCTGTCAATCAATCTGCACATACTGTACATAGCCCTAGTACTCATTTTTAATGCGCTTAGTGAATAATTGCCATGGCGGTGGAACAACACAGCAACTACACCATACACTTAAATCCCGATGGCTTAGTCCCCCAATGGACTAATAGCCAAGTGGAGCAATATTGTGGGCCTAAATGCTGTTGCATGGAGCTTACACGTGAAAATATAAATAGTATTGAATATGGAAACTCGTGGACGGCAGCATTCGATTCTGTTTGACTCATCCTACCTCCCTTGTCTGCCATGAAATCAGACTCGCTGAAATTAGCCCAGGCCTTTTTGTAGGGAGGGAGAAGGAGGGAAGGAGGAAGGCAGGAGGAGAGGGGAGGGGAGGGGAGTGATGCAAGCGACATGCTTCCACTTGCCTTGTCATTAACGATCGCCTGTCTGCTGCTGCTGCAACATGTGGTCCACCGATCCGTCCGTGCCAAGCTGTTTATACGTTCGATTGGTGCATCAAATAGTAGGCCCTCCAATAGACTGACTTTCATTCTGGCTTAAGCCACTATCGATATGCGATATGCCGTGTGTATAACACTGCATATCGTGCAATGCACTGGCCCATGTCCAGGCTCGTCACGCATCGGCAAAAAGGGTTCGGCCACTTCCCGGTTCAGAACACGTACAGGAAAAGAAGGTAGCACCTCTTCCATACACGTCTCACTTGAAATGTCCGGGACTAGCTCTGACCTAGTTACCTGCCTTCAATGATTGCATAAATTAGCTCAGAATTTACTTTTGCCAGTTCATTAGGTTTAATTTAAGATCTGTCAGAAATAAACTCTGTGGAAACCGTTTTAAGATGTATCATGTTATCTTTCGCCAAACTGCGGCTGTAATCCTTGGTTTTGGCATCTGTTCAACTGCAGCCACAATTTAACCTGTTCATCAGTTCTGCAATAACTTTCTAAACACATGAAATGAATGAAGCTTCATTCGAGCAACGCCATACTACTCCCAGTTTGGAACTCTAGCACTTGAGAGGCTTACGGCATCTTCAGTCGTAGGAGGGGGTTTAGGAAAGTAGCACTCTGGTAACACGAAGAGCAGAAGATCAGCACGGACGGAGGATCGCTTCCCGCTACCGTCCCAAAGGTCGACTCAGCCTTTTATTCGCCAGATGGCGCTGATAAAATTAGCAGTAGGACGTGGTGGGCGCCTTGCATGGCTGCCATACGGTTAAATTCGACTCCTGTAATAACTTGTGATCACCTGTTTATACTATGAATTGCAATAATGATGCGGGCCGTGCGGTGTGTCAGTTTGAAATAATAAACGAAGATTATTCAGAGGCGCAGATTTTAGTAAAAGGTACAGAGGCAAAAATTTCATTCATCTGATCCCGTGATCAGATGATACCATCGCCTCTCTTGCCCTGTCTTCCCTCTCCCCCGAGTCCCCTTTCCGCAAGCCCTTTCAACTGGCAAGAGACCTAGAGTGCTTCCTCTTTGCTCAATCAAAATAGACGAGCGCACAACAAACACGAGTATTACTTACAACAACAAAACATTTAAGTTTTCTGTAACTACTAACTAGTACTAACTAACTACCTTCACTCTCATTAACAAATCTGATGTTATAGCAGTTAGCCTACAGACACACATAAAGTTTGCCAGTACGGTAAGACAGATTTTTAGTTACAGGCTTACTTCAACTTCATGGCGAATAAATGAGTTTCGTTAAGCAGTTTGAATTTTTGATATTTTGAATAGCCAAAAAAGTACTGCATGGGGCGAACACTCGCCCCAGAACCTTTGTGAGTATTGGGGCTAAAGTCCCTGTTTCCCCTTTGGAGTCGGCGCTATGATTATTATTATTATATATCCTAGGCCCATTGGCTACATATACATGTATATATATATATATATATATATATATATATATATATATAAGACGACACCCAGGCATATCTGCATTGCGCTCCCCTCGCCGCGATCGGGGCTGCCCGCACCATGCAGCAGGCAATGGGGGCCCTCGCAGATTGGATGTCCTCGAACCGGCTCCGCCTCAACGCCCAAAAACCCATTTCATCTGGTTGGGCACCAGGCAACAGCTGGCCAAGCTAGACCGAAGCGCTCTCTCAGCTGAATTCCCCACTATGTCCTTTTCTCTGGTGGTGCGTGACCTCGGGGTGCTATTGGACCAAGAGCTCACCTTTGCACCTCACATAAATCAAGTTTGCCGCAGCTGCTACTACCAGTTGCGGCAGCTCAGGGTCATTGCTCGCTCCCTGACTTTTAAAGCAGCAGTCTCCTTAGTTCACGCGTTTGTGCTGAGCCGCCTAGACTATTGCGCTTCCATTTACGCTGGTCTCCCGCGGGTTCGAATCGAGAGGCTGGAGCGGGTTCACCGGGCTGCGGCTCGACTCATTGGCGGATTTGGTAAGACCGACCGCATATCTCAGTATATGCGTGAGGTATTGCACTGGCTTCCTTTCCCTCAACGCATCTCATACAGGATCGCGTCCTTGGTGTGGCGGTGCTTATCAGGCTGGGCACCCTCTTACCTGCGTGAGCTATGCCGCCCTCTTTCTCCTTGCACGGACCGCCGAGCACTGCGCTCCTCCGTCCACGGTGACCTGGCGGTCCCATTCGCCCGCTCTGCAACAATGCAGAGCCGTTCCTTCTCTGTGGTTGGTCCAACAACCTGGAACGGGCTAACACTAGATTTACGACACCTTCCAAACTGTTCTCAGTTTCACCAACTGTTGAAGACTGCATTCTTCCGTATGGCCTGGGTCGGGAGCGCTTCTGAGTAGGGATCTTGAAGGGGCGCTATATAAATTCTGATTGATTGATTGATTGATAATATACACAGGCTGATAAAAACATAATTTAAATGCAAAGCAAAGGTAGTCCACAAATCATGCCTCCGCTTTATAGATATCATTTTTTAGTGCATGACAAGTAGGCCTAATCGTATAATCTAGCTTCTATGGACATGTACCATACAAGACAGTCATTCATATGCAGTAGAGTGGGCATGGGGCTGTAGTCGGCTATACTCCATGGGAATCCAGAGTTTTGACATACATGTATATCTAACTACATGTTGAGGGAAGAGCATCAGGAGCAGGGCTTAGATGCCGTAAACCCTGCATGCGAAGACGCATTGAGTTTAAGATCCTTAATAATTATGCTGATGCAGATGCGTAACTGTCTGCAGGTGGTCAGAGGTGGATTTATTATATATAGGAACAAATGAGGCCATGGTCTATGGGGGGGGGCGGCACATTGCAGAGAGCGGCAACAATTGAAAATCAGAAAAAAATTAAGCATTACATATTAAACTAGGAACGAGACAACAATGAATAAGCCTAATGATCTTACTTAAATTTAAGGCTTTGGAACATGAATATTAGGGGCGGCAAAATCATTTGGCCTACCAGTATTTCGCCCTACTCCCCATGGCCCTGCGCTCAGAATTAACATTCAATTTATCATACTTATTGCGCATGCATGTATTTATATATATATATATATATATATATATATATATATATATGCATGTACATGTATGTTTGTGTATACATATGTATGTAATATAATGTATCTACGCTTGTGTATGACGCTTAGTTTGATGTCTATATTATAAAAAATTTCAGTAAATGCTGATATGCTTTCATAGAGTGTTTACTGCCACTGTCACTGTTTATAGGTGAAATATACAGGCCTGTGTATACAATACTATACATGTAAGCCATACTATATCTCTATGTATCAAACAGAAAAGTCGTAGAGGGGTATATAACTTTGAGCCCGATCAATGGAAAATCAACGAGGTTAGGGGTAATGCTATGCCGTCTGACGCCTCACTGTATCTTCTTATTTTAAGCGTATAAAAGCTTTGAAGAGGCCATATTTCCTGTAACATCACAGTTTGACCTATATCGGCAATAAAATGGTTTTATGGGTAGTTTAATATTTTCCTCGCTAAGGGCAGTGACGTGTAGGCCTATAGTCTGCCTGGAGTTGAACGATCTCACTTAAGAACAGGACCAAACACCATGGACTAAACATTACACTGCTCTTATATAAACTAAAAGTGCGTTCAGGCTATTCTAAGCTTTTGGCCTGTAATTCTGTTCTAAAATTCTGATGCACAACGGATCTTTTGAAACTACGTTTATAAGCTGCAGATGACTTTCAGCTTCAGAGCTAAAACCCTCTGATCCTCGGACCGTCGACCGAACCAACACTCGCTATACATCTGGTAAATTTTGTAAATTTTGCGCTTATGTTTCGCTGTAGGCAATAATAATAATCTTCGTTTAATTTTTTTTAAGCTGACAAGTACGCAGGATGATTACAATTCATAGTATGAATGGATGATCACAAGTTATTACAGGAGTCGAATTGAACCGTTTGGCAGCCATGCAAGGCGCCCATCACGTCCTACTGCTCATTTTTTCAACGCCACCTAGCGAATGAAAAGGCTGAGTCGACCTTAGGGAGGGTACTGGGAAGCGATCCCGAGTCCGTTGCCTCTACGCGCCAGAGTGTTACCATTACCCTAAACCCCTCTGAAACAATTAAAATTTTGTTCCTGAGCTATACGTACATTTCTTTAGCTTAAGAAGACTTGCTCTTATACCAGAGATAGCCTAGACCCCCTCGACCCAACTGGGATCTAGGCTCCAGACCCTCTTGAGGCCTCTCTGGATATCACCACCAATTATTTTGACGATTACGATGATGATGATGATGATAATGACGACGACGACGAAGACAGCATGAAGAACCTTGCAGTTGCTGTAATTGCAAACACAACAGATTGAAGCGGACAGAGCGGAGATGAGGAAGTTCCTCGTCATAAAGTCGACGGCGCAGCAGAGGAGAGAAGGAGTGGAGCGACCAGTGGACACAGCCTACGTGGAAAACGAAGACGGAAGACTCTGGCTGAGAGCTGTCTTCGACGTACACCACTTCCAACCAGACGAAATCGAGGTCAAGGTAAGAACATAATTATGGCAACAGGTATACCGTCAGGTCATGACCTTCGCATTTGTAGGTGATACCCGAGCTGCTGACATGAGATTAGGACCGACAATGTGCATTGGAGAAAATAATTAAGACACGGTAACATTTTAAAATTAATCCAGGTAATAGTGTCTTTGGATGCAACTGATCTGGAATTAACTCAAATGATGCTTAAATTGCTAACCTTTTGGCAGGAAGTTCCCAGACAACCGCGTTCGATTTCGCCAACAGTGGTTCTGCATTGAGCCACTGGTGTACGAGAACTGCATGGTGGTCAACTCATTGTGCATTGGCCTTTTATGGACTCGTAGCTAACCACCAGTTGAAACTTTTATGCACTTTTGTTCGGAAATTTTATGTACTTTTGTAAGTGAAATTACGAATACATTGCATACAGCATAAACATCCTCAATGAGTTCTGAAGAAATATAGGCCTACCGTTTAAACTTTAACCACCGTCATGATTATGATGTTGCTGTTCAGAATGCCGTCTCGAAGAACATGTCTGTTTTTATGCAAGAATAAGCTTAATAAAAGAGGTGTTGAGGCATAAGAATTCAGATTAATTGTCGTAGGAATTTAACGATTATATGACCCAAAAGCGAGTTATGGAGTACGAAGGGAGAGCAAAACTTCGGGTAGGGCTGGGATTGCACAGAAAGTTACAAGACCCCGCTTTTCTAAATGAAGGATATGCATTGACAGCAGACATTTACCGGTAAGCACAATCTAACTTTGTCAAACATTCCATGAGCAAATAAGGTACTTACATTACGATTTTGGACGAAGATTTCACTCTATGAAAGGATAGAAACTCGTTGAAAGTATAGATACAGGTGAGAACTTTGTAGCATGAGTTATTATTATTCCTTAATTGCTGCATGCAGGTGGAGAATAGGCAGCTGCAGGTGAAGGCACAGGGCCTTGACGATCGGGAGACGGCCCTCTTCCGGAAGACGATGATACGCAAGATCGACCTTCCGGAGAACGTGGACGTAGACGCCACGCAGTGTCTACAGTCAGAGGGAGGCATACTGACCGTCTCCATGCCGTTCCATATGCCTCCATCCGAACACAAGCCAACGGGACCAGCAACGGTCCCTATCATCACGGAGAATGGCAGACGACTCATTCGACTCGGAATTATGATCGGACCGGATTTCACTATGGACGACCTCAAGGTACACATCGTGCATGCACAGATGCTGTAATGCACAGATGCAGTCCCTCTAGAATTTAACAGGGTCCTTATGATGAAAGATTTCATTTCCTATTTCCCATTTCCATCTCACAGATGATTCACGCCAGTCAAGATCCACGAAATCCACTAACCACGCAGTCATCCATCGAACGAAATCTAATCGCATCTGATTCCGTTCGGTCTGATCTCATGTTACGTCGCATAATTTGCTTTGTCATTGGATTTAATGACCTCCTATCTGACCTCTAAACTTTAACCTCTTCACTCTGATCGGTCACCAAATCCCAATGGTCCTAGTTTGTCTTCTTTCCTGTCTTTTCTCATCCTATCTTAACTGATCAGATCCAATTCGATCTAATCAAATCCAAAATGCTCTTTAGAAGGTAAGTGGGTAAGGCAAGGTAAGAAGCAGAAGAATAGCAGTTCCTTACTTCAACCTCAGAGGCAGCCATGGCTATGAAATGTTTGTCACTTCATTTGCTTAGACTCGAAACCGATTTCTGCCATGGCGAGGATTTTAACTGCCAACCACTCGGTCAACAGTCCAGCATCCTAACCATTGGACTATCCCTCCCACACTTCTACAGATGCATTGATGCAATAAACATTAAATACTATAACAGAGTAGGAATTAATCGTAATCGTAATCGTAATCGAATATTTATATAGCGCCACTCAAGAACAGAGGCGCTCCCGACCCGGGCCAGTGTCTTCACTGGTAAAGAGAGAGGGTTTCAGGCTCTTGCGGAACTGGTCAAAAGAAATGGAAAGAAGGTCGGCCTGGAGGGACAGAGGCAATCGGTTCCAGCGAGTAGTTACGTTTGAGAGTGTCAGAAAACGAACTCATACATGCAGCTGCACACGTATTTAGACACAGAGCAGTTAGACACAGGCCTATAGGGAAACATATGCCGCTTGCAGTATAGATACGCGTCGACCCGAACATCAACGCAAACAGTTGGACGAGACGTGGGCCTATACCTGAGCAGATGGAAGACAGAATGACGGACAGACATGGGCGTATTTAGGGGGTTACGGGTTCAAACTCCCGAAATAAAATCCCGAAATTTGTTTTCTATGCAATTATATGCGAAATACAAAAAAAACTGAACTTTTTCGACCATTTCTGATGGAAAACCACCCCGAAAACTTAAAACTCCCTCCGAAATTTGTTTCTGGCTACGCCCATGCAGACAAACATGCGGAAGACAGGAGGGAGGGAGGGAGGGAAGGAGGGAGGAGTAAGTGAGTAAAGAATCGGACAGAAAGACTATATATGCGATTGAAGGAGATCATTGTAGTATGCTAAACCTCCTCTTGGATTAGGCTACAGTCCAAAGTTGCACTCTGTGAGCGATTATCTTCTTAGCTGTGTGAAGACTGAAGAGCTTATCTGAAACGACAGTTGTCTGTAGGCCTAGTCAAAGGCCCTACACGTATCTCGCTAAGAACAAGACGTGTTATTGGATGCGTAGCGTAATGTAGCCTACAGGTGACATTGTGTTAATGTATGTGTGTCAGGTGGAAGCTGAAGGTCAGAGGCTGCTCATCCGAGCATCGTATGATGCGGAAATCGGTCTCGAAGGAGCTCAGGTGACCCGCCACGAACTGCGGAAGGACTTCCAGCTGCCCGAACACATCGAGGTCGACGAGGTCAGCTACGAACTGAACAAGGCTGGAGTGCTTGGGGTTCAGATCCTTCTCAAGGATAAACAGCTCTATCGATGCAACGTCACAACGGAAGAGGTCGCTGTTCCCGAGAAACGCTAGGCAGCAGCAGCTTAAGCAGACGCGCATCGTATACGACTTTCAACGGCATTCATGCGTTAAGCCTGCAGGGAATATTAAAAACGATTATGAGTGATTGTGGTATAAGACGAGTAACTACGTTACTCGGGAGTGAATCATGCCGTCGTGTGACAGACAGATCGTCGGATTCCTTCCAGATGCGACTTTTATCTTAGGCATTAAAGATCCGACCTCGTGATCATAAAATGACGTAACGCATATTCAAATTGACATTCGTGGTGAAAGATTTCATCCAAAAATCGTTGAAAATAAGAAGCAGTGTTTTCTCTATTAACTGAAACTGTAACTGAAATAGCATAATAACTGAAAAATGTTTGTCAGTTAACTGCAACTTTAACTGAAACTGAAAAATGCTGAATAACTCAAACTGTTAACAGAAACCGAAAAACAAAAACTGTATAACTGAAAAATCACAAAGCTTTAACTTAGAAATAAAACATAAGTTTTTTCCTTACTTTACTTCTGAAACCTTCTGAATAGTAATCTTACTCTAGTCTACTGTCAGTTTTCTATGCTCACTTTGGTTCCTTTTCCTTTCGCTGCGTTGTCGTACAACAATCGACGACTACGAGAACAATGTTTAAGCCAAGAAGCGGTCGAAAAGTATAAAGTGGCGTGTGGGAATATTTTGTTTATGAAGCGGCAGTAGACAATCTTGAGTTCGTGTTGTTTTCGCACTTTTGCTGGCAATGACGCGGAAAAACACGAGTGTGGATCGACAGACCTCTATTCCAACCCTGGCACCGATAGCGGAGGACCTCGTATCCGTGCCGGCTTCACAAGCATGTTATTGAGCGTGTTTTCTCAGTTTGTGGGATTTATGCGCACGAAAGCAGAACAGAGCAAGTGCTAATCTGGAGCGAATTGTTTTCCTTAAACTAAACCAACAATACGTCAAATTGGATTCATTTGCTGCATATAAATATTTCTGGAATGCTTGTGGTCAGTGTGTCGTAGTCGTGACTTATGAACATAATAAGTGAAACTGTAACTGAAAAACAGAAAACTGTAACTGAAATTGAAAGATCTGATTGCAGTTAACTGTAACTATAACTGTAACTGAAAAATGATAAATTAGGTAACTGTAACTGAAACTGTAACTTAAAAACCATAACTGAAATAACACTGATAAGATGTAGAATCTACATGATCAGTATGGGAAACTGAAGTTTTTATCAGCCGGTTGGTAAATGGAGAGAATGAAAAGTGGTATAAAGTGCAGATTGACTGCAGAGGTCAGCGCCAATCGAGGGACGTTTGACCCTTTCAACTAAAGCTTGACACAGTCCAATCTAATCTGATGACTTTTATAGCGCCGTTATAATAAAGCACAAGACCTCAAATGATGGTCACATCAAATGAAACCGTTGTCGAGAACCTCAATGTCCCTCCTTGGCATCTGAAGGCCTCACGGCGCCGGCGGTGGCGGCGGTGGCGGTGGCAGCGGCGGCGGTGGCAGCGGCGGTGGTGGCGGCGGCGGCGGCGGTGGCGGCGGCGGCGGCGCAGTTGCCCACTTGCCAAACACGAGATGGCAATTGTCCGAACATCGTACAAAACATTCAGAAGCGATGAATAAAGACAGAAGTCACTCCAACAAAGAATTCTAGAAATTCATATTAATACCTACATTATCTGGAGAAATCCGCGTCCGAACAATTATTAACCAAACAGCGACATGTTACAGAAACATTCGGCCATGTGTATGTATGCATGTATTTGGTATGTATTTAGTATGTAGCCTATGGGTGTATGAATGCATGTATGTATGTATGTATATATTTATGTATATACCAGGTCATAATCGAGAGCGTTTTATAAGTGCCTCACAAAGGCTTCTTGTAGCATAAGAGAAGGGAACACACGCCGTTTTGTATTCAAATATGGCCCCAAGCATACGAATAAATTTTCATGAATTAAATTCCAATTTATTGGGCCTAGAATGTTGCTGGCTATTGCAGCAATCTGGTTTCTGCATCCACCGGCCTATAGAGCTAAAGGTGACGTCATCCATATCTGCTCAATTGCTTACTTGCTTAGTTGTTCGTTTGCTTGATTACTAAGCTATCTGTCATCTGTAGCGGTCTCTCAGAGACCTTAATATAGTTTTACGACCTTTAGAGCTTGGGTTGTCAGAGGCTCAGATACACTCAGCCACCTTCATTTGCCTTTCGCCTTATCGTATTTTGCACGTCTTGGGCGCAGTTTCCGGTGTTTTAATTTGAAGTAGGCAACTGCATTGGCTCTGGAGAACTACAGGCCTAGTATATATTATCTATAGTAGTTAACTGTTATAATCAGAGTCTGAATATCAGTTGACAGTAGACAGCAGACGTCTGTAATCGTCACAACCCACGTAAACTGCTTAATGCATGTCTGCAGGGTCTGTTATGTGTAGCTTTCTGTAGCCAAACAGTGTAATCTAATTATTTGAAAAGGCGATATTAGCCTACCGTCCCTAGCTATAGAAGCATGTTGTCAGCGCCATCGTTTTGTTGTTAGTAGGTCTTCTTGACTCTTCCACTTATGTTAAAGGCGCTCTCTGCTGGTATAGCTAGAATATTAATGTATTTTCTTCACTTGTGGCCTTGCGCACTGGGAGCGCCTCTGAATGGTTCACCCTATGAGAGGCGCTTTATAAATTTTTGAATACAATACAATACAATACTAATATGCCCATCCAATGACCAGAAGTACACGTAATCATCAACGCTTGCCTTCTGCATATACACTATCACGGCTGCTGCACCTTTTGATATAGGTTGATTTCATTTGTGTGGTTACTTTCTGAACGTTTCTTACGACAGGTCATTCACTTCTAAATACAAGTAATTTACATTCAAATACAAGTCATTTACTTCTAAATACAAGTCATTTACATACATACAGGTCACTTGCTTCGAGATACAAGTAATTTACTGATAAATACAGGTTATTTACTTCTAAATATAGGTCATTTATTTTAAATACGAGCCATTTACTTCTAAATACAAGTCATCTACTTCTGAATACAGGTTATTTACTGTTATATACAAGTCATTTACTTCTAAATACAGGTCATTTACTTCAAAATACAAGTCATCTTACTTCTAGACATAGGTCATGCACTTATAAATACAAAACATAGGTCATTTACTTATAAATTCAGTCCATTTACTTTTAAGTATAGGTCATTTACTTCGAAATAAAGGTAATTTACTTTTAAATACAGGTCATTTACTTCTGCATACAAGTCATTTACTTAGAAATGCAAGTCATTTACTTCTAAATACAGTTCATTTGCCACTAAAGTCTGTAAGGAGGAAGAACGGGAATGTTCGACAATTCTGAGAGTTATCAGTTATTGGGTGTTCAATAATTGCGATAAGTTTATTGCATTTGCCAACAGAAAGCGAAATGGGATTGATGCACGGATGCGCGGCGCCTACATTTCCTCGTTGACAGAAGAGCGCGCAGATTGCCAACAAGCGAGATCCGTAAAATCAAGAGGGATAGAGAAGGATACGTACATAGGCGTAGGGGGAATTTCAGTGGTAGGGGGGCAAGATTTTATTTTTGCCCGAAAAAATATAAATAAGGAATAACTGGTGTCTTGCATTTATAGTCGCTCACGTCTCTCTAGAACACGATATAGTTTCTGTTCTCGCGTCTAACAAGTCTCAATAATGTCTTTCATCTGCAGTTGACCCCAGTTGTAGCCTATATATTTGCACGTTCAATGTTGATAATCAAACGATCATTGAGTCTATCTTGACCCATGGTTATAAGGAGAGGCCTATAGTAGAAATTCACGAAGTCATGGATTTTCGGCACTTGCCGTGATTTTTTCCAAATGCCGTGAATTGCCTTGATTTTCTTAAAAATGTTTGACATACATGTATGCGTCGGCACCGTCGCAGTTTTACATACGAGAACTTGGCGCTGCTTGTGTCTACAATTGCAGAAACTATGAGCCAAACGTTGACTGACACTTAGGCGTAGGCCTAGCGTGACAATACACGGCAACAGCGCGTCGCGGTTTGATCTATGTTTTAATTATTAATATGATTAGGCCTACATCGATTAGATCTTGGTAAATATAAGCATGATTTGAAGGAATTGAAGCAGGACGTTTATACTGACATTAATACATAGCGAAGCGTTCGTTTCTTTCTTATTTACGTGATTGCTTGGTCGGATCATAGCAAAAAATGCGTTAAGCCTTTTTCATGCCCTGAATTTACCGTGATTTTTGCCAGTCTTTACTAAATGCTACCGTGAATTTTGAACTTTTTTGCCGTGAATTTCTACTATCCCTACCTATGGTGCTTTGCAGATAATGTTTTCCTCCTCCGAAGTCCACTGAACGATCGTTCTAAACGATCTCAACGATCGTTCTGAAACTATCTGAACCATCTTTGGAACGATCTGAAATTTCTGCACTCAAAATTAACTTACTTTCGGAATTGCACGCTGAAAAGTGGAGTGTAGCAACTTGAATTTAATTTCTTTCTTAAGTCGGTAGCCTACCGAGCCAACAGAGATCAACCCGAATCCCCGAAACCCGAATCCGTGAAAACGCTGAAAATAAATTATAGGCTACACAAAAGCCCGATTTCCCAAAAACAGTTTTCTAGAAAGCGGCCGAACTCCCGAAAGCTATTCACAGTTTCAATTGTAAACATGACATACACCTAGCATGACCTTGATGTACATCGATATTCACATGTTTGTTTGTTAATAGTATAGCCTATTCGGGTCGGACTTAGAAAATCAATTTGGGGATCCAGTTGAAATTCGTTTCGGGGATTCGGGTTTTGTGGATTCGGGCAGCACCCGAGCCAACATGTTGGATGCTATAAGTGAATGGCTTATTATTCAGTAGCCTACACCAATGAATAAAGCTGTAAATATTATGGTGGTTTGCGAGCTAGTAGCTAAATATTCCGAATCGGGCAAGTTGGAGCTGGCAGATCGCGCTGTGTGCTACCGATTGCCGAACTTCTAATTGTTTGTTCAGCATTTACCCTGGCACTTCTTGCCCGAAAAACAGGAATTCCCGAAATTTGGGGGGCATTTGCCCCCTCTGACCCCCCGCCTCCTACGCCTATGGATACGTATATTATAATCACTATAGTGAGTTGTATAATTACAGTACCTCTAATTCAGGGGTGGGCAAACTACGGCCCGCGGGCCAGATCCGACCCGCCAGCACTTTTTATCCGGCCCGCCGCAAATTGCAGCTATATAGGGTAATCAAAGGTAATTGATAGCTAAATTCAAGCTTGTGTATGGTTGAATTACACCTGAAGCATGTGGTTGACCCTTTATAAGTGCTGTCAATTCCATCACAGATACATAGGGTTGAATAACAAGCAATTCAGATCTCTACTCGAGGATTTGGATTGTGAATATGCCATTGTAATGTATTATACAAAATTTAATGTGCTTTGGCTCAGTTTGGGAAAAATGTTGAATAGAGTATGACATTCAAGGGAGGAAATTATTATATTGCTGGAAATGAAAGACACTACAGTGGAGCTTTAAAATCGAATGAAGGAAACTGAATATCAATCTGATTTTGCATTTACAGTTTATATACTTAAGAAAATATAATTATGAACTTAATTTGAAACTGCAAGGCAAATGTGTGTTTGCACATGAGCTGTATGCTGCAGTCAAGTCATTTCAACTAAAGCTAATGCTGTTTTCAAGGCAGTTGAAAGAACACAAATATGTTCACTTTCCAACTCTCCAGTTGCAAACCGTCAGAACACAGTCGGCAGAAAAATGTAGTCATCAGCTTTCACATTTGAAAGAGGAGTTTGCACAACGATTTGAAGATTTTAAATCACTGGAGAAAGATTTTGACCTGCTGACTGTACCTTTCACAATAATTGACATTGATAGTATTCCTGCAGAACTTGGAGGTCTATTATCAGGAGCTAATAGACCTCCAAAATGACATTGTTCTTAAAGAGCAGTTCAAAGGATTAGAACTGACAATTCTTTTCATAACTGCGAAAGGATAAGTTCACAAATCTGCAAACTTTTGCCATGAAGATGTTTACCTTATTTGCGTCCACATACATATGTGAAGAAACTTTTTCAACGACAAATCAAAATGTCGATCTCAGTTGACTGATGCAAATTTGATATCAATAATGAGAATTTCGACTAGTACAATCCTTCCAGATTTTGGAGAGCTTGTTAAAACATGTTCTCAGCTGCATATGTCTCATTAACAATGGCCAAAAGTTTCATTTTGTTCATTTGTTCTGAATTTGTTAAATAATTCATATGTCATAAATAATAGAAGTTTCTTCATGTTTGACGATTATTGATAATATTAAAATTTTGTAACCCGGCCCCTCGAAACATTTTTGGGCGTCAAGTGGCCCCAGGTTCAAAAAGTTTGCCCACCCCTGCTCTAATTGTTACATTATGCTTATAAAACAGTTTTTTGTGACTGGATTTTTTTTTCTATGAAAGCCTATACAGCGTTATGTCTGTTGTTAACACAATAAATGACTATACAATATTATGACGATATGATGATAGAGACGGTAAGGGTTCGGGATTGTCCGCTTTAGTAGAGCTGTCATTATGAAAACCTAACATTGTTTTTGTAGTTCATATACTTCCTATGTATAGTGTGGATTACGGTGAAAATTAAATCCTCTCATTGTTGGCCACAAAGCAGGATACTCTGCCGTAGGAGGAAAGCACAGCCACGTTGGACGTGGACGGACGGACGGACTCTTTAAACCGGGAACTCGTCGACAAGAAATAAGGATGACAATGAATTTTGTGGAATTTTGTTTTATGGCTCAAATCTTGATAAGCAATTAGGCCATACCTATTACAAAGCCCCCTTCAGAGTTGACATTCACAAAACTATTGTACAAGAAAGGAGCAAATACTTACACAATTAACTTCCCAGTTTAAGAATCAAGTTTTAATGACATATGACATGAGTGGCACACTCTAGCACCAATAGACCATTACGCCTACTTTTCAAACCTTATCCAAGGTTAGAAAAATGTTGACCTGTCAGTTCTGATGTATATCATGTGTCAGTTAAATATCGCTTGCTCTTTAACGCTCAGACTGTGAAGTATTTTTTACATTACAGTTGACACTGAAAAATTAACGCAGAAGTTACAAGTTACAAATCAATTGACACCATTTTCTCGTTTTTCTTCAAATTACATATATAACTTTATTTAAATATCAGCTCGAGACAGCGATCTGTGTCGTCTAAATGACTTGGCCTATAGATAGTGCTCGATAGGCCTTTTAGTCCATCTGGCCTGTATACATGTATCGCTACGTTAACTGACCAATGGCCAGCTGTGAGCTGCATTTACGGATGATTTCAGACTATATGAATTGGATTGTGTCCTGTATTTCCATCCGGACACATTAACATCATCTAAACTATGAATCCTGCTTAAGATCCGATAGACATCATCCACTGGCAGGTGAATAGCAGAAAGGAGCTTCATGGCTGAAGTATTATGTGATATGAAGGCGTCGTTAAACTTAGTAGTACACCATAATTATCTTACTTACCTGTTTGGCAGCTGACTTAATTGGATCTAACCGTTTATACAGTATCTCTTAGAACCATCAAATCTAGTTAATACACTTGCCCAGCTCAAACCAGGTCATGCACGAGCTACATGTATTCAATGTTAATACTTAATGGCTTATTATAAGATTTCGTTTAGCGTATTGTATGGGACACAGCGCAAACGTACGAGTATTGTAGCAGTAGGCCTATGGACCAAAGATTGTTTTAGAAGGGAACAAGATTGGTCACTCTGGCAAAATTCCATAAAGGGTGGGTGATGCATTCAGATAGGCCTATAGCCGAAAGAGTCTCTGTGGCAATTACGATCAAATATTTATATAGGGCCTAGCACCTGTAAGAAAAACCCGTGAAGAATCGGTCTTATGTGGAAAGTAGGCTATCATGATACTTTCTGAACGTTTTTTAATTATAGCTAAAGAACTTAATGCTAATAATATGTCAGTTATTATAGAAGTCAATTTTTTAAATTTATTCTCAGCATACTGATGATTTACTAGTTACTTTTCAACAAAAATTAATAGTAACTAAGAACGATTCGTCTACCTTGGAGGGCTAATAAGCGCAGATGGCAGCAACGAAAGAAATATACAACAAAGAATGGACGCACTTCTAAAGCATCTGGAATGATGAACAGGATAAGAAGAAGCAGAGAATTGACACAGAAAACCAAGATAAAATATACCATTCCATATACAACCGATTTTCCTATACGAATCGGAATGTTGGACAAGGTTGGAAGAGGGTTTACGTAAATGGTTAACACTGATCAGCATGGACGCGGGATCGATTCCCGTTACCCTCCCAAAGGTCACTCAGCCTTTCATTCGCCAGATGGCGTTGGTAAAAGGAGCAGTAGGGCAGATGGGAGTCTTGCATGGCTGCCAAACAGTTAAATTCGACTCCTGTACTAACTTGTGGTCAACCTTTCATGCTATGACTTGTAATCATACTGTGTTCATGCCAGTTTGAATCAATAAACGAAGATTATTACGGCGAAAACAAGCTGAGGAAAGAATTCTTACAGCAGAAATGAGTTGGCTACGGAAGATCGCAGGGATTTCAAGACGGCAGAAAAATTAAGAAACGATAACATTAGACAAGCTTTAGGTATCCTGCTAGACAAAGTTTTTCAACAAAGACTCCGATGGTTTGGACATGTATAGAGAGAATGCCAGTTGACCGAATACCTCACAATGCACTACACTCAAGATTCGAATGAAAACAAACAAAGGCAGATTAAGACTACGCTGAATAGATAACATAAGTTAAATGAGGACATAACATCACTTGAACTGACACTAAAAGAGCAATGCACTTGACAAATGACCGAGGACAATGGGGTCATTTATTCGTACCCTTCGCCACCAAATGGCTGGCGTCAGGAACTGACGTTGATGATGGCTAAACTCTTTGATTAAAAAAACTGATAAAGCAGGGTTTTTCCCTGCCATTCCACTACATTCGAAGTGTGTCAGAGCTGACCGCGCTCTATTTGCTGACCCTGGGCATGTCCTCCATGGCTTTCTCCCTCCAGTTCATGAATCACAATAATCTTTACGGCCACGTCCTCACAGCCGTGAAATTCCACGTTCCGAGCTCCTCAGGGGTTCATTGCCACGATGCTTTACACTTACTAACATGTACTATAACTCTACTATTCATAATTATTGCTATACGTCATTATAAGCCTACTTCTATATGTTATTTTTATATTCTATTTCGATGCCCCATTGTGCGTTTGCTAATTGAGTAATAAAGGCTATACTTACTTACTTACTTACTCACATACTATTTAAATATTATTTCAATAGGTCCTTTTACATAACTATTTAAATTGTGACGTAAATAGTTATGAACTATTTAAGTTCTATTTAGATAGTATTTACTGCTTAGCAAGCACCCAACACTGATCCCAATAATGGTTGCACAAAGGTGAACCTTCTATCTAACTTTCCGTATGACTATGAATACCTATATCTTAATCATAGACGACGAATAAAAGTAATTTAATATGATATTTATTAAGTTTCGTCATCGTTTCTAAATAAAGCAACACATTTTTCAGTCGTTTGTCTCGTCCAATTGGGTGGAGTTAACATCATTCCATCCAATTACGTTCCTTGTATTTGCATATAACCTAGTTACGTTCTGCGTAAGCCAATTTTGTACAATGACCAATCTTGTTCTTTCTACAATCTCGGGGCTATACCATTTCAATGATTAACGCTCTAAGGTACGATACACAAGATTCGACCCGTGTGAATCCAGCTGACAAATACAGTAGTAAAAACGACACGCATTCTGAAATCATAATATAGTTATTGTGTGTCATTATTTGGTGGTCATAGATCTGTGATCGTCAATACGAAGACGATCCACGTTAACCAAACGCTTCTCCAACTGATGACCAGACGACAAGAGTCACTGACCATCTGGCCGACTGTCGGATCTAATGCAAGACACAAAGAAAGCGAAAATGTAATAATGCTGCGTTCTTATCGACTTTAATCTCATCTAGATAATAATCTGACAATTAGACTCTATTCTGAAACTGATCAGAACTCGACGTCAGTGGCCTTACCCACCCTGAGACCACGACCATTGGACCCACGCTAAGTCCTACTACTTGCCGCCAGTGGAACAATGTGGGCCTGCTGAGGGGCCTACGACCCTACGTGGATATCTTGGCTGCAGTCAATAACATTGGACTTGTCGGCATTTTTCCATAGTCCAAGGATTATAAACTGCATTATTGCTGCTGCTGCTGTTGTTGTCGCCGCTATTGTTATACTCAAAGACGAGGTGAAGGAAATATGTTCGAGAGACTTGCTTGATCTGGAATGATGGCTAGTCTTCGCCTAAATCTGCCTCGTGTGAAGGTGCCTTGCAGAGTATTATTGCATTTGAGCGCTTGATGGTCTCCGGATGACTGAAAGAGAAGGGAAGTAGGCTTATCTATCTTCTCTCCCAACAATTGGACTGTGTAGTGACGAAGTTTTATTATGAAGGCAAAGCCTTCACGGTTTATGGGTCAAGATCTTCAAAGACCAAGTTAACAGAAGACAGGATCCATACACACCATAATAGACACAAACATACAGTACATTAAATCATCCATTGAGCTGATCAAGGTAATCCAGTACTCTCAAATCCCACATAATATTATTATAAATCTCATTATTATGGAATAAACAATAGCAGATATGATTATAGGCTATAGGACATAATTATATTTACGTACGGTGTTTTCTATTGCTGGTGTAACTGGGCGTATGGGCGACGTTTCTGGAGAATTTCGAAGGAGAAGGAGAAGGAGGAGAATGAGGAAGAGGATGGTAGCGCGTGAACAGAGATGAAGATGCTGTGGTTACAATCTTTGACTTCTCATCAGACTCTGCATACTCTGTCAAATTCAAACGCCAGTAAACATTTATCAACTACCGTACATTAAATGCTTGTTGGAATAATGTGTATCGTAAAGTATTTGGTTTTCACAAATGGGAATCAGTAAGAGAATTAATTGCAGGTTTAGCAGTTTGGACTTTAAA